>CAEMYA010000321.1:908032-980406 GCA_903131615.1 Diplodus sargus | reverse complement strand
GGGGAAACAAAAAAACTGTCAGCCAGTCCCGAGGGCACACCAGTGGCGGTCGTTACAGCCCCAGTGCTAACTTCCACTGGCTCCGCTGCATTGCGTATTTGCTCCATCCCAGCTCCCAGATCCAAAACCTGCCGGAACAGATGCACAGGACATAGCCACTTAGCCAAATTCAGCACAGAACAGACAGGAAGTCGTGCAGTGCAGTGCTGCTTCATGGCGGACTCAAAACGCAGCTGGACAGCAAAACTGTACAGTCACATGGGAGAGCTGTTCAGTTGCAGCAGCATGATTGCTCTTAAGCCCAAATAAGTAGTCATTTTAACCCAAACAATCATCTGTGACCCCAAACAAGATGTTTTTTGAATAGTGTTTTGACAACAGGGACATACAATCCTAAAAAGGTTATATGTCTTGTTCTGAACAGCTGCTGGAAAAATGTTTTTTACCATTGTCTTGGACAGCTAGTTGAGTTACTCCGTTTGTCGTAAAGTGAGACCATACTGGTGATGTTGGTTCAGTCCGTTTGTTGCTGTCAGTTCATGCATCTTGATATCCTCTATTTGGAGCCTTGGAGACTGAAATCCCATTGTCCTTGTACAGCCATACAAGGACTTTGTCTCAAATGAGATCTCATTCCTGAGTCCCTGATTGTCTAAACAATGATTAGGCAAATACGACAAACAACAAACATTCAGCACCAACTTTTGAGACATGACACAACTTAGTCTGTCCTCAAAGCAAGTCCATCGATGTTTGAACACCTGCCCTTGCTGGGAGTCCCTTTTCTTTTAGCCGACTGGGAGCTGATGAGACCACACTGAGCTGCAGGGCCTCCAAACTAAAACATCTCATTCCACAACACGGTTTGGAAGAGGACATTGTGACCATCCACAACCTCAGAAAACCACAAAAAACTTCTCTTTTCTTTCTGTTGTTCCCTCTTTTCTTTCAGCTGTTTCTGGTCCAGTATTGCCCCGCGCTACAGGCTGGTCGCATGCTGTCAGAAAGGATTTTGATGTATCATTCAAATATGAATAACGT
This sequence comes from Diplodus sargus, assembly GCA_903131615.1. Taxonomy (NCBI): domain Eukaryota; kingdom Metazoa; phylum Chordata; class Actinopteri; order Spariformes; family Sparidae; genus Diplodus; species Diplodus sargus. The sequence continues at coordinate 979,365 of CAEMYA010000321.1, read as the reverse complement.
AATGAATAATGTGTAATAAATAATGCGTGATAAATATTTCCTTTCAATAGCAGCCCCAAAGCTGACTTGGGCTCAATTCTCGAGCCTGTTAAATTGAAGAAAAGATCTTTTTGTATAGAGTGCTGACAGCTCTGCGTCACTGATTTACTCTTTGATCATTTTACTTAGCACATTATTCATGGGTTTACTCCCGGTCTGCCTGGATTAATAACTATAAGGGAAAAAAATGATAGATTAAAAAGATGATCAACACGAAGAACGGGAGTTAATGATGCACAGAGCTGCTGCTGGAGTCATATCCCTCCATGCTGGTAAAAACGAGAAGATGAACAATTTTTCATGTCTGTATTCAAAAACATTTTCCCAAAAGCGAGCGATGAATTGAAAGGGAGGGAGAGAGAGAGAGAGAGACAGAGAGAAACTTCCATAAATACATGAAAGAAAAGCTCAGCTCCCTGCGTAGCAGCGCAGAGAGTAATCATAGATTATTAACATTTATATTGAAAGATGAAGCCCCATTAGAAAGCAGCTGGTAAATTACATTTGGTTAGGCCTGCGCGTGTGTGCTTGTGTGTATGCACGCATGTGTTTGTGTACGGGGGTAAGAAAAAAAACAAAAAACAGTCTGGTTTATTGCAACATGGCAGACCCCAGCTCATTTTAGCAAGTCAATATCAGCACCCGAGGGTAATTTACATGGAACTATTTATGAGACCGAATTCACAATCTCAGTACAGTTGTTAGGGCCAACTGAGGGAACTGCAGCTGACATGAATCTGCCGGAACAAAGATGTCTTGTTGTGTCTCGATGTTGTGTTTGTGCGCGTGTGTGGTTTGCGATGTTGGTTCAGTACATCTCGCAGGGTCACGGAGGCTTTTTGATGTGGCTGTGCTGCTTCTGTGGCAGCGTGTTTGTGTGTGAGCCGGGGAAATGTTTGTTATGGGAAACGCTGGCTCTCAGGTGACTCAGTAATTGATTTGATACAGAGCTGCTTTAATTGCGGCTGCGATTTGCTGTTCTTTTACGGGAAGACGATCGATCCTCTTGTATCACTTACAGGTCTTCCTTAATTTCTCTGCAAGTCGAATTTGTATAGGATCAAATACAAAAATACACACGATACGCAGTGTGAATAACCACTAAAGTAATCAACTAATGGTGAAAATGTCAGAAATGATCAGTTTACTTCTAAATGACTTTAAAATAGCAGTATTTGCCTTGAAAATAACAGCTTTTCCATCATTTTGTTTGTTGCTTTGATTGTATCTGAGCTATATAACATCAGGTTGCAGTTCAAAACTCAGTGCATGGCGCTTTACAGTAGCACATCACACACAGCAGCAGTGATTTTGGTCGGGCGAGCAGGCGAAGGAACCGGACTTGGCAGCCTCTACCGACATCATGACAGAGGTGGAGAGACCAAAGAGGATGTTGACGGAAGAGGCTTTGACGAGACAAAGTGACAGTAACCTGACAAGAGACAAGAGTAAATCTCAGACTGGCTTTAAGTCGTTGGACACTGGATTCAGTAAATAAAAGGCTGCACAACAGAGGCCTGTCACAATTTACACAAAAGGATCCAAACCCAACCGCACAGAGGCAGGCAGGTTGAAAACAAAAAGACTGAATGAGCTGAATCCAGAATCCAAAAATCCCGAATCCAAAGTGTGAACAATAAAATGTCAGGGCAGCAAAAGGCAGGCCAAGAAAAAGAAACCCGCAGAGAACAAGCACAGGAGACACAGGAGTGATGCTAGGACGAACAGACAAACCAACAACAAGCGAGGGAACAACAGAGGCTTAAATACAAACTAATCTGACAAGCGGACAAGGTGCAGGTGTATCAGTGCAGAACCAAGAGCCCAGTAGCTTCTGAAGGCTAATTTTAGTAAATGTTAGAAAACTTTTTTGTTGCACAATTTTTTGCTGACTTTTCTACTTGTGCCACATTATCCTCCTCTCTGCCACAGCAAACAATCATAGGCCCCCCTTGAGCTCGCTAGAATTGGTCAAATGAAAGGAAAAATTCACACTGGGAGAGTTATAGCTTGGTGGATTCGTGCTACTACGTTCCAAATTAAATGATGTCTGTTCGAAACTGAGAGAAAAGAGAGCAAAGTTAAACTTTGATAACAGCAAAGGGGAAATACAGCAGGCTGTGTCACAGCATGGCTCGGTATAATTGATTATTAACAGCAGAAATAAATGAAACAATGAAAATGCCTTGAAGGGCCCATGAAATACAAAATGTGTCAGCTCCGCTGTCACCGCCATTTACATTTCAACTGATGCATGGCCTCTGCTGTCAAGAGCAGAGAGCACACCAAATCACTGTCATGTCATCTGTGTTGAAGACTACATTTAGAAATGGAGGATGAGTTGAGCGTTAACTGTACTGTCTGCTGTATCTCTAGAGGAAGTTGGGTATGAAGAGAGCAGAGTTGCTGACAGTCTTTGTCACCTCGGCTGATAAATTCCCATTAACCTCCCTGGCGGACAGCATAGTAAGCTTTTAACAGAATTCAATAATTATCCCAACAGCCTGGCTTGGTGTGTCCTCTGCCCCAGTTAACTGTCAGTCACTTTAATTACTCTTGTTGTAAAACCAATCAACTCCCAGCCGAGCCAACACAACCGGGGCCCAGCTACATTCAATACCCATCGAACAGGAGCAGTTTACTTCAGCTCCTCTCGCTGAAACACATACATGGTTGTGAATTGATGGTCATGTTCATGGATGAAGGCTGTGTGTTGGTGAGTGAGCACGTTCTGTGTAGTAGAAGTCTGTATTGTTGTCTTTGCTGACTTGCCGGAGTCAAGGTGCAGATAGCTGATGTTTCAAAAGACTTAATATTTGGTCATAAACTCCCAGACAATGGTGGAAATGTCTTGCACACCATTTTGATTAGAAGTGTTCTGTTTAATCTCTTACTGAGCTTTCTGATCTGAAAAGCGAAGTCAATGTGGGAGTGCCTCACAGCTGCATTCTTACTAATGGCCAACAGGGGGTGACTTAGTGGTTTCTAAAAGAGGTCAATTGCATGCTTATGAGAAAATGACCCTACTTCTCACTTCATTTATTACCCCAGTAAACAGTTTCGTAATGAGTTAATGGTGTTAATTACAGCAAGAAGTAAATTATGGTCCGATTTAGATTTTAATATACAGAAGGCGGAGTAGGCTTTAGGATGTAGCTACCTTGTGATTGTGCGGTCGCCTCCCTCAGATCAATATTTACCTCCCAGCACCATCCTCGTATTCTAATATGGTAGCTTCTGGCTCTTCAAAACTAAGATGCCCACATTCCAAACTCGAGTCTTCAAAACGGTAGTCCAGTAACCAGCGGTTTGGGTTAGCACTTGACTCTGAAAGGTTTAAGCTAACTCTTTCAGCTAGCTAGCATGGTCTGCATTTCTAGCGTGGTTAGCATAGATTTATACAAAAGAACAGATGTAAAGATGGTGTCTGTTCAATTCAATGACATTTGCTAGCCTAGTGCTGAGTTTACGTCCTGTTTTTACATTGTGATGACGTCATAGTTATTTATAATGCTTTTCACAGCTCAAAGAAAGCTTTACAAATATAAAATCTCGATTGATCAGTAAAATATAATAGAAAATGTCAGAATTTACCACCGAAAAGGCTTTTTGGGCAGAAGGAGAATTGTTCACTGCGATACCACAAGTGACCACTGGGCAAGATTAGAAGCAAAGCTGAGTGGTTTATGACCCTCATTTATTAAAATCTATGGTGGTTAGTTGGTTACATTTGGTGTTCATGGCCAAGGCAGTAGCATCTGGATACTGTGTCTGATTTCATTGGATTGTGCAGGTGTGTCCTCCCGCTGATCTTTACCCATATCTGTACACACTGCACACTGTTACCATCTGTACTGGAAACTGATTTGAAAATGGGGGTCAACCCATCTGGTGTGTGTGTGTGTGTGTCGGGGGGGTGTATCCGTCTATGCATGGCGGTGTGCTCTCTCCTTCCATTTTAAATTTCATTTTCTGTTCCGTGTCTCAATCACCACATTGTAATTCACCTCGTGATGGCTTCACCAACGGCCACATGCTGCAGTTTGAGAGCGACACGTGGCATCTGAGTGTGTTTGAGTATGCATGTGTGTGTGTACATCGGAGGAAAAAAGATGCGACTTTCTCATCTCTGCATCCGTCCTCATGCATAAATTGCTGGGCTCTGGTGGCAGCGGAGTGGTTGTTTACCGTGTCTTAAGCAGAGAGGAGGAAGGGGCTCTCTTATGTGTGTGTGTGTGTACGTGAGTCTGATCTTTGTTTTTTAATGCGTGGCCTGCATGTAAGAAGTTACAAAAGGAGATATCCATGTGTGATTTCATGTTTTTTATGAATACATTGCCTGGGCTGAAGGATAGTTGTGACTGATTTTGTGCCACAGTACCTGCGATAGAGTCAAGTCCCAATCTGCATACATGAATGTTAACAGCTGCATTTTACTGAAGTGTTCTCAGGGGCCAGACAGTGCCAGAGATGTGATGAATATCAGATATTCCCTCGGACTTAAAGGATCTTCTGTTTTGTATGAAAACCTTAAATGAAAACTAAGAGTTTCCAGTAGTCCTGTATATCTCACTCCAGATATTCAGATGTTTTTTTGCTCCAATCTTCAGATATCCTTTGGTTTGCTTTAGCTATGCTCAGCAGGTTGTACCATTTGGAACTTCAAAGTGTTTTGTATCCACTTCACTGTGTGGGAGGTTGAATCGGGGCTGTCACAGGAATGCCTAAATAAAAACCCTGTCAGAGAAGGAACGTCCAATCGCAGCATGTGCACATCGAGGAGTGAGACAGGACAGAAAAAAAAAGTGGGGGGGAGAGGCGGACAGCTGGCGAGAAAGAAACTGCGCTTAATGAATACAATGAAAACAAATTCTCCTCTCTTCAGCACAGTAACTCCATTATAAGATATGAAATTCTTCCTCGAGGGGCCCCACAGGGAAGGGAAAGAACAGCACTACAGTTGGTTTTTCACTTTAAAGTCAACAGATAATATAAAAGCACTCCTGGTGAATTCAGGTGAGGCTGAAAACAAAAAAAAAAAGAAGCTTGGAATAAAACCACACTGTAGCACACACGCCTCCTCTCTGTGGGGATGTCAGATTGATAGGCGGTTGTCACTGGCAGTGGTTATCTCCTCACTGATACTTTCTGGAGACACTCCCCTGACATTTCCTTTTTTCTCACAGTATTTAAGTCAGTTTCATTTATTCATGTCATACACAGCGTGGGGTATATCAGCTGTCACGGGCGTCATTGCTGGTTATGTTACCTTTCAGGTGGTCGGACGACGTGCTGTGCCGTCTCTGATCATTCGTGAGCACGCCTCAGCCTGCTTAAAGGAATATTCCAGCCCAGTCGCCAGGATTTAATGTTGGCAGTCGAAATCTTTGCACACCAACGTCCAAGGTAGACATTTGTAGCAAACATGGAATGCATGCCTATTGGCCACCTTCAACATCGGAAGGTGGAGGGGACTGTGGTGGCGTTGCAAGCCAAAATGGCTGACTGCAGTTTCAATCACACCACTGGATGTTTTTAAGGACGCCTGAAGACTTTTATGAGCTGTTTTTGTGGTGACAAAAGCAGGTGTTTTGAAGAAGAGCTGTGGACATTTACTGTAGACTATTCTTCACTGGAAGTCAGAACTTGTAGTTATCTGCTCTACCACCAAGTCTTGCATATACGCATGTTGTCTTTTCCGCAAGAGTTTATTCAGAATGCGATCCACTGCAGTCCAATCCTGGATTATCTGGATTATCATCAGTCGGCCCCTTTATTTTTTCCTCCATTCATCTTGAGAGCCAGGGAACATAAAGCAGGACTTATAACCATGCTGAAACTAAGAGAAACAGCTGAGAGCAGCAGGCAAACAGAAACAAGCAAACTGGATCCTGTCATTGTAAAAGTATTAATAGAGTCCATTAAAGATTCCCTCAGGGTTTCAACAAACATGAAACATATATTAAAGGGAAGAGCCTTAGATTTTCAGCATCAGTGAAAGTAATCATGAAGACCTACGGCTCCATTTGCATCACGGCCCAAAATGTGCTCAATAATTTATGAGCTGCTCCCTAACCAGATGGAGAGTTTTGTCTGTTGTAGAGGAAAGAATAAAGAGGAACCAAGGTCAGTGTGTTGGCTGTGGAGGAAAAGTCAGTTTTTCCTTGAGATTCAAGACAAACAGTTTGCAGCAGACTGCAGAAAAGAGGAAATCCCACCATAGGGCTGTCAAAATTGCTCCACAATGACGTTCGAATATTCGTTCTAAAGAAAACACAAGCAAATTTCTTTGTGCATGCCTCTTGTCGTGCTGCAGACAGAGGGCTTGTGGCAGGCGGTGAAAAATATGAGTCAAGACGTGGCTGTTTAGTTGGAGTTCCAGACATCATGGCATGCTCATTTGGGTGCATGTTTTCGAGATGTGCCCTCATGCTGCTAGTGGTGGAATGGTAAGCTAACTGTAGCTTACACAGCTTGCATACAACTTTATTTCAGGGCTCCGCAATTTGCCGTCTACTAACCAAAATCCGAATATTTCCAAACTGGGCTTTTTAGGTTGCTTGGAGTCCAAACCACTCTCTCTGCTGTCAAGTTGGGCTCTGAACTTTCTGCCATTTCATTTTTCTCTCTTCCATCTGCATCTGCCATGGTTTTTGTCATGTCTCACTGTCAGCAGTGAGTGACGCTCCGCAAGTGCGACTCCTGTGACCTGTCCCTGACCCATCATGCCCACTTGCAAAGCAGCCGCTGACATGTTTCCACAGTCGAATATTAACTTTCACAACTGAATCTCCATTTTTTTTTTAAACGTTGAAATATATATTCGAATTTAGAGTACTTGTTGACAGCCCTATCCCACCATGAGTCATGCCTGACTGATGACAAATGACTTCACATTTAGACATGAACACACATTTTTTTATGTCTAATGGTTATAATCTGTTAGACTTCGGACAATTTCCAGCGACAAAAAACTGCTAGATGTCAGGACATCTGTAGGCATGTTTGTGGTGACCAAAACATACCAACATGTCCATGGTTTGCAGAAATTTCCAACATTTACTGGTGACTGGGTTGACTGAGGCTGGTTGACCACAGGTTGGTGATGTTTACATTCAGCAGTGCTGCAGTCTGTCAAATATACATTTTCATATGTATATTTGTGGCATGTCTCAGTTTATCCATTAACACTTATTTCACATTTAGCAATAAAGAAACAGGTACATACCTCTGAAAACCTAGTAACAGGGCTCTAGACCTGCTCTGTCTCCGTATCAAACAGTCCACCCTCTGCAGTCTTTTGGTCCTTCAGTATTACACCATCCTAAGAGAGGTTGGAGTAGTGCGAGAGAGAATAACTGGTGGGCAATTTAAACTGGCCAAAGTGCTGTGAATTGAAATACATGACCCTGTACTGCGGGGGCTGTTGTTCTCTCACCAGTGGACTGTGACTGGATTTAAAGCAGAGCTGGAACGGCAGTGGACTAATTCATTGTATTCCTGGGCCACAGAAGCCCAGTACCCATTAAACCGTGCTTTGATACCAAAATAAGTCTAATAAATAGGTCTAAGTGTTTCAGATTTTTATTTTGTGTCCTTGAAGTAATCTCTCAGCCTTTAATTAAAAGTTGCCAAGTGATTAAACGCCTGCACACGTGCACTCCCACATACGAACACACACTCACACAGATTCCTTGGTTGCTGTTCCTTGACAGAGGCTATTTGCTAAATCCTAATGGAATTCATTAGTTTCTTCATTTGTGCCCGTGGAGGCTGGGCGACGATGCACTGTTAATCACCTCTCAGGCTTGACCCGCAGTCAGCCTCTGGATTCTGTGTGCAGATAAAACATCGAAAAATCATTTATTTTAACCTACTCAGCTGAATCTTTTTTAAAGGCCTTCAAAAATTAATTTAAGGCTTTCATTTCAAAACGAGGCTTCACGCGTTTTGTACACCAGCGCCCACAATTCAGTGCTTCAGCCATAACGACTGCATATTAACCTCAGAAATCTAGTCTATCTTGAAACCCTTATTTAAATTGTGGTTGGACCTTTATTATAGGGCTGCAGCTAGTTACTATCATCAGTTAGTGTATAGTTTACTTTTTATATTGTACAGTTATTCAATAAAATGTTGAAAAATAAAGAATCCTGTCACATTTTGAATGTGTCAAAATTCCCTTATATTATAAATCAGTTCACAATGTTTCAAAACTGAAATTTTAGCATTTTAGAAACGGGAACATTGTATGATATTTTTGGAAGATGTTCTCTTTAGCACTTCATTTCAGCACTACTTCATCCAGTTTCCCCTAAAAACTATTTTACCACTCATTAGGTAGAAGTTTGTGATCTGTCTGGCATGCCATATTTGCTTCTGTTAACACTTAGAAGCAGTGTTGTGCCTGAACGCGTTCAGTGAACCATCGTTTATGAACTTGTTCATATTTTGGGCGAACGTGAACTGAACGTACGTATTTCTGCCTGATGAACGTTATTGTGAACGCGTTCATTCTGGCGTTTGTGAACAGCGCTCCCTCACAGTTTAACTACGTTCAAGAGAGCAGCAGTTTTCCATCAAGCTTTCCAGGCAAAAACACGTCTAAAACACACCATAAACAGGCCTTAATATGTACACACCCAATCTTGCAACACCAGCCACCACAGAGTTGCACCACCGCATGTGTCATCAAAATGCGAAACAGGGAGGCAAAAACAAATGAAGGCAGCAGCACTACCTCAGACTCTGCCTCCACCATTAATACGGCATCTTCGTATGATTACAATTTTATGAAAAGGTCAGTGATGATCCAGGTGGGAAAAATCTGACCTCTTTGTGTAAACTTTGCCTGTCGGGTTTCAAGAAGCAACTCCGTACATCAACAAAGTCAACAGTAAACCTGAAACGGCTCATTGAACTAAAGCACCCGGCTAGCCTTTCAAGGTCTGTGCGAGTGAATAAAAAATCAAAAGACACGGCAACAGCGAGCCAAAACAGATCCTCTACCACCCAAATCACATTAACAGCGTACAGTAGCGGCTCCACTGTCTTCATCTCCCAGCTGCAGCTTGACAACCTGGTTTTGCAGAATATTGTGGGAGAGCTTCAGTTTCAGTGTTAAAACTCATAAAATAATAGCTGTCTGTGGTTCTATATGGGCTGTGTCAATAATTTTGAAAAATAATAGCTCGCAGCAACATAGTGAAAAAAAAAAAGAACATTGAACCAGTTCATTTTTGGAACTGTGAACTTAGTTTGAAATTTTGAATTATGAACTATTAACTGAACTAGTTTATTTTAACATTTGTGAACTGAACTTTGAACTAGTTCATGTAGAAAGTGAACTTTGCCAACAATGATTGGAAGTGTATTGGAAACATATTCTGTCTTTCCAGGAAAACTTTTAATGTGAAACATCTGCAGGAAATATTAACTTTCCCTCCATAAAATTATTAAGACAGCATTCTGAGACACTGTTTTCTAGGCCGTGGTGAATATGGCATGACTATGTTGTTCTAATGATTTTAAATAATGTTGCAAACATGTACATTATGATGATGTTAGGCTTCAAGCCATTGTTGTAATGGCAAATACAAATGATGCACCACTGAGTATTACTCGAGACCCGCATTAGGGCTGTCACTGATGGCTGACAGTGATCGACTATTGAGCCCTGTACCATCGGAACATAATCACGTAAAAATGCCCCCAATAGGGGCCCAGAGTAGACCCCATTAACGTTTGGTACGGATCTGGATCAAGGGATGGATTCGTATCCAGACATTTTCCTTGCTTTTTCAGGGAGTCATGAATCTTGATGAAAAAAATCAGGCATACATATGGTGGATGGTATCTAGTGAGTACATGTGATGCATGTCTCATATCCGTCCGGTTGTTAAGCAGTTTTGGGCAGTTTGGCTCTAAATGCCTCTCTAGTTTTCACATTGAACCCGATCGCCCAGTTGGGCCAACCCAAGACACTCGGTTACATCGGTGGCAGCTATGTTTTTTTCTCTTTGGGCGGCTATGTCTTTCTTTCAACCGTGCTGTTATTTGTGTTTAACTAGCTTCGTCTGAGCAGCTAGCCGGCTAGCTTTGCTTTGGGCTTCTGAGGTTGAACACAGCTAGTTTACAGACATATGGTGTGGAGACGAAGACGAAGAGTAACTCCTGCCTCACGGACACACTACCTCATATTGAGAAACACGTAGTAAACCCCGCCAACAACAACATCCGTTGTGATGTTTCACCCTGATCTTTCAGTAAGCATTGCCCAACCCTTCAGGGCCCTGAACTTGTTGAAAGCAAACACTTTACTTCGGGTAAGGAGAAGTGAGTCTACACATCGATGCTGGTCATGTGCATTGACACCGGTTGCTGTATGAGCAGTGAAACAGTAACCGACATCAGCAGCCGTGCTTTACAACGCAGCTACACTCACACACAGAGAAACAGGTCTCTGTTGATGTGCCCCAGTATATTTCCCCGTGCTCTCCATCCCTTGTAATTTGTACAGAGACAGTCTGGCTTCCTGTTTTTATTGCTATAACTGGATAAGACCGGACTACCCATTTAGACTGCAGTGTCTCCTGCAGCTTTATTTCTCCATGGGATGAGAGGGCAGGAGTCAAAGCAGACCTCCCTATTGATAATGATAGATCGCACTGTCAAAACAGTTATCTCAGAGTAAATACAGTGCGAGAAAGAACGAGAAGGCTGAGAGAGGAAAATGGGCAAAATATGCAAACCGCTTTTAAAATATTTATGGAGCTGAGTAGTCCAGCCTTGTAACAATATTCTCATCCATCACATATTTTGTTGTGTTTATACTTTATTTTCCTCTTGTTTTGACTAGCTTAATATTCTTGAGGTCATGAGCCTCGCAGGGGAAAAAAGGCATATTTGATTTTATTTTGACATCTGGCCTTTCAGACGTTTTCTTAATTACTTTCAAATTGAGTTTTTCCAACACAAGAGAAAATCACACCTGAAAGGTTAATGCCAGTTTGTTTTGGTTTGTTTGAGCAACATATTCAATTTTGATTTTCCTGTTGGCATTAGAGGCAGGTGCCCATGTGTGATTCTCTGTATACATGATTGCGCAGACAACAATTAGTCAGGAGCCTAAGACTGACTCATTTATGTGACTCTTCTTGTCATAAACATCTAAACTAGCACTTTCGTTTGACTTCAAATCTTGACATATATATGTTGCAGAGGACTGTATACAAATGATTCCTGTAGAAAATGCATTGAGCACCCCACTCATGTTAAGCTGCCTCGTCATGTCAAAGGCTAATCTTATATCAAAGCAACTGTGAAATAATATTTCATATTCTGTTCTGTCCATGTTTGAGACATAAAATTATTTATTTTTGTGTGTAAACAAGACAACCTATACTGTGTACATAAATAGACAAGCTTGGAACATGTCTGCCTCTGAACGTTTGGAAAGATTAGATTTGTTTTTAATCATCTTATCACTGAGAGGCTTAAAAATGCATTTCTTATTCTGAGGTACGTTTTGTTTGTTTATATCTTGAAATAATCATGGCATGCCTTCAGGTTTCCTTTCTTAATGAAGAAGATCATAAATATTTTAGCTCTTGAGACTGACTCTGTCAGCTGAACGGTATCTTAAATCTGCAGTTAAGAGTTTTGACTGAAGAAACCTTAGACGGGAGCCTCCAGGCAATTCTGAAGCCTGTGATGAAAACTGAAAGTGACCAGATCTTTTTCTTCGCGAGCAGGTAGGGCTGCTCAGTCCTGTTTAAAGATTCATGATTATTCAGTTCATACAATGCAGGGAGTGCAACAGAGAGCAGTTTACACTTCATCAGAGTCAACAGACATTCTGGGAAGAGTGCCATCACCATCAGTAACATCCTGCATCTCGCTCCATCTTTAAATTATCTATTTATCTATCTATATCTCTCTCAGATATATTGTAATGTGTTGAAGACCGTAATGCTTTTTATGTTTTCATCAGTATTGCATGCCATCATCACTTCCCGACACTGTTGTCGTCCTGGCAGCCATAGCCCACGCTGAACTGCAGCCACGTTAAATATGTGGACAAACTTCCTAAACGGGTCGTGATGCGGTGGTTCACAAATATTAGATCAGTCCTCTCAGCCAGAAATCCTCCACCGCATATACACACAGTCGGACACGCTGACACGGTTGTGAGTGTCCAGCAGGCACCCCCCCGCTGCCGTATAATGTGAAGCGTCTTGCCTTGCATCAAAGCTGAAAGCTGTGCAGATGGCCCCAAATAATACATAATGCAGGGCCCATTGGTGTAGTGCCAGTGTCTGGGAGTCCATTACTATAATGTTGAGATCTGAGATGTTCTTTGCAGCACCTCTCCACTTAGCGGCCACTTTTTCTGAAAAGTCATAGTCTAATGCGAGAGGTTCTGCCTTGATGTCAAGTGCAATTTCCTGGCTCCTGCCTTCGCATTTTGTCCTATCATCTCTCAAATGGAGAGGGCCGGAGATGGGTGTGCAGTTAGATGAGCAGGGTAGTGATTCTAGATTACCCTGCCTGAATAGTTAAAATCAAAAAGACATACAAATATGTCCATGTGTGTGTGAGGACTACATGTAAGGTTCGAGGAAAAGGAGCAAAGAAGACACACGTATGAAGACAATGCAACAAAAAAATGGAAATATCATGTAATGTTGAGCTTTGAGGCTGAAGAGGTTGCATCACCTGATTAATAACCTGATGACTCATCTACCGAGCTGTCAGAAGAGCCTTTCTGAAGTCATAATGCAATATTATTCAGCAGATACTGGATGGCAAGGATTTGTTTCCATGTCCACCCTCATGGTCTTTAGCTGAATAATCAGTGGTGTCACAATTTTCCAAATCCACTACTGGATTAAATTTTTGATTTGATTTGAAGAATTCAGCACTGACTTCTTTGATATTGCTAGACTTATCCTTTCATGCGAGCTGATACTGTCCCAAGTGGTAAAAAGAGCTTCTGGCTTATATCAGATAGTCCACATTCCCACTGCCTGTGACAAAATGCACCAGCTTGGTGTGTCTTACAACAGTCTTGACAATCAATAGCAATTTGAAGAGTGGTTTCCAACAACAGTTTTTTTCCTCTTAGTTAAAGCTCCATTGTCAATGTTTGCCACATTTCAGTGACTTAAGGACACTACAAACTGTTCCAAACCATACAGCATGAACAAAAGCAATCGACCTTGAATATCAGATACTGTAGGCGTTGACCACAGTAATTGGTTTCAACCTAAGGTAGTCCACACAGAACCGAAGTGTCTTTGAGGCCTTGGAACAATCGGCTCACCACTGCGAGAGTCTTACTTCGATTTCCACTTCACCTTAAGTTCTGCTAGAAAGATTGCTTTACTTGTGTCGAGGACAATCTGAAGGATGTGTTCACTTCACCCTAAAACCTTGTGTGTGCTTTGTCTTCATCACACGTTGCAGAGTGTCTGACGAAGACATCCTTGAAGGATGACGAGTCAGCATCTGACAGAATGCTGTTTTCCACTTCATTCCTTTCTTTCGCCTCGTCAGTCGTGACCGACCAAACGAACGTATAATGAATGCCATCTTGTCTGTTGTGAACACTTCTCTCTGCAGTGTCTAATTAATTTTCTAAACCCAGGGCGATCCATGCCCGAGGAGTTAACCGCAGCCTCACTTTATGCTTTGGACTCTAATTTTATCTATTAGATCTAATTGGAAGGTAATTTCCACTGCTGCCACAGGACACTCATGAATGCACACACTACACACTGACATCAGTTTCCAACCAGATGGCGGTTGATCATGAGAACATGAAAGCATCATCGCCTGATGTGTGTGTGTGGGGGGGCAGGCGAGAGGACAGAAGGTTGAATAGGTTGACTTGCATTTTATATTGCCAGATGCTTCCCTTCTGCCTCTACCTTGAGCAATGTGTCGGTACCAACATATGAGACTCAAACTTCTCTTTTGTGAACATGAAACTATATGTACCATGAGTCTGAATCGAGACAAGCAAGACTTAAATCTCCAATAGTTTATCAACCTACCGTTGTAAGTTTGGTAAATGCCAATCAGTCTGAAACTTTTTGGCTCCTTTTTGATTTCAAAGAGACGTTATCAACGGGCACAGTGGAAAATGCCTCTGGACTCCGTCGGGGAAGACCAATCTGGGCAACAGAATGTTTGAAGCGGGGCTGACTAACCCTAACCCGACTCGGAGCACAAAGTGTCAGCTTTATTTGCTCTCCTGATCATAGTTCACTACTATTGTTGATACAAAGAGCAGCATGATTCACAGCCCGCTGCTTCTTTGTTACTGTTGTTATAAAGTCATCACCTCAATGTTACGTCTACTAGCTTCCGATCCAGACAGGATAGTGTAGGTAGCCACCGGTTAACACAAATGCTCATTAAAGTGAAACACCAGCAGTGCAGTAGCGTGCTTGGCTTATGAAAGTTGGGTCCAACTTTTAAATGGGGCCTTGTAGATCTGCCACTGGGGAGTGCCCCTGCCATCAGAGGGTGTACTTGGTCCACAAAGGTCATTGTTTGGGTGGTGTGCGTCAAACGGCTTCCACACAGGTGCCATGACCCAGGGATTCACGGCAGAACTGATGTTACTCACATCGCCCATCAGTGGTTTTATTGTTGTGGTTGATCAATGAAGATTGCCATTAATTTGTACAACTCTGTTGCCAAGGTAAGGAGCACCAGCAAACAAGTGCAGGCATAGGAAACAACGCTGAACCTAGCTCTTAGCACGCCACCATACAAATGTTTTTTTTTTCTTTTTTTTCTGTAGAATAAAGGATCTGCAACTTGCATTTTGATGTCTTTCCCGGGGTTGTAGAAAGACAACTGAACCATGAATCTTGACCCTTCACAGCAATGCAATTCAGTGTCATCTGGTCAGGCACTGCAATGGCAAAACCAATAAAAACAAGCATTAGATTACATTCCTCAAATACAAGATCCTGTTTCAGCTGCTGCGCAGTGTTTTGGAATCTAGTAGTCACAACACCATTTGGTAAGCCCTCATATCCATGTGTCAAACTGGACTTCCTGGACCATATTTTTGTCTCATGATACTTTAAACCACATGTGCAGTGCAGGGAAAATAGAAGTGTAAGTAGATCCTCAATTTGTCCAGCAAACAACTTGTTATTTCTGTATACTGGCCATCACCAAGATCTAGAACAATTTTGCAGAGATACAGGGATGAACTTTGCTTTGACGAGGTTCAACAGGTTAAACATTTTTGGAAAGTGCTGCTGTAGAAACTGCACAAAAAGAAGTCTCTTACTCTTGCTTCTGCAAAATCCTTCTTTGCTCATATCACAATCACTTTCCAGTGATGGCAAGCTCTTCATCTTTTGTGCCTGTTATTTTTCCAATGGGAGACAGATGTGGAGGCTGCTTTGTCATGAAGCAAAGGCACCTCCTTGTAATGTTTGTATTCATCGCACCATAGTGATGTGGGGACAAAAGGGAAAGTCATAGTGTTTTCTAATGTCTTCAGATAGCTTACACACGATGTATTTGCTCTGGCCGTGGCTTGAATGAGTATTCTCGGCGGCTCCTGTCAGGGCTTATACAATAAATGGACCGACGTGCCTAATGGTTAAGAGCGGTATGAATAATTAGCACAGCAGGCCCTGTGAAGCGAGTTAGCTCCTTACCTTTCCTCTCCCCGAGTTTCCTTTCATGTACAAGCTGGCCTGAGGGCCTGAGCTGTATTTCTGAGAATCATTAGCCGCAGTCGGGTCCTTTGAGATGACTCAGATTGCCGCTGTATGAAATGTTAGACGCCAAGTGATACTTTTTGTCACTCGAGATGATGAGAGTGGAGCGGAGAATGGGCGAGGGAAGAAATGGAGGGGAGGGAGGTAATGACAGGAGCCGAGTGAAAAGAGAAAGTGGACAAAAAGGAATGAGTCAGGCAGGCGGGGCGGGTTAGAGTCTTTAAAGAGATCCATAGGAACTAATGGCTAATGTCAGATAGAGCACCAGACCTTATAGAGAGTGCTTTGTGCAGCGTGTTGACAGATGATTCTAGTGAGAGGCCAACAGATTTAAATGATAAATAGAGGATTTAGTGATACTACACAGAGATCAATACATACACAGTAAACCGCTTTTTATCTTGCGCTTTCAGGAACCAAAAAAACCCTGAAAAACGACCTTGTTCCTTCACAGCCTCATGACAAAAGACTTGAACATTTCTGCTGAGTTTCCTCTGTTTGTCCTGTATTCGTACCCTGTAGCTTCTTTCCCTCCTCCATCAGCCTTTCTTTGATGCAAGAAATCTTCTAACTCTTCTTTTTCGTCATCTGTGCCCCGCTCTTTTCCCTCCATCCGCCTGTACTCTCATTTCTCTTCCTCAAACCTGTCTTTGATCCAAGACGCCTTCTTCTGTTCTTTTTTTTTTTCTGCTGACCACTGCGGAAGCTTTTGTCTGCGATTCTCGTCCCGGGCTTTCGTGAGCGTTCCCCATCCAAGGCCCCGCGTCTTATCTCTTCTAATTACCGAACGCCGCCTTCTGTGTCGTCACCGTAGCGCGGAGAAAGACATAGCGGTGTAAAGAAAAGAAAAAAAGAAGAAGAAAGAACGGAAAGGAAATTCTTGGCGGCTGAAACAAAGAGAAGTTTCAGTAAGGGCAGCCGCTCTGTAAAGTCTCTGCTCAAAGAGCGAGAGGCAGGGAATGAATGTGATGTTATTGTTCGAGCTGCCAGGGAGTCTCATATGCTGGCAGCGAGATGAAGATGAAAAAACATGAATTTCAATTTCCAAACCCCGACCTGTGAGAGATTCTTCTCAAGGCTTCTGAAGGAAAGAGAGAAGTGAAAGATCAGCTCTTGCTGGGTGATTTATGTTTGTGACCCGGCGGTTCCAGTTGGCAGAGGAGTGACCATACACATCACCGGAATTTAATTTTGGGGACAAATTAGATCGAGGGGGGAAAAAAAACGAGACACTGAGCACTGTCGCGGCTCCACTCTCTGATTTAGGCAGGCAATACATTTTTATTAGCTCATAAAAATCTTGCTTAGTGTCACTTTAATCCTCCGAGCTGCTTCGCTTCTCCGGGTTTTCAGGTGGCGGAGATCTTTTCTGTCAAAAGCTCTCCCACTGGCCGAGCGAACTTCAGATCGTCAGTCGATCACTCTGGACACGGATACTCTCTGCTGAGCGACGCCTGCAGCCTCAGAAGCCTACCACGCAGAATACAAGATAAAACATGTTGCACATGCATTAAAGAACACACACGCACGCACACACACACACACACACACAGGATACATGTTGCTGCAGTCAAGAGAGTCACCGTTTATGTGAGCTTCTTCCTCCTCCTCCTCATTTTTATTCACTTTGTATCTATCATTTGTATGAGCCAGAAGAAAAGGCAGCAGGGAGGGAGGACAGCGCAGATAAAATGGCAGCCAGACATCTTACTTACCTGGGGAAATATAGTTTTCTTTACTTTGTGTGTTTGGGTTGTATGTATCACTATATAGAGCATGTTTCATGATGAAATTTCTTTCTTTTGGACAACACAATATAAACTTTATGGATGAGACCACCATACGTGCCGACACCAGGCTGTGAGCAGGGGGGAGATTCTCAGAGGGATTGGCTAATAGCCTGTCCTCAATGGTAGAATAAGTACAAGGATCTGGAAGTGAAATTGTTTTTGATTATTCTGAAATTCATAGCGCACGACAACATACTTGCCAACCCGACTGATTTCCCCTGGAGACTCCTGTTTTTCATTGCCCTCTCCCTAGGGCCACAGTTCTCCTGCATTTCTCACGATTCCTGACGATTTTTCATACTTTTTCGTTATCATAACCTGTTTCTGGCTCTGTACGGTATGTGGTCTGCTGTACTGCTGCGCATCATCCCTCTCATGGTCTGAGAGATGGACAGAGAAATGGAGATTAGAAAGAATATTAAACACATTTCAGACACCCCGGAGAGAGGAGATCACATTTCAGGAAAGAGGCTGTATATTCTGATCACACCGCGCCAACCCCAGACAAACGACAAGCAACAAATGCAGGGCAGTCGTGACTCTACAGGGCAGGGGCAAATAAATGATGAATAAATAAAAATTCATGCAAGTTTACACTTTGCATTTTAATGACATTTTGTTAATTATATTCTTTAAATGTCACCAGAATGCAGGAAACACAGACTTTTAAATGTCGCTTTGATTTTGAAATCTTCCCAGTTTTTGAGCTCTCTTGTTTGGCAAATCGAACTATTTCATCCATTTTCAGCATCAAACTACTCAAAATGCAGCACTTGAGCGAGCCCAGGGACGAGTGACGCACCTCAGACAGGATCCAATCCACACCTTTGCCTCTAGGTTGGGTTGCCAGGTACCACAACTCACATCCCACACGGACATCACTCTGTAATCAGGAGATCAATGGGAGAAATGACCTGTTGTGATCACAGTGGACAGGGTTCAAATCAGGGAGAGTCCCTTGAACATGACATTAGTGTTTCCTTGTTGCTCTGGTCAAAAGTACAACATTTTAATGTAAAAATGCACTATAAACAGTTTGAACATTCTGCCTGGTTGCGTTTTATTCTTTTCGGGGAGAAATGAAGGCTGAGGTTTCAAACTTCAGGCTATATTTCTTGAGGAGGCTGATGTACAAAACAAGGAAAATTAACTTGTTTTTTTTTGTTCCCGCCCACCTGCTGAACACTTTCCTTTAAATTAATCTGCTGGGATGATTCATCACTGGGTTTGGTATTTGTGGAAGATAAAGTAGTTCTTTACAGGCAGTCCTTGATTTAGATAGAGACTTTCTTCTCCAGTTTGCTGCTGTGCACCGCTAATTCATCAAGCAGCGTTTCGTAATAGTTATGCAACCCCTCGTGAAGTAAAAAACAATAAATGTATTTCCCGAGGCAAAGCTGAGAACTTATTTCAGCTTTTCCTTGTTAAGGTTATTGATATTTATGATTGCTGACACTTGCTATTCAAGATGGAGCTCAGAACAGCAGAATCTGCCTTTTTATGAAGTAGATATTGTTTTACTTCTGCTGTAGAGGACAAATGTTGAGAAACATTGTTTTTAAGCATGATTCATCAGCTCATGGAGCTTCATGAAGCTCATCAGCCTCATCAGTATTTCACCAGTAGGAGTATCTGCTTACTGCTAACTGAAGCTGCCATTAGCTCAGTTAGCCATGCAGCTAGTGGTCTGAGCTCAGGACACCTTGGGTTAGCAAGTTAGCGTAGTAACTTCAGTAGAACTTTTAGTAGACAGGCCAGGGCTAGCTGGTTAGCATGCTAAGCATCGAAACACAACATGCCATAACGTCGAACGGTTATTTTCCACATTCTGTTGATAACTGAGTCTTGTTTTCAACCCAAATTCTTACATATTGAACCTTTAAGACACTGAATTAATATGAATCCACAGCTTGGTTGCGATCATATGATTTGTTGTGACTCGACCGTCAGAGGGGAATCCACAAGCGCTCATCTGAAGAGGGCGAAATGGCCAAAACAGCTTTTCGTATTAGACACTTCAGACTTGTCTTGCATCAAGTCTTCACTTCTCCCATCATTTCATACACAACCTCGAGTTCACGCAGGCGATGCAGCACGGCCCAGAGAGTCATATTACAGCGCGCATCAGTTCACATTGAATTTAAACATGCAGCTGATATGATTCGCTGAGTTTTTCAATCAAAACCCTCTCAGCTTAATCTTGCTTGTGTGTCAGTATTTTCCCCGGAGGCATTTATGTATCACGGCTCATTAAGATAAAAATAATGTTTCCATAAGCAATTCATGCAATTTGGAAGTTGATTTCATTAGACAGCTTCTCCTTTGTGGGAGCCCGGGGAATCGAATCATCTCATTCAGTTCTATTGATCAGTGTATATGTCTAACCTGCATGTGAACATTTTGCTTCAGTATCAGATGCACAGTTACAGTCTACGTTGTCAAATCCTACAGTTAAAGCAACTTGTGAACAAAGAAATCACACATCCTTCCACTTAGCGAGTGTTTAGAAATAAGCAAAAGTGTGTTTCATGCTTACCACCTGAACTTTTCATTTCTAAGTGGAAGGATGTGTGATAAGCCGTTAGAGCCTTACTTCCGTTCTGGTGTTACTAACAGCTTATGGTGGCTAAAATTAGCTTCTGCTGGCAGTCTTTAGATAGACACTGCAGTGTAACTGACATAACCAAGTCAATTTGCTTGTTTTAGTCATTTTTTCAAGTGAAAATGCATATTACAATATTTTCATGATTTCAGCCTCTCTGTTGCAAAACTTTCCTGCTATTATTTGTTTTATGTGATATTGAATTGAATATTTTCAGGTTTCTGCCAGTTGTTCGGATATAAAAAGACATTTGCTGACATTACATTGGGCCGTAGAAGATTCGAATTGTCCCATTAGTGTTGCAAATCCCTACAGCGAGTAGGAAAACACAGCAACAGAAAAACACACTATTTGCTGCTGTGACGTTTTTACTCACCGTTGTGTTTTCCCACAACTAATTCTTTCTGTAATTTATGGCCCAACAATTAGTTGATTACTGACTGACTGAATAATCACAGGATTAATTGATAATGACATTAAATGACTGTCAATAGCAGCCATAAAATCAACTTGAACCTTTTGGTTGCCTGTTTAGAACTGAAGGGTGTGTTTCATGAGATGTTTGACATTGGTCCGGTTTTCTACATTTTTCTGCTTTTTAAACTCACATTAATACGTTGTTTTATTGAAGATGTCAGTGCCGAAATGCCATTCCAGACTCTTCAACTCCTTGACGAGAATTCAATATCCGGCATTTCTCACCATAAAAATGTAACCATTTCTAATTTTGTGACAGAACATCATTTGTCGTGACCTTCAGTCTAACACTCTTGACAATGTTATCAAGCCCGTCCTCATGGTGCTTGAAGCCTCACACAGGGAGGGGCGGCGGTGGAAAAAGGGGAAACGTCTGGATTGAATGATATATGGATATTGAATGAAGAGGCACTACGGGGATGGAGGCAAGCGGCGCTGTGCTCGAAGATAAATGTCTCACTAAACAGACACACATACAAACAGCGGGCTTCCTCTCTATGGTTTCTCATGCCAAGCAATACCTCCTTATTGATCAGCGTGTTGCTCCGAGATCTGAGAGGACTGAGTCGATTGCTCAACATGAGAGACCCTTTCATGTTCTCCCATCTGCGGGACTCCGCTATTACTAATGACCTGCGGGGGGAGGCAGGGAGGGGGGGATGATGGGGGGGAAGGAAAAACACAGCAAATTTCAGGTTTGAACAGTAATTTAAACCTGAAAAATAGCAAGTCTTTACAAGGTAACAAGTGTTGGGGGACTGAGGCTCCCGAGGTTCTGTGTGTCAGTGTGCGTGAGTCGCACCGTTTTTCACGAGAAGTCTGCTAATTATGGCAGACAAAACAATGAGAAGGAGACTGCCACAAGGCCTGCGCATCCCCAGTGTGTGCGATCACACACACACACTAGCGAGCGCGAGCACACTGTACGTGGGTGTAAGGAAGAGGGGTGACAATTATCTCGTCGCTTGGAGCGCTGCTGCTCAGACTCATTGGCAACCTGAAGGAGATAAGTTGTGACAGAACGAGGAGTAAGGAGGGAGAGCAGCGACCGAAAAAGAAAAAACGAGTCGCATTCATCTGCGACTTCACAAGGGGACCAGGAACATTCAGGCCATCTGCCACAAACACAAACAACATTAACGAAAATGACACAGACGTGTCAATGCCGAGTTGGATTCAACTTCAACGGGCAAAACCGTTACAAGGGAAGGAGGAGGACGTGTGATGGGGAGCCACATCTCGGCGAGAGGTGACAGCTGAGGTCACTGCGGTTTTTAAGTCTGGATGTTTCATGACTACAATCAAAATTGAAACTTTTTTCTAGTCTGAGCAGAGAACAGACTGATGCATGCAAAAAAAAGTTATTTAAAAGTTTGATTAAACATCCAAAACAGTCGACGGTTCTAAATCTGAATGTTTCAGAAAGTGAATTTTAAACTTTTTTCATCTGTCCATCCGTCTGTTTTCCAGTCTAGACCAGATAAACTCTTACCTGACAGCTGCCCTCAGGACTTCCCCAGTTCCTCTCCAACTATCAGATTTAATACCACCAACATATCCTGGGTCTGCCCCCGGGCTCTCCCTCCAGTCTGTCCTGTCTTGTACGCCTCTGAAAGTGAACTCCCAGGAAGGATCTGAACCAGGCGCCTGAACCACCTCATGTGGCTCCTCCTATCAAACCACCGGCGTTTTGATGTCATTTGTTAAAAACAAACTTTGACAACTTTACTTTACCAAAGTTTTTTAATCTTGCAAATACGCCGATAAGGAAGTGCAGCATGAAATTAATCATTTAACAAGATTCAACTCATTTTGTACAATTTGCTGTTTTTCGAAAAAAAGGATAAGATAAGGTCCAACAAAATGTATGTGATTTATAAAGGTATTTTTGTGCATCGTTGTCGTGATTGTACTTTGCATGCGTTTCTGTCTTACTTCCAAACTGAAGAGCTATAAAGTTCCTGCTCACATTTCGGTGAGAAACCTCAAATTATGACGTTTACCTCGTTTCTTTTCCTTGCTGTGAACTGCTGGTGGCAGAAACATATCGCTGAATCACTGCAGTGTTTGCCTCATCACATGAATCCTCAGTTCACTGAGTTTGTACCAACTGTGAACACTGTGAAACCAGAAATGATGTAAGAAGACAATCTAACTTTCCTATTTTGCTTTGACTTAATACTCCACTTTGTAAAGCATGTGTGAATAACACTGTATTTTGTATTTTTCTCTAGAGTATTTGTCTCAGTTGATATTTCTCAGGGTCGTTTAGTACAGCGTTGGCCACGTGCTGATATGATGACATCATGCTGACACTTGCGTAACAAGAGTATACATTCATTTAAAGCAAAACTGGACCGGTAATAGTGAATTTTCCCACTACCTGACGCACCTGACTCAGCCGCTCAGGCAACATAATGAGAGCCTATGAATGGCAGCAGCACTACAGTCCATCATGTCAACTGTGACACATCTTGTTTTTATTTCTCACAATAACAATTAAACTAAATGTTTCTTATTCTAAAGTATAACATAAAAAAAGCTGTGAATGAAATAAGACTACAGCTGAGTGAGACTGGAGAAAAGATGACAGAAGCGGCAGTTCAAGTAGTCATGTAAGCGAATCATAAGTTGAAGACTTTTCCACAACACATTCCTACAAATGATTCACATTTAAAGCCGTGTTAAGAAACACAATGAGATAAGAAATGTTGCTTGGCACAAAATCAAACTGGTTGGAGCTTGTACATCGGACCGGACTGATAAAGCAGGACCTCTGTTTCTATCACCTTCCATCTTCACCATCTTTGCTTCCTTCATCAGCAGGTTCTTTTTTCTTTTCCAGTGTAGAGTTTCCACAGTTATTCTAGTACTAGTATAGTGACCAGGGAAAACAGTGCCTTTTCCTTTGTGCCATAATTTAACCAATCTAATTTGATATGTTTACTTCAGAATGATGGGTTAAACTAAAGAAATTGCTGCTAGTTTAGATCTGAATACTTTCTTGAACATTTTTGGTTAACATTTAAGTGTCATATGGGTGTTATTAGTGGACTGTCATGGTTGAACTATTGTTAGAGAGCTATGTAGCCTCTATAGCTCTGGTTTACTGAGCTACACCAAAAAGTATAGCCTTTTCGTCAGTGACAGCTGCCTACCAGGATCTTCCATTAAAATGTCATGGTGTAAGATTCCAGGTTTCCACACCAGCTGATGAAAAGTGTTTGAGTACAACAAGATTGAAGTGCCATTTTCATGTCCCGTGTGTCAGATGAACAGCAGCAAGTGGCGCATCAGCAAGAACTGTAAACATGTCGATGGTCATATCTGTTCCAGTTTTCATCACTGATATGCCCGCATGTTGTTGCCAAGACATGATGACCTCCAATATGGCTGCCAAAGGCATTTTGTCTCCTGAAAGCCCGCCATAAAGCTGCAGCCGCCACTGACACTTTCTCTTAAGTGCGCGAATGCTGAGACCCAAGATAGCCTCGTGATTTATCAACCATATCTGTCACATATTTCAGCGCTATCTGTGTACCTGCACTTCTCAGGGAGCCATTCGTTGTCGCAACGTGTGAACTCCCGCTGATAACGCCTCATTCACTCACTCTGATGGAGGAGTTGCTATATACAAACCCGACTCGCTGCAGTTTGAGATTAAGATACATTTTATTGCACCTGCACGGAAATTTGTCTCGTACACAGAAGATGTAACATAAAGGACATAAGAGAAAGTACAAGAAGACAGCAATGAACAGCAGCGCAACTTATCTGGTTGATAAGGAAAAGGGCAAGCAAAGCTTTGTGAATTTCTTGTGTCCTCATCAACATCAACAGGGCTTTCGAAATAAAATGTTACTACTAACATATTAAGTCTAGAATGCTAAAAAAAAAAATGTTTTTCATTTTCATCCACCAATTTTCATTGCTCTTGTGATTTTATTCATCCATTACTCAACCGAAACACCGAGGTAAATGAAATAGAGCTTTTAACTTGACAACATTCTCAACAAATTGACTTTATTTGGAGGAAAAACACATTACAAAGCAGCAAACGAAGCTGCACTGTTCAATCAAACCTCCTTCTCTCGTCGGTGGCACACATTAACAGGCGGGTTAAGAATGAAAATGTATAATTTTACACTTAGAAATCATCTTCTCCTCATGTACCAACACCTCCCTTCAGCCTTCTTACTCCCTCGTTCTCTTCCCCAAATCCTCCTCTCCTTACTTACCTCGCATTTGAGCGCGGTAGAATTTCACTGCTGTGTCCGTTGTTTACAATGGGTATTGAGCTAGAAGCAACAAAGCATAAAGCAGCCAGGGCGAGGCAGAGGCTGCGCACAGTGGGCTCATAAATAACCTCAAGGGTGGCAGCAAACACCCAGTAAAACATGTCTGTTCATCCCTGTGTTGCATACTTAACAGGCGAGAACGGACCATAAACAGGTGCAGCTTTCACATTCAGGTTGGCCTGGCAGGGTTTTTAGAGCCTGACAACCCAAAGCTGTATATTTTTTAACTTTGACATCAATATTTGAACATACTGTCTTGAAGGGCAGTATTATATGCCTTTTCTTTTCTAGCACTGTACCTCTGCAGCTCACTATGGTAACAGCGCGAAGCAGTCAAAATTTCTTGTTTCAGATTTGTTGGCTTGAAATGACAAGCGAGCGTGCAGGAGGTCAGGTAGGAGCAGCGTGCAGGAGGTTTTATCGTCAGGGAAAGTTTGTATTTCAAGTTTAAGTTCTTTATCTGTCATGTGCACAACAATCCCACGAAAGGAGGTGTCAACAATGAAATTGTTATAACGTTATCTAACAATGTTGTATGCAAAAAATTAGACAAAATGAGAAAAGAACACAAGATAGTATATGATACAAAAATAGTGCAGAAGTTAAATATAAGAATGGAATCTATTGTATTTGGAATCGAATGAAATGGAATTAATAAATATAATAAAGTGAAAGACTGGTGTAGAGTATTGATTAAGTGAATAAACTGCATTGTGGATAGTTTGTGGAGTGATGTTGTATTTGAATATGCTGAACCGGTAGTACAATACAGTAACAATACAGCAAAAGGGCAACACACTTATTAGACCTTCATGTATCGTTGCACTTAAGGTGAGACAAGAAAAATAATTGGTTAAAGTTGGGTATCAAACGAACTTAGAAAAATACATGATGCTTTGGATAAGGTTTATCTGTGGTTAGAGTTAAAGGTTAGTCTCTGTCATTACAAATGTACCTAGGGAGGTAACGTACATTACATTATACAGATGGCATAATTACAAGAACTCAACATTGACTTGTGGCCTCACTCTGGCCATGAAGAGTGGTCTGAAGAATTGAAGTTCTGTTCCTGCTCGCCTATATACACATTTGGAGTAATGGAATACGTACTGTATGCAGTTTTAAAGTGCAAGGTCATGTTAATTGTAGGCCGATTAATGAGACAGTGTTGTGCTCTTAATGAAGCCTCGTGCTGCGTGCACACCTCAGCATGTCGGCATATCTGAAGCTTAACAGAGCTCCTGTGCCTCGTAGCAGATGCTATGTTATGATTGGACAATCACCGTTCGGGGAAGGCATGAAGGCAACAGTAAGTGAACTAGTTGCTTGTTATTGTAACCAAGACAAATCAATGAAAACCAAGTTGCATAACTGCAATTTCCTTTAAAGAAAAACCCTCAGTCCAAACCTTGATTCGCATTGACTCATGGGTAAGTGCGTGCACGCACAATTGCAGTTATTCAGATAACTCATGGATCAAGAAGCCTCAGCGCTCATATAATTACACGCGTGCAAAACTCTTTTCCACCTCATTTTGCAGCCGGGGACACATGGGATTTGAGTAAAGCACTTTCACACAATCATTAAAGAGCTTGACCTAAATTAATGAGGACAACTAGCTAATACGTGGATGGTCACATTAAAGCTGCTTTTCTGCTGCCTTCCGCTTTTTTTCTCCCACACTTCACTTCCACTGCACACACATCCCTCCATCTCCATCCCCATTGTTCTTTGGCTTTCAACTTCCCTGTCGTGGTCTCTCTCACTCAGCCCCTTTGAGCCTCTGTGTCTGTCTGTGGCTTCAAGCAAAATAATGAGTATTACCAATATGAGAGGGAAATCCTAATGATTTTCCCCTTTGGCTACCAATCCAACCGTTTCCTGTTTAGAGTCATTGTGTGGCTGTGCTTTAGCCTCACTATACATCCATAATTGATGGATTTGTCTGCAGGACACTCGGATAGCTGCCCTTTTTTATTGTTTGAGACAAGCAACACCCATCTTTTCCATCTATGCTTGTAGTTGTTGTCGTTGTCTTCGCCTCTGCCGTTCCTTTTCCTCCCTACCGTTACATTTGGAGTGGTTACACACTTTCTCCCGAAGGTGACTGGCAAACCAAACTTTTATTTCTAAGTAAATTATAGAAAACACAGGAGATACTGCAGGGACTCTACCCAGGAGATTTCATTATAAGATCCAAGCCAGAGTTTGAGGATTCAGCCA
This sequence comes from Diplodus sargus, assembly GCA_903131615.1. Classification (NCBI taxonomy): domain Eukaryota; kingdom Metazoa; phylum Chordata; class Actinopteri; order Spariformes; family Sparidae; genus Diplodus; species Diplodus sargus. The sequence goes on along the minus strand of CAEMYA010000321.1, from coordinate 952,184 downwards.
TTCATCCATGCACTTTATTCAAGCAGGATATTGCTCTTTGTAGAAGGTTTCAAACAACCTCAGTGACAAGAGGATTTAATGAGCATCTATAGAGTAGATACTATATATGTGTGACATGCAGAGAGGCCGAAAGCAATATTGAGTAATGAATCTGTTTTTGTGAAGCAGGCGCATGCTGGTCGCATTATAGAAAAAGAGTTTGTACACGATGTAGTGCTTGCACACAGGATAAATACAGTACAGTCTAAACTTTGGAAGAAAAGAGAAAAAAGAAGAGGTTAACATAACCATTAACTTCTGCTCTCTGTAGTCTTTGCTGTAGCTATCTTTGACCAGCTGCCATTGGCGTGTGGCCTTGGATCTAAGTGGCCCTATTAGCTGACAGGAGTCTGCCCCCACAGCAACTTGGAATGAAGGTAGGAGTCTCTCAGTGAACACGGCTGGACACCGAACTGGGAATTAGACCAACAGGTCATTTTGGGATACAGTACAGAGGCGATTTACAGCAAGAGACCAGGAGTGATATGGTCTGTGAAAGTAGCTTCTTTCTTGACATTTTTGTTTATTTATTTTGTTTACTTGACTACATTTCTAGGTTGAAACTAAGGGGTCTATTGGACTATCACCTCTTGGGTTATAAAATAGGTGACAGGCCACAGTCACACAATACAGATATCGTTGACCTAGTGAACCTGTAAAATGCTGATGGAATCTCTCAGCCATCTTAACATCACTTTGATACAGACAAATAATCGTTAATGTCAGCTAAAAACTCAGTGGTAAGGACATTCTTCTTTTTTGTTTGCTTCTTGTCTATTTTTGAATTCTTTCCCTCAAATGTATATTACACTATTGGGATTTGAAACATCCACGTCTCAAAAATATTTGTCTGCTTGGTGCAGTTCTTTTAACTTTGTTGACACTGGAATCTGAAGCATTCTGCAGAATTCACAGTGACAGCACGCCAGAGAGCAGCACTGTGCTGACAAATATAATGGTGTCACCAGCTGATGAATGAGTGTTCATCTAAAGTAAAAATGCCAAAATGAATGATGAATGAGATTCCTTGAGTCATCAACACATCGAGTTTGACACGTTTGCGTTTAACTGCAATAATCTTTCAGGGAACAGGGCCCGGACAAGGGCTGAAATTAATTCCTCAAGTAGACTAAGTAATTAAAATCAGTTTCAGATTCTCAGCCTTGTCATAGAGCTATTATACACCCGATGAATGCACAAATTATAATTATTGTTGCACCAAGAGCTGATACTGTGAATTGATCCCTCAAACGGAGAAAAGGCAAATGAGGAAGAGGGGAAATAAGAGATGGGCTGTATGAAATCTGCGTTTAGTGTCATGCTATTTAAAAATGGTAAAGTATTATGACAATTCAACAGAACTCACCATTCCTTCTTTACCAGGAACATGGCTGCATAGGTCATCTGTACAAGCAGCTTGCTATGACATATTTGACAATTATTGTTACTCCACAGGATACTGGGTGCTGGATCAGTTATGTGGACAACAATCTCAGATGAAAAACAAGGACAGCACTCCCATTTGACTGTTTAATATATCCACATGGATTCAGGCAAGGCCGCCCTCCTTCAGTGTGTATTCTGACATCTTCACCATAAGCAAATGCAAGAAAGATAAATGTATAATCAGCATGAGTCCATCTGAAGAGGGGGAGCCTCTGGGCTGTTGCTCCTCCTGATGAGATTGCCAGACTACGCACACGTTTAAGAAGAACACACGCCCAATATTTCCGTGTGGCCCTATTAAGGGCCTTGCATCAAGTGCAAGTGCTGGTTCAGTTTTACTTGCCTTTTTTCATTCTTATGTCATATTTTTTTTTTATGGAAAAGCAACATCAACGGAGGAACTAAAGCAAAATTAGAAGGCTGTTATAAAAATGTTGCATGTTCTAGCGTGCTTCCAGCACATTTTGTCCTAGAATTCAGCCATTTTACCCCAAATTTGCTTGATTTTGGTGTTGACATGATTCCTGCTTTAATCAGCACTCGGATAATGTGTCTCGGTAACTGAATATTTGTATTGTAAAGGCTGGTTAATCCTCAATATAATCATATACATATAATATAATAAATATAAATAATGGCTATTCTTTTTTGGTTTTATAAACATCTCTGTGATATTGTCAGAAAGCTGAGTCTGTCATCATCGGTGTAATTCTTTTTGGAGACGGTTGTAATGTCCGTAATTCTGTAATAATCAGCTTCTCCACGCCAATCACTGCTTGTGTTCTGTTCCTCGTCCTTTTGATTGGATTTCTATTACACTCTCGGGAAATTCTTCTTCATGCTTTTTGCAACAGAGTGTGTGTCTCTGAGTGTGTGCGTGCTTCACAGCGAGGCAGAGAGTGTGTTTCGCAATTACGTTGGAGCTGAACAGAGCGGGCTGACTGACAGGCTCTCTGCTTGTCTCTCAAAGGGGCAGTGAGAATTGAGTAGCAGTAATCCACCACACACTACTTGGATTTCACACAGCGACTCCATGCCTCTGCTGTGAATTATTTGCTGCCAAGGGAATTTCACACTAACACACACCAGGGGTCCCTCTGCACTAACCGTGTGCGGGTGTGTGTGTGTGTGTGTGTGTGTGTGTGTACTGAAAGAGCAATTTGATGATTGATGGTGATTGATGTGGCTCCTCAGGGATGAAAGAACACACACACACATATACACTGCCCTCCCTGTGCTCGGCACCTCCCCGGCCGGTCACCATCAATCGGCTAATTGCTTTACACTTCAGCTCGCTGAGTTTGAGGACTGAATCACTATTCAATTAGAAAACAGAGCTGTTCTCTATTGTCCCCCGAGTCTGAAGCCTCCGACACACACGGAGAGACATGAATACACACTTTCTTCAGTTTGTCCCTCTCCATACTTGGTAGCCATGGTGATGTTGAAATGAATGAGTGCATGATGAGAAGTATGATCAATGAGATTACGCTCCCCTCTCTGAGATGAAGAGGTGCAGGAGGAGGAGAGCTTTCCGCTAATCAGTTTCAAATCTCTCTGGTCGAGGGGTGTCTGTTTGTGAAATGCGTCGGGAAATTAGTTTTACATTTTGAGAATGGCCCCCAAACTTGACCCGCTGTCAACACATGCAAATTTAAAGAGAACACATCTTGACTTTTTCGAGCACTTCTACAGAAGTGTCAATTGCTTTCATCTTTTACAGTTCAAATGACACTTGAGCTGCAACAATTAGACGATTAATGGATTTGTTGACCAAAATAACTGTATTGTAATCAGTGATGCTCACGTTTCAAGCAAAAAATATGGTCCCAGCTGGTTTATGTGAGAATCTGAAGTTTGCAGATTGATCAATAAAAAAACACTTGACATTTGTAACCCTAAGTAGCACTCCATCTGCTTTAGTGCAGGGCAATAGATCAGTATTATATCGTTATGTGATATGACCTGAGTCATGTCCTTTTTCAAGGTTTTAAAGGCTGCATTACAGTAAAGTGATGTAACTTTCCAAATACTTAAAGCGAAACTGCAAATGCAACCGAGGCTTTATTTGTGAATGTACATGAGTCAAACCTTCGTGTAAAAGCATAATTACGAAGAAAGAGGCACTTTTAAGATTTACCGTGTTTTCAAATTTTTTTTCAATGGGAGTGCTACGGGCCATGCTACGATAGCACCAAAATCGCTATAATCATCCATTCATTTATATGGTACTAAGCTTTAGGAGCGTTCCACCTTAACTCTCCTCCAGGTTACCTCGCATTCGGAGATTGATACTTCTCGGCTGCCATGACGACTGGGAGCGGAACAAGCTACTGCTAATGTGAGTTGTTCAAAAACTTTCTTTTTAGTAAACTCTGTGTACACAACCAATGTTCTAAATGCTCGTAAACGAAAATAAGGTAAATCTTAAAAGTGCCTCTTTCGTTGTAATAATACTTTTACACGAAGGTCTGACTCATATACATTAACAAAAAAAGCCTAGGTTGCATTTTGAGTTGAGTTTTTAACTCAAATCACATTAAGTTAATATTTTGTGAGTCATCCCTACAATATTGTCCAGAATACTATATTTGATTTCACATACTGAAATCTCTTCACATACCTGAAAAGCATTGCAGTACTGCATTATATTTTTTTAAGGCTTATTATAAAACCCTTATCTGCTTTCACCTCTGATGCTTCATGCTACATTAACTTACCATTCAGTTGCTATAATTGCTTACAACATCGACATCTTGCTCCTCGATGAAGACTTACATTTTTTCCTCACTAACTCTCACACTTAAAGCTGCTGTAAGTGATGAGTGTTACAGTGTGTTTGGTCAGAGGCCCATGTCTCTCCTCCTCCCTGCTCATGCAGCGATGGAGAAAAGACATTTTCAGGTATAATCCTGCCAAATGTATCCAATCAGGACACAGAACGTCGTAAAGAGGCGGTCCTGTCTGATGATTGCCTTTCTAGTAACACTGGATGAAGGTGCAAGTGATGCACTGTTTATTATACGGTAGGGTCCTTCACACAATAAGGATGTAATTTACAATTTAGTTAACTACCATTTCACTGGGGTTGTGTTAGCAGTGTGTTGGGAAAAGCATTCTAGAGAGATCCAGAAGTTGCACTTTAAAATGTCCTTCCCTGAAAATTTAGAAAAGGAAATGTGAGCAGCAAAATGTAGGGTCAGATTTATTTATTTCTGTTTAAAGCAATCAGTAAATATCATCATGAGCAATTATGACTGTGTGATAAATTACAATACATAAAGATGTAATGATTTGACACTCTGTGCCAAAAACTGAAAGGGTTGATAAGTGGCTGATGTTTTCCTATGATCTACTACTGAAATGCATTTTAAAACGGTCCTTTTCATTTCTCTATCTTCAGACTTTTTAATTCCCCCTCTTTGTCACATACAAATCGAAACACATTGTGTCTTTTACAATATATGGCTTAGGTTAGCACACAGTGTCAAAGATGCAACTTTGTCTCCTTGTATCAGCCAGCAGGTGACTGAGAGACTGAGCTGATCCACACACAATGATTGGCAGGTGAAGGTCTCCGTGTCCTTTCTGATAAGGTCTTCAATGTGGAGCCAATTTTTTCTGGAGACTGAAAAGTCTACAGAGTGAATCGTCTAAAAAGTCAAGGGCATGTCATGAATGTCAATAGAATTTGGCTCAGTCTTCCCTCGCTTCAGGCATCAGCCAGAAATGTGAGAATGTATGCTCAAATGTTTTAAAGTCAGTGTGAGACTTTCCCATCGCATCCTTTGTAATACATGTTCCTCAGATGAACAGAAGCCCGGTTGATTATTGAAAGATTCAGTGCGTTTACATGACACTCAAGAAAACCGAATTACTAGGTTAGTCCGACTATGATCGGATTTTTAAGATGCATGTATACACCTTAGTCTGACTGAAATCGGACTGGATCGGATTTCTCATAGTCGAATTAAAACACCTAGATTATTTGATTGATAGTCGCATTACTTATGCATGCATACGTTATATCAGATTGGATTCAGATTTTGCGTTCTGCGCAGGCTCAAGATTTTCCCGGGGCCGTGAGCCAGAAGTAGAAGGACAGCGGCGTCTTGGCCACAATAAAAATAAAAACGCTTGACGTTCTTTGGACGTCTGTAGCTGAAGTTGAAAAGTAGTCTAAACTACACTGTAAAACCTTTAATTTTGGACCCTGTATGGATGTCGATTGGATATCAATAGTGAACGTTGAAAAGAGGTTGAAAAAAAACATGGACGTCTTTGGACGTCTTTACAACGTCAACAAAAAGACATTGAATAGACATCCTTTGGATATGGCTTAATAACGAAAAATATGTATATAACACACAAAAATCATGTAATATGGTACATGGACATGGTATGTGCATGTCAGTAATATGTATGTTTACCTCTACCTCCATTATAAACACAGATCATCACAAACAGTTGGGATCATCAACCCCCTCACTGCACATCTAGATTATTAATTGCCGTTGTTAATAGGGAAAAAAATAATGCCTGGATCCTGATGAAAAATAAAGCCTGTTTAGGTGGCTGAGACCTATGAGTGGGTATAAAAGGAACTGTTGGGCCGTGGCAGGGGTATGCACTCAGTGTACATTGACATTTACATTCAGGGCATTTAGCTGATGCTTTTGTCTAAAGCAACTTGTAGATAAAGTATAAAAGAAAAGAGAAATTACATAGAAATTGCATAGGCTCAAGCAAAGTGATTTGTTGCAAAAGGCTGTTCAGAGGCTTCAACTGCAAAAAAAAAAGTATACATGATAAAGAAAGTCCATTAGCAAGAGCAATTATGAGCAAAAGACCTGTGTTTCAACTTTTCTTTAACATCTATACTTTTAGGCCATACATGCTGCAAGTAAAGAGCTTAGTGTCTAACTTTTCTGTGCATGTGTCCTGGTATCAAAGGTTTGTGAAGTATGAAAGACTTTGGGAAGTAGTTCAATTGCTGCTGAAATGAGAGATAAAGGATAACCTCAGGTTCATGTGCTGATTAGGATGTTCACACTCCACCTCTGAAATTAACACGACCTCTTTACTTCATTAGAGCTATTGTCTGCTACAATGAATGTTAATGTGGGGAGGCAGGCACCAAGAATATTCTCCTCGGTTTACTTCAACAAGATGGTAAAAGTTTGTGGTTCTGAGATAGCATGAAAACAAGTCCATAAAGGTTTGTTGGCTTTCAGTGGCTCGAACATACAGTACTCAAACTGTAAAGTAATTTGTATATTGTATTTACGTCTACCTGAGTAAGTGTTAATTTATATTTGACTATTTATATGTTTTTTTTACAGTCATGTAAAAACTTGCCTAACTATTTCCAAACAAAGATTTTAAAATTGTGAGCTGTGGAAGTGTTTCCGAATGGCTGGTTTTGCTGTCTTTATGCGAAGCTAGGTTAATCCCCTCCTTGCTCCAGCTCTGTCCTTAAAGCACAGACATGATACAAATGGCATACATTTTCTTATCAGTTAATTATAGTATAATTTAGATCAAAAAGCTAAGAAAGCTTGTTGAACTTGGAAAACTAGCCACTAACACATATGTCAGGCAGTGCACGTTCATGTGTTTTGGACTAGTCAGTCTGGAGGGAGGCTGGCAGGGCAGCAAAGGATTTTTTCGCTTCGATACTCTAAAAATTCAACTTGTTCTTGCTGGTTTCACCATACTTACCAACCACAGCTTTGAGGCATCCTGCCGGCATCCAGTGTTAAAAGGACAGCATTAAAAAAATTGTTTTTCCGACATGTCTGCGGGAATCAAAGTCTGTGGTTTCTAGTCTCAGTGGGTCGTCCCTGTAAATCCCAGGGTTTACTGGGCTGGTGTTGACCTTTTTCATGCTTTCAAACTGATGGCTCCTTGGATCAATCCGAGACAAAACAAAGGACAGGTTTTTTTTTAATCGATGGGGCCAACAAGTTTAGCGTCCCTCAGAGAGAAGCCTGCTAATTGGTAGAAAATACAGCTTATTATGAGGTGGGAGAGAGGGCCAAGAGGAGCCTGTTGTGTATGCAAGGCCAGTAGGGTCTCATATGTGCTCACTCCATTTAAATTCAGTGTTTTACATTCTGCTTGGCGAATGGAATCCCACATCACTGATTAATTACTGCAAACATGGGTCTACTCTCTAATTGACTGTATGTGTGTGTGTGTGTGTGAGAGTGCATTTAGAGAATTTGACAGAATAATGTGCAACTCTGCAGCATCTCTAAGCTAATTAGTGTTGGGATTTCAATTGGAAATGCTGACCGCAGCAGGCAAACACTTGTTTATGAGACCCACTTTCTTACTGTAAACGCTGAGCAATACTATCCACATCCCAACGCAGCCTGTACAGCTTTGATCCTGATTGTAACAGCGCACCAGCTTCAATGCTGTACCACGGTGCTCTGATACAAGTCAGGAGGAGAGAATCTAGTGCCTTTTGTCAGTAGCTCAAGGATGAAACTGAGCTGGAGCCAGTCTGAGATGGATCAAATGTACCGTTCTTTTTCAACAGAGCCAGCAGTGCGGCTCTAGGCAAAAATGCCAGAACAGGCCTCTGACCAAATCTGATGTGGACATTTAGTCCTTTGATAATAAAAAACAATGACTTTAGTGATCTCATGGTCCACACCTTCACTTGCCAGCTATCTTGCCTTTATCAGTGTGGCACCTGAGGCTGTTTCTAGTCTATATACAACATACATGAATTTATGACTTTTTTTGGTTAGCAGCTCTTCAAACCAAGGTTTAATGTTACTGTAAAATAAATGGAGAAATACTTTGACCTAAATAGCACATAAGAAGTAATTCCTTGGTTTAGACAAGTAGGAAAGGCCAACTTGTCATCATTGACCATACCGCCATTGAAAAAGTGAAATCTCTGAGCCAGTGTTGTGAGGCCAGTGAATGTTAAAATGTAGCATACGTTCAAGGATTGCATTTCAAATAATTAGTTTTCTTACAAAGAAGCTTCCAATTTCCTTAATTGAAACCAAAGTCGGTGAACTCGGCAGAGGGAAGCATCTCAATTTCAAATTGTAGTGACACGAAGCGAATGGGAATTATTACGCCGTATGAGTCTCCATGTGTTTCCTAAAAGGATTATCTGTGACTACCGTTACACATACGACAGTTTCCAGGGATGAGAGAGAAAAGTGTGCATGTCTGTCCACACGCCCACGCATCTTTCAATAAAAAAGCTTTACCACGCATCATGGTTGAAATCTAGAAATTTCAATCATGGTTGTTTCTATGAAAACATGTGAAGATGGAGAAATAAACAGTTAGCCTCCCCTTATAACAATTTAGTTTTCCACAGATTATACATAGTGGTTTTATATACTGAGAAATTAATGAAAATGTCGAAACACAGTGGTATCTCGCAGTGTTAAAGACAGTGAGAAAGAATTCCTGGAATCCATCCTGCTATCCGGATCGGCACCAAAAACCCTCCTCCGTCCGAGTATAGAGGAAATGGGGTTAGTAGTTTTTGTGTAATCCTGCTTACAAACCAACCAACCAACAAATAAACCTTTCTGACGTGGTGACAATCTACAGCCTCCTGGGATGCAAAGATAACTTGGTACATGCGATACGTTCACTCTTATTATGATTTTCCTCTTGGCCGAACACAGCTTTATTGCTTACCCTCTATCTTGCTTTGAAAAATGAAAACAGAGCGTATTTTCTGGACTTTCCTGTGCGTCTGGTCGGGATTTGTTTGTGTATCTAATCACTGAACTAATAAAAAGTATGGTTTATTGGTGAGTACAAGCAAAGAACAATACAGTGGCGGTATATGGCAGTAAGGAAGGCGTTGAAAGGCTATGAAATGACATATCACATAATAAAACCCCTGGAACAGAGAGGGGAGAGCGAGCAATAATGCTTTATCTCTCCACACAGTCTCTCTTCTTGGGCGATGCATCCCAACAGGAAGCAAAAATAAGTGTGAATCAAAAACAAGCAGCCCCTCGCCTTTCTCACACTACATGCTGCGAGCTCAACGGTAGATAATCATTTCTATGACTCTGCCTTTTACTACCACTGACACCAATTTTTGGACATATAAAAACCAGTGAGGAGGCTGTAACTGCTGGCAGAGGAGCTATGTATGTTAAAAATGCTCTGCTTTCCGGTGTAAGGTCATTCAACATGCTGCAGATTCTTCTCAGCAAACGACCCATGCAAGAATTTATGATTCTTCGTCTTTATTTCCATCCCTGTGTATTTGTGTTTTTCATCTCTGCCTTTTTTGTGTGCGCCACACATCCTTCATGTCCCATAAAGATCCCATACTCCTCTGTAGCCGACCCCCCCCCCCCGTGTGCAGTTCATAGGCTGGTCCAGCCCTCCTCCCTTAATTCATATTTAAATTAGTTCCCTCTATCTCTTGAATATGGATCATGCAGAACTTGACTTTTGCCTGATACAATCAACCACATCACTGAATGCAAATATTGTGAACTTTCTGCAGATCGAGATTTGAGAACAAGATGTTCTTTCTGCACTAAAATCCTTGGAAAGTTTTGCTTCAAAGAAGTCTAACCTTTTGGGGTACAGGCAAGGTTCTGGGCTGTTTTGAAAGGTTATAAGCTGCTTGTTTTCCCCCCCTCAAGCTGTCAGAGCTCTGTTAGGAGGTATTGGAGTTTGATCACACTGAATTATTCATTTGTCTTGCTGAAAATTGTTTAATGCAAAAATAAGCCTGCAAATGACCTTTATTACTGTATTATTAGCTAAAAAACAAACAAAAAAACCCCCACTATGGGCCCGCTTCATGCAGGCAGATTGGCATGTAAGTGGCTCACTTCTCTACACGTTCACTCATTGGCTGTTTTAGGCTGTAGGGCAGGCTCAGAAGCTCGTTTCTGCTGAAATGAGCTGTCATTCAAACAGCAGCTGTCTCAGGATCTCCGTTGTAGAGGTATGATGGTGTTTGCTGTGACATGAGAGAAGTTTTTTGACAGCTAAAAGCATGAAAAAGCATTCAAGATTCCATTTTTGCCATTTTGTCACCATTTAATCTTGAAATATTGTGTTTTGGTCTAAATATGTCATGAAAATGGATTTAGCGGACATTTGGGAATAAGAGAAGACAGTTTTTGGTGGAGTTTGATGCCCTATTGAAATACTTAAAAAGACAGTGTAAGGAGTAGTAAAATGTTACAGATCACCTGTTTTTTAAGATAATACAGACTTGGAGATGATTCATGTATCGTATTGCATCATCGTCTGAACACTGATTCTGTACATTGCCATCATTGGCTCAGATACTGTGATAGGGCTGAAAGTCTGCCTGTTATTTCCACTCCTCTATAGTGTCACAGCAGATGTGACTTTTCCTCCCTAGTGGTTAATGAGCCACACCTAATCCGACACCAGGTGTTGTTCCTCGGCTATCAGTGAGGAACAAAAACCTGCAGGACACCAACATTAGTGAGCTCAGATGGAAACAAAGGCAATGACCCATAAACGGAGGAGATTTCATCCACTTAGATAAAACAATGTGACATTTAAGACCAGTTGTTTCCACCACAAAGCCAGAGCAGAGAGTAGATTAGAGCAGTCAATGTGATATTGCCTTACTTTAGGGGATGATTGTAAAGGAAAAAATACACCAGTCCTGTTCTGTTTTCTCATGTCATCATTTTCTATTGTGTGAAATTATCGTACGCTCCTTCCATATTCTTTTACGGATTGCTGTGAAATTTCCCCCCAAAACCTGCCTCACATGAGCCTTGTTAGCGCCGAACTGTTCCCAATGTCTCTCCACCTGCACCTTATCTGACTTTGGATATAAGCCCGGTATTTCCCTCACTATTTGTTTGTTTGTCTTTTTGCTTAAGGCCTGTGTCTCCTGCATCTCCTGTGCCTCTTCCCCGGTCCTCATGTGTTCACATTGGTTGTCTGGTCCTTCCTAAGTTTTGTGTTACTTTGTATTTTCCTTTGCCCGCCTTTTGTTACCAGTTTGTAATAAGTCCATCTGGCCTAGGGGACGACAGTGAGTCACTGTAGCCTTCTCTAACTGATGTCCCCATACGAATAAATGTGAAAACACCCATGCAAGTTTTGAAAATAGTGTAATGGTTTTGGCCAAAATATTTATACACTGAGTAACAAGAGACATTTCTGAAAAAGAAATGAGGCCGTTAGAGTGAGAGACAAAACACTGCTCTCCTCCAGAAATTTAGGCTCAAAATTAACATTGCAGCTTATGGGGGAATTGCTGGAGTGCTTGACGCTCTGGGGCTTCTACGGCTAAAAGTGTAAGTCCGACATCTGAAATAAGACCACCATCTGAAAGCCAACAAGATTGGCTATCTTTCTATGTGAAGTCTTGTCTATGTGAAGTAAAAGATGTAGGATCTAAATCAAGCTGAATATAATTTATTCAAATTTTTTTTCAAGCTGCTCTCCACTCTAGCGGTCATGTGACCTACTCTACATCACGCAGTACACACCCATTATGAAATCTGAAGATGAGCTAAAAATCCTTAAAACTAATACTGTGATGATTTCAAAACCATGAAAGATTTTAAAAAGCAGAATACACACCCAATAGTTCAAGGTCTTATAACTCTTTAAAAGTTAGAATTGTGTCTGTAGCTCAAAGTATGAGGGAGGAGCAGAGATTGAAAGATGGGTGGTTTTGAATGCCCACTGCATTCAAAACTAACCTATGAAGGAATTGATTTGACTTAAGGTCAAAGGTCAGGGTGAGAGATAAAATCTTGGACTAAATCAATTCCTTCATAGGTTTGTTCATCATTGTCTTTGCATACTCTTCCTGATGCTTTACTCTAGCACGGGTACATATTTGGTTCCATTTCACTGCGGCAATGTGGAGAAATCTCATCTCACAATCACCTTGAAATGAGCAAACTGTATTTACAGTATTCTTTGACCTTTGACCCACTCTCCCGACCTCCTTCATCTGCAAACTTTGTTCGCCTGACTTCCTACTTTGCTCCTTTCAAAATGACTATGACCACCAGATGTCCCCACCTAACAATAAACATAAATATGTGTTGTTATCAGCTGCTTGCAAAGACAGCGACCACTGTGGCTGTTTTGATGGTGAGGACGAGCTGCAACGTGGGTATTTTCATGAAATCATCAATTTTAGAAGATAAAGTCAGTAAAATTATGTGAGAATTGGGCTAAAATGCTCAAGGCTTCATATCATCACTGATTATTGTTGGAATTTCTTACTGTATTATTAAAAAACAGGATTTGGAGAAATTCCAAATATTCCTGTGGCATAAATTAATGTTCTGTTTATCAATTAAAGTTAAAAGCTCTCCAAAGCCTGAACTGATGCTGATCAATTTCACTGTGTAAAAGTATTTGATTAAACTTTGTAAGGGGAGTATCATAGGTGTACAACAATGACTGGACGATACCTGACAATATCTCCAATGGAAAAAGGCAATCTGCCACAGTGCCAGACACCCAGTTCCTCTCTCTTTCTCTCTCATCTGTTCTCTGACACTGCATCTTCTGATCTCTGCATCCCTCTCTTTCTTTCTTTTCCTGACACAACCTCTCTCTCGCTCTCTCGCATTGATTAATTCCTCCGGGCTGCCGTCTGATGCTTTTCAAGCCCCGTCCTCCTACCATCGCCTGGGGCTAGGCAGGACGACCGGGGGGATACTGACTCAATGGATTGAAGCTCGGAGAAAAGACAGAACTTTCTTTAAGAAAGATCAAGACACTTCTTTCTCCCAGAGTTGTTGATATAGAGAGTGCCGAAAAACCGCTCGGAGCCTTTGGTCTTCTGAGGAGCAGAAATGATTTTACCTGTTTGACAGAGACACAGCAGCATTTACAGAGCATAACCAAGATGGTGAGGAAAATGGGATTTTTCTGACTGCTGTGAAGCTGTATACTGGTTCAGAATAAATAAGAAAAAGCAAGGACAAGGGCCGCATTCATGTCATATTAGAGTGATTGTAATTAAATTATCATAACATTTTAAAGACCATGCTGGGCTTTAAAAGGTGCAATATGTTAGAAATTTAGTTGAAAACATTTAACATGTGAACTAAAATCAAAAACAGCATGTAAAGATATTACAGTTTTTACATTATGGTGTGTATGCAGGCTCTTGTGCTGTAGAGATATCTGTTGAGGTTTGCATGTTAACCAGCTAGCCCTGGCCTGTGCCTGTCAAAAGGTCCTGTGCTCACAGTGTGAAAACTAACACTCGTCTGCTGTTCTGAGCTCCCAGTCTGGGCCAGCAGATGCACGGCTAACCAGAATAACTAGCAGTTACAGTAACAGTGACATGTGGACCCCTATTTGTTCTGAGTGTGACTTCAACAGCTGATGAATTCTGGCCAACAGCACTGAAAGCTTTTCTCAAATGGAAAATATGTTTCCACTCTTCCCCCAACTGACTTCTATTAAGAGTTTAATTTACTAACGGCTCCAATTTGATGGGCTGAATTTGGCCTCAAACAGTTCTAGACGGATGGTTTGTCCAATCACCTGCTCATAATTAAACAAGACCAAGAGTTTACACACATGCTAGCTGCTCTGTGCAGCTATTCTAACAGTGGAGGTCTGAGGCAAATGCTAACATCATCATGCTAACATGCTCACGGCGATAATATTTTTACCAGATGGTTTTGTGAAACAAACTAGGCTACTTCGTGAAACTAACCCTCAGGCATGATAGGTTATGGTATTGTTTTGGTTTTGTTGATGAAGAAAAATTTATGAAATGCAAATTTCAAAGTTGAACTGACATAGCTTGAGTAACATGTTGATTGTCAGTGGAAATGTCTGCTGTACCAGCTGACATTACCCCTAGAAGAGCTTCAGGATGCATATCCACAAAGCTGTAATATATAGTATTTTGTCCTCTTATAACTCAGTGAGCTCCATATTTAGTCAGTGTGCTGTCAGAGTTTTCAGTCTGCAGGAACTACCACTCTGATCATAGGTAAAGAGTGTGTGAGCAGGAGCACAGATGAACAGTCCAGTGTGACAGACTGCAGCAGATCAGCATGGTCCTTACTGAGACATGAGAGGATATCTATTGGAAACAATAATCAGTCCAATTTTCCATTTCAATAAAGTGCTCACCAGGAGCCTTTTTGCTGCAGGCACTGCCCCCCTTTGACAACAGAGAGCCCATGACAAATATTTCATAGCACACCTAGCCGTGGAAAATGTGAATGAACTTGTTGCTCCCAGCACAGGCTCAAAATGGCGGGTGGTGAGGATGCGTGACCAGGTACACACAGAGGTACACTTGTGGACCCAAACTGCAATTGGGAGAATCAGTATTCATATGACATGGCCCATCTTGGATTCATATTTCATTTTATGAGATAAGGAGAGTGAGCAGAATAGAGGAAGTAATGATGAAAGACTTTCAAAGATGCATTCGTGAGGCCAAGGATGTCTGCCCCTGCTGATCAGGGATCAGTTGTTCACGTTCCTCGGGAACGTCTCTCATTTCTATAGACAACTGATTCGAAGCCAGCGTGGGTGAATGTTGTGCTGCTCTAGAAGTTGAATAAAAGCAACGCATGAGTCATAGACAGTTGTTAAGGTATAAGTCGTGTGTTCCACCCACATTAAGGCGTACAGGTGTATCAGTTGCATGGGTGCATGTGCTGTCATAAACAATTAGCAACATAATTCATATCATTCTACATAATCTGTCATCGCCATTGTGCTCCTTAGAACAAAAGGACATAAAAGAAAAAGGATCAGAAGCATTATGCTACATCCATTTTCCTGCCCTGTTAGTTGAGACTAACTTGTTCAAAGCCTTGCCTTTAATAATTAAGGTGTAATCTCTCCAGCACTATATTCAGTTATACTGTACTATGGCAGTGATGCAGCCACATGTTGAACTTTATGCACTCTCAATGTGGCTCTCCAAGAGTACAAACTGAATATAAAGTCCTCCCAACAAGGACCTTAAAGCACTGCAATAAAATGATTTGCTCTACAATATTCAAGGCTGCGGTGTGATTTAAATGATTCAAAACGGAACTTTCCCTGGCATCAGCCGCCCGAAAGAAGGTCATCAGCCTCTCTGCGGAGAATAGTCTCTGTGCTCTGAGGGGCTCTGAAACCGGATCAAAATTTCTCAGATATTATGTTGCCTCATAAAAGATATTAACTGGGTTGTCACATCCTAGAAAAACTTGGAGAAAAAGGCAGGAGTTCCGGCAGTTACAGGCACATAATTCTCAGCAGAGGAGAGGTCAGGCGTGGGAGAGAATTTAAAAGTCATTGAAAAGATGCCAGTGGTCAATGAGGTAATGAAAGTGCCGCCGCTGAACCAAATACCTCATTAAGAAAGAATATCGAGGCGACAGGTGGAGGATGAAACCCGACTCCTCCAAGACATGAAAGAAATGGCTTCATGAACAGCTCATCCCAGTGGATTCTACCACAAGGTACAAGGCGACCTGTGTACTCTTTCATGCTTGAACATTTTTAGTAAATAACATTTAAAAAAATAAAAAATAAATAACTGTTTGAAGGATGCTTAAATACAGCGATAAGAGGAGGAAACAACTGAATAAATAACACTGAAAAGCACCCTGGAGTTATAGTGTTTCCTGAAGATAAGATTACAGAATCTTACATCATTACCACGCTCTCTGATATTCCCACATCGTGTCCTTCATAACGTTGTAGGACATTTGCAGTTTATCAGCCTTTTCATTTGCATCTGGCATTTTTAGATTGTGTTTTCACAGCTGGAGCGTTCCCTAGCGACGGCAGGAAAAAGATCAACCGCACAGAGGAATCCGGCGAATCAAAGAGGATGTTTACGGTGATCATGTCAAAAATATGTTTAATGCTTCATGTCTCTACAGATTAATGGTAGCTAAAGTACTCTTAAGGGTTTCTTATGTTGGGAACTCATCCACATTTTGCAAGCAGTAGAGAGGTCTGTAAGGAAAACCAGAAGCCGACACGACGAAGGCCCTCAAAGTAGCAGGACTTTTGAATAAACTGAGCCAACACCCAAAGGTCCGGCAAATTGTACTTCGATGCAATGTCCATCCCAAATTCTAACCCGGCTCCCTATTGGACAACAGTTGCCACAACCATAAAACTCCGGCAAATTACCATGACGTCGCTGTACGTTGTGTTTTTGTCTGATCAGCGGATGGTAAATTGCTGACCGCACACGGCCGCATGGCTATCATTATGAAACAGTAGGTGACTGTTCCCCCCAATCTCTCTTGTGTGTTGTCAAAGAACACATGAAAATTGCCTTCGCTCAAATCCCGCACATTGGCTCAAGTGACTACCTTCAGATGATGTATTCATGTCATTTTTTAATTCAAGGTACACGATTCAGCAAAATCACTATCATCATTTCTGAATTTGTGGGTACTTGACTTCCGACCATTTTGAAGTCTTACAAACGTAACTTCCTCAAATTAAGTCTGCCATTTTGTAGTCTATGAATGTGACTTTCTGAAGTCACGTCCAGTATTTTGTAGTCTTTTTTCAATGAGACTTCCTGTCAGCCACACACACACACACACACGCACACACACACACACACACACACACATACATATGTGCCTGCTTATGTTGTTTTGTGGAATTGCTAGTTGCTAGAATTGCTAGTAAAGCAAGCGGATTGACAGCTGGTTAAGACGGTCTATATCTATCAATAGTTAGAGATGGAAATAATTATATTATAATAATACTATAATAAATATTTATTACATATATGATAATAAATGGAAGCTGACATACTGATCTCTTGTCTCATATTTATCTTTTGGTGTCAAACCCAGATGTTTTCAGTGTACAGCAAAAATAAAGGAATTAACCTTGTTGTTCCAATAGTTTTGGAGGGGACTGTATTTGGGACTGCCTTCATGTCATCTGCCCACTCCAAGAGAATTAAATTAAATTAAAACATCCGTACTGTGTATCCACCTCCGATTTTTGTCAATTTTGTTGCTTTCTTTGTAAGCCGGTTTTAGAGCGAGCATGACAGCTATGCTAGCTTAAACACCGAGTTCAACCAGTTCAACCAGAAGAGCAATGCCGACTACCGCTATGAACCATGGGTAAACTCACAAACTCAGGAATAAGGTGGATAAGTATAAATATTTACTGAAGCTGTGGCGTAATAAACAAAATGTAAAAAACAAAAGCTTGATAGAAGTCCATAACAATTCAAATATAGATGCATATAGTTACAAAAAAAATGTTGCCTCTCTATAGTTTTCACAGGTACTGGCAGAGTCCACATTTTCCGCCATGTATTTAAATTGTGCAGCCTCTGTCTTTGGATTCTCAGGAAATGATGCTTATATACTGGATATGATGCTGAAGACAGGAGGTCATGTGCCGTAATGTGAAAGATATGTTTTGATGATAAATTCAGTATCATCGGACGACACTGTCGATGATGAATTTATCACGGATGCGATGAATCCCTTCAGCACAGTTTGTTTTTCCTCCTTTGTTGCATTCTTGACAGCCTCTCAAGATGTTTCTGCTTCCCCAGTGGCTAACACACAAGTGTCCATTCAAACAGAACTCTGGGATGTGTATTATTAAAACACACTTGCCGTTAGCGCAAGAAACCACTGATGTCAATAATTCAAAGAGGCACCGAAATCCCAACGATTGTAGTTTTAAGGAAACAGTTTTCAGAATTGTGGCTGTCAGTGTTTGGACTAGTTTGTTGTAGAATGGTTGTAATTCCAGCTTTGGATGAAGAACAAAACAGTCTAAAAAGGGTCTGCAAAGCTCCCCTCAAGTTCTTGAGCTTTTAATCATTTCATGTGATCTTCCTCAATAGATTAAATGTAACCAGCTGTCTTTGAAATTTCCTTTTTTTCTGACCATGTCATCATTTCATTTTCTCTTCTAAGTTTGCTGTGTTTTCAGCCATCATCATACTTTAAAAACTACAAATAAGCGATGAGTTTAAGCTGTCCCCAATATTAACAAAAACAAAGCCTGACAGACATCCTCTAAGAGGCCCCTGAACAGAGCTTAATGCTGTTGTTTTGCTCTTGCTTTTTTGATTTCTCCCCACAGAGTTGAAGGGTCTATATTGCACGGCCCCTCTCCAGTATTATAGATAAACTGAGGGGATAAACACTTAAAATATATCATGATTGTTTCTTTCTTGAGACATCTTCAAAGTGAATGTTTTGGCCATTACCTTCAGTGTCTGGTATTGATATGGATGACTAAGCTCTTTACGCAACCAAAATGCAAAGAGCAACCAGCGACTTCACACAGAGGGTCTCACATCGAGGCCCCCCGAGCTTTGAGTTTTCGGGCCTGGGCCGAGCGAGGCTGGTTTGATCATATGGCACAGCTGATTCACTTTATAATAATAGCACAACAAAAGCATCACAGTCAAACTACATATTCCTCAAATGCCTCAATTGGTCGATAACCAGTTACGACATAACAGCATTTGTATATTACTGTGTACCAGAGACCAGGGCAGTAGCCACAATTCCAGGAAAGTTGAGGTCTGAATCCTCCCCCTGCTATGGGAGGCTCAGGGGCAGGTACACCAAAAACGATTTTGAATACTAGTATGTACTGTATCTATGCATTTAAATGGATTTTAGTGTGCTTGAGAGTAACAATAATCACTTTGGAAATTATCTCATTGCCAAATTATAGAAGAATACTGGACAAGAATCTAGTTCAAGATATGTCACAGATATGGGAACTTTTGTAGTCAACGGCCCGCTTTAATCTAATTAATCTTGGGTGTGTAGCCAAAAAACATTCTGTTGTGTTTAATTGTTACAAAGGCATAATAGTGAATGTAAATATACCAATACATAAAATGCGCTGTAAAATAAATAAAACACTGTAAATCTGATTTTTATTTTTTTTTAAAAAAATAATTGAGGTATATCTCATAGTAATTATAGAGTTAAATGAGAACTTGTTTTAGCGAATCACGCTCGACCTATATGGTCATTTTTCTGATGAGCGCTGTTTTAAACACGCATTCCAAGAAGATGTTCCGATTGACTTCACAGCACTTCCTACATTAGGATTGGATCTTTGACACAGATTGTAAATATGTGTTGCAGAATATTTGCATACAAATTCAATTTGCAGGAGAATGGGGTTGACTGGTTTGGCAGCAAGCGTCTGTTCATTCATCAAAGTCTGATGATCACTGAAGCCATTTTGACATCATGGCACCTAAAGAATGTGAATGAGCTTATTTCCCCTGTGATCTACACAAGAGATACGCTTCTTAAGGATTTTGTCGTGTAAGATGAAACCTGCGGAAGCTAAACATCCTCGTCTATGAAGTGAACTCAAAATCTTTAATTCCGGTTCATAAACCAGCAGAGTGTCTTGTAGGTTGTGTTTGTGAGAGGAAACTGTCGAGTTGATGTGTGTACTTCTGCGTGTCGTGTTGTCAGTGCAGCTTCATCCTGCCTGTCTTACGCTTGTTACAGACTGTCATGTCATGTGAGTGGCAGAGAAAAAAAAGAAATAACAAAGAGCTTGCTGGGCCATGCGAGGTGCAGACACACATCCACGCATCCACATACAAACTCACACACCATAGACAAGCACTAGACAACAGCGATGTCGTGGCTGTTACTGCTGGCTGGCGACGCTTGACGTTTGTTTTAGCTATGCACTCTGAGTTGTCAGGATTTCATCTTCTTGGGGGAGCAGGGCTGAACAAATGTCGGGAGGGAGGTGTGTGTAGTGGTGGAGGACCGGTGGGACACGTGGCATGAACACTAACACGCAACATAAAAAGATATAAGCATTACTCCCTCTTGTTCAGTGTTTCATAGTATTAAGTCATAAGCTGGCCCCGTCCTCTCCTCTCCCTCTGCAGTGTGTGTGTGTGTGTGTGTGTGTGTGTGTGTGTGTCTTTTAGCGAGTAATGGACCCTACAAGAGCGCCCCAGCCCGCCGTGATGGATGGAGCTGTAATGGTTGTTGCTGTAGAAACCATATCATCCATCAAACTACAGCTAATTTCATTTAGTTAGTACTTAACACTGACCACTGATTTCTGTTGTTGAACACAGCGAGACACTCTTCTCTGCCTCTTTCTCTAATCTAAGCGTTGATCATCTCAGATTGTGATCAGCGAGGCAAAAACTGATGCTGCACAAGAGTGAGCGACTGTCAGACTACAGGGGTTGGATCTAAGGGTGTACACCGATCAGCCACAGCACCGACAGGATTAACAGGGGAAGTCAGCAGCACTGATCATCTTGAAACAATCAAACCTTCTGCTCAGGAATGGCCCGAGATCAAGCACCTGTGTGACGTGCCGGAACAAGTCCAGTCCATCACGGCCCCACTGTGGATAGGACTTGGCTCTGACTCGCTGAGGCATGGACACTGGGGCTCTGGGGGTGTCCTGTGCTGTCTGGCACCAGCTTGTCGGTGGTGGAACCTATGACTCCTATGGGTTGTAAGGTGGGACACCCATGGACTTTCAATGGATATTCAATTGGATTGGGAACAAGGGAATTTGTAGTCCAGGTCGGCGCCTTGCAGTCTCTCTTTAAATTTCCTTGGGCCATTCATGAGCAGTTCCTGTAATGTGGCATTTTAAGTCCTTTTAGGCAAGTCTAGCCACTTGGTGGCCATCTTGGCAACCCCCCTGGGCAATTACTACCTAAATGAATCGGGATGGAGCCAAAACTTCACGTCACCACTTAATGCAAGGAAATGTAACTTCCCCCAAGTTAGATGGTTTATAGTTGAGACTCATTCTAAGTTAGTAGTATACATCAGCGCCTCATTAACTTGGGCTGAGGCACAGCAATCAACAATCTCTCTCTAGGAAGTTATATGTTGTTGCTTTAAAAACATAGGTGTCCCTAAACAAGGTTTAACTTGCTTTTTCCCCATCAGAATGTACTACTGCGCATGCAGATGTTTCTTTTGTGTCTGATATTACAGACTTTTCAATTCAAAATGCTTTAAGTAGTGTGTCTCCTCTCTTCTAACATCTCGGGTTAGAAGTTGCAAGTTGCAGTGACTAATAGCCAGTGTGCTTTTTCTACGTTTGTTTGTTTTCTGTGGTGACTCAAAAAGCTCACAATTAGGAGCATTACCAGTTTTATTTAGACTGCAAATGGATCATGTTACGACAGTGTAAAGAAAGGTGTCTTGCACAGCAGTACGAGGGTGTGAGGTTTCAGGATGTTCTGTCTCACATTTGCACATTTTAAATTAAAGCAGTGTGTTCCCAGTGCATGCAAAATCCCAACTGAAACAAAAACAACTTTGGGAATTGTCTGAATTCTGTCCCTGCACGCTCTCCAATCCTGACTTTCAGATTGATTACAGTCTGAGTTTGTTTTTGTGCTCACTCAATGGTTTTCCATCAATAAGCTTCCACAAAAAATAATCCCAAACAAGACACTCATGCCTGAAAGAGTGTTAGGACGGAGAGATATGGGTTATAAAGTTAATCCCTGAAGTGGAAAAAAACATATTGGCAGCCATAATGCTGCCAGCATTGATTGTACAAGGTCAGATTCTGTGTATGTTGAAACACAATGTGAGAACAGACAAACTTATCGAGACGATAGTGAAATATACTTTTTGCGTTCAAAAACAACAGATATCGAGTTTTGGTTTTGCACAGAAAGAGCTTGTTTCAACAGCTGACATTTAACATTCATAAGTTAAAAGATTAACTTTGTACAGACATTCATGTTCCCCAGATGACTTCAGTGATCCCTCTGAACTTTCGTCTAGTGCCACCATGAGGCTGACATTTGTGGTCTAGAGCTGCAACAAATCACTTACATTTAGTGGCCTGCTGATGGGGGAGTTACACAGAAGCCAGTCTGAAATTAGAATGACATGATCAGCAGCGGTTGGAATTTGGAAGTTTCCAATTGGGAAATAGCAGATGAATCATGTTGTTCATGTTTGGGTAAAATTCAATACATTTTGAGGTTATCATGTTAAAGGTGAAATATGGAATATGAGCTGAATGCCGCCATCTAGTGTCTCAAGATCGTAGTTGCGACAACAAAAAAATAATTCCAGTGGTCGGGTTGCCAGGTTTGTTGCCGAATACGATCAGTATTCTCATATCTAGGATCAACGTGATATAATGAAAATAAGAATAGCAGAGGAGTTTGACCGAAAGGTAACGTTAGCTAAGTTAGCAAGCGAGTTAGCTTACCGATCCAGGAGAAAGTTCGCCATTTCCGCGTGTGTTTTGATGCCGTGGAAATCCTTTACCTGAGTCCATCGAGCGTATGCGTCACCGATATTTACTCTGGTTTTTGCTCTTCTCCGGTCACTCAGCTGCTGGGACAGATAACGCACCGTTCGCTGGGGCTCTGAAGAGCTTGCAGACTCCGCCATTTTACCCAGTGTCAGCCTAGCTGTGCCGAGCTTTGCTGAGCATTGCCGAGGTTGCGAAATTGGCAACCCGCAATGCCGGCCGCTATTTGGCTGGTAAGGTGTAAACAGGAAGTCATTGTCGAACCCGTCAAAATGTTTTAAATTATATATTTCAGACTAAATATAATTTTTCAAGGAAACGCATTACTTTTAATCTGCACCCCTCTAAACGCCCAGTGGATGTATTATTTTTGAAAATATATAGCTTTTAATAAGCATATTACATATTCAACCTTTAAATGTTTCTTGTTAATTGCAATCAACATTCAGAGATGCGAGGAAAACAAAGCACAAATACTTCATTATTGTACTTGTACCTGTACTAGTACAAAGTTTGACTTTTTTTCTCCCTACAGTTGAACATTAAATATTTGTACTTTCTACACCTTACATTTAAAAAAAACAAAAAAAAAACAGGCATGTGTGCCACCTTGCCTACGTCACAGTGGTTAGGCTGATTTCAACAGTGTGTATCATGGATCATGTGAAGAAAAAGGCGTGTCATGATGTTGGCTCAGGTTCAGTTAGCTTTGCACAGAAATGGCGGCACGGCATGCCCTTCAGAGGGATACTTTTCACTTTTATTACAGTTGAAGCACTCACGATCAGTCTTTTTTAAAGGTCTCGTCTCAGACACTAACACATTTTCAGTGCAGTGTGAGACTCCTACTGGCCTTTGTCGTGTCTCGGCCTTGACACACTCTGGTCTTGGTCATGACTTGGTCTTGGTTCAGGCGTTCTTGACTACAACGCTTACTTTTACACTTTGAGCCTTTGGCCTTTACTTTCTTGCTTCTGCTGTTGAATCAGTCAATCTTTTTTTACACAAGTATCTGTACTTCTACTTGAGTAAAGAATGTGTGTACACTCGCCACCTCTGATGAAATCTGCCAACCTGTTTGAAGACGTTACCTACGAAATCACGAACTGAGTAAGATATTGGGAAGTGTTCACAGAAGAGTTTATTACAGCTCTTCATCACAAAATGTTTCCTGGAATACAGCAGACATCCTAAGTTGATTATTGCGTCCGAGAGACGAGCATGTGAGTGCGCTGGTGGTCATCTGGTGGTCTGCAGCCTTTCCCTGTCTGTTTTATTGCCGCATTACTGTCACTTGGATGAATGTCTGTAATGGAGGTACTCCACCGGGCCCCCAATAAAACTCAGTGGGAGTGTGTCTGTGTCTAAAACAAACAGCTTCACTGTAAGGACTTTCTGTTCATGTTGCCTCAGAACCTGAGGTTTAAAAGTGCCTGAGTGCAGTTTTACTTACGTATTTGTAAGCTGTCAGAACAATTCTTTAACTACTGTTTCACCACAGATTAAAAATTGTTTTTGCTCCAAAATTTGCATATAAATGTATTTTTTATTCAATAGCCGATTTACTTTTTTCCCATTGCCAGTCGACCAGTTTGCCTTTCTGTGTTTCGTCCTTCTTCTGGTGTGTCAGGTTCTACGTCACGATCATTGTTGAAAATGGGGGAGATTGAAAATATAATGAACATTGCCATTCCAATGGATCTATGTTGTTTGTTCTGGGAGTACCTTCAGAAATGTAACAGTAAGAGATCAGAGGTATGTACTGTGTATACTCCTGTTGATTGCAAGAAAAATATCATTACTGTACACTGGGGGAAAACACCTTTGCTGACGGAAACCCAATGGACTCAGAGACTGAAACATGTCTACATAATGGAGCACATGAAAGCAACACTGCAAATGAAAATGATGATTTTTCTGCATAGACGGACTGCAGTTATGTTGTATCTAAGGACCTTACCAGATGCAGTTAAAAAAAGGTAAATAGAACGAGATGCCCTTTTGTCAAAGAATGTTGAACAATGTTTGATGATCAGTGTTATTGACATTGAAAGTTAGATAAAGTTAGATAAAGCAGAAGGCACTATGGAGCCCAATGACAATGTTACAGTAGTCACTGTTTTGATATCTATTACTTTAGCCTGTGAACAATGTTTGAGCGCTGCTTAAATGGAAAAGTATTAGTATATGCAACAATGTCCTTAACTTCAGTGCACACCAAAGCATCACGTTTGAAAATGTGCACGTCATAAAAGGCCTCGACTTCAGAGTCATTTGACCCAAGAATGAATGCCAATTTCACTCCTTCCAACTGACGGTAAAAAGCCAGATGTTAGTGAGTGTTGGTGGTGGTTTTCTGTTCCGTGTCAATGGGGTATAAATGTTGTTTAATTGAGTGAAGCTATAATTCATGAACAAGTTGCCGCCATCCAACATCGAGTTGACTCCTTTTATTCTGTTCTGAGGCGAGACAGCAGTCTCACTTCTATCGGCAGTGAGATTTCTGTCCTTCTCAGATATGGATTAATCCATTTGCAATCCAATTTCGTTCCACAGCTATTACAACTCCCAGTTGGCCAACTCTTTTGGCCTGAAAGTAATCCAAAATACCACATAACTCCAATTAAATCAAAGTTGTAATGGCCCATTGTTCATTTTAGAACAGCTTTTTAAGATTTTAATTACTTTTGAGCAGTCAAAGGCCTTGCACAGAATGTCATTTAACATTTAGCAGGGTAGTGTCAGCATTAGATCAGCTGGCAGATGTATCTGGATTTGCGCTCTACCCCTGAATTCAATTTTCCCCTCTTAACTGGAAGAAGGGAACTGAAATCAAATGAGGTAATGGCATTTTGATGTTATGTTGATTCATGATTCACCCATGACTCAACATCATTTCTTGACTGCATGAACATGATGCTGCGGTGCACGGACATGACCCTGGAATAGAATAGTTTAAAATAGAGCTGGCTGGCTCACAGAAAACATGGAAATAAACTCAAAAGAACGGGATGGAAGCCTGCATTCATTTATTTCCCAGCAAGCATTGGGCTTATAATAGACCAATATTTATGACCTGGAAATACCCCTGACTGACATCTCAGAATTCTGACTTTTTTCTCAGAATTCTGACTTTAATCTCAGAATTCTGACTTTTTTCTCAGAATTCTGACTTTAATCTCAGAATCCTCTTCCGTAGTATTCTTTTTTTGTCCCACAAGCGTGGAAATGTATTTGCCACAGCAGCCAAAGGTCAGTAATGTTACAATAAACAATAATAATAGTAAAAAATAAACAATATAATAAAAAGATAAGAAATTGAATAGACTTGTATATACATATAAACCCAAGTTGTACAATATGAGCATGTGATTATAAACAATGTGGCAATGTATTGTTATTTACAAATAATAAACATGGGTATTAAAACATTGTCCAGACAGTGCAAACCAAAAATGAGAAATGAGTTATGTATAGAGTTTGTAGTGCACAGTGAGGTCTACTGGGAGCAGTGCTGGTTGTACAGTCTGACAGCAGCAGGAAGGAAGGACCTTTGATACCTCTCCTTCACACACTTGGGGTGTCTGTCTATTGCTGAAGGAGCTGCCCAGTGCTGTGATAGTGGCCTGCAGGGAGCTGGACTCCCTCACCAGCAGCGATGACAGCTGATCCATCATCCTGCTCTCTCCCACCACCTGCACTGGGTCAAGAGGGCATCCCAGGATGAAGCTGACCTTTTTCATAAGTTTATCGAGTCTCCTCCTGCCTGCTGCTGAGATGCAGACTACTCCATAGAAAATGGCTGATGCCACCACAGAGTCATAGAAAGTTGTCAGGAGTGCCCCCTGCCCCCTTATTTACACTAACTTTGTGCATATAAAATAGTCCAAATTTTCTGGCGTTAAAAATGTATATAACATATATATTAATGGATTTGAAATCGCATTGGCTACATGATGGGAGGTTGGCTTGTATGTGGATCAGGAGAAAGGAAAAAGAAGATAGAGTGGGTCGCATGGCTAAACAATCACTCATTGGCTGTTGTAGGGTCCAGTGTGGGCATATAAGCTCATATCTGCTTTAATGGCTGCCATCTCAGGAGTAGAGGGATAGCAGTGTCTGCTGTGTAACAATTCTATGATTGCAGTTTTTTTTGCCATATTGTCACCATTTAATCATGGACTGCTGCGATTTTTCGACTACATATGTTTTCTGAAATGGATCCACTGGATTTGGGAGTAAGACACAACAGATTTTGAGTTTGATGCACCACCGATGGACTTTATTGGTGAGTTGTCAAAACTTTCTACATGCTCGTTTCTTAGCGCGTTTGTTTGTTGATTGCACCTCGCTGATATGGTTTTATCTTGAAATGATTTGGATGAATAGGATCATGAGAATCTGAGCTTTCTAGCGATGCATGGCATGACTGTACACTTAAATTGAGGCATTGTATAGGCGTGTTTGTAAAATCTGGCGAATCAGCTGGACAGTACGGTGAAATAACTATTAATGATGGTCATTACATAGTGTCACCTGCCCATACAGTTATTTCCATTACATGGACTTGGATGTAAAAACTTTTACCAAATACACTTGTGAGGTGAAAAACAAGTGTCTGTTTGACACAGCAATGCTCGTCTCCCTCCATCTGTTCTCCCTCTTCACAAAATGACTTCCGTTTAGTGGCGAAGTGTCGCTGCCTTGACGCCTCTCTTCCCCGCTCGCTGACATCCCTCTATCTGTGCCGACTCCCCAACAGTAATTACTGATATTGTGGTGCATGCCAATCAGAGAGAATCTAAAGAATGTGTAATCAGAGACTCTCTCTGTGTGTGTGTGTGTGTGTGTGTGTGTGTGTGTGCGTGTAGCTCTCGACATGCTGAGTGATTTATTTGCGACCCGTCTCTTTTCCTCCTCACAAAGGGAGGTTTGAGGTAAAAGGAGGAGGAAAATGTGTTGCGGTCGATTGGAAGTGGGTGGAGAAATAAACTTTCTCTGAAAGCCCGGCTTCAATTACACTCTGAGACGCAGGAGACAGGGGATAAGACGAGAGGGAAGAGAGGATGGGAAACATATTTAGATGCTTTGGTTCAGAGACGTTTTCCAACTCTAACATAGAGGAGAGCTGTGTTGAAAAAGATGCTGGAGCCAACACAGCGGTTGTTTGTGTCTACTCTCTAATCTGGTACTTTTCTGGCGAGAATTTCTCACTTAAGAATAAAGTTCCCTCTATACTTATATTTGAAAAGGGAGAAGACTGAGGCAAATACATGTTTAAAAAGGGTCCAACATCCTTGATTTTTCTGTGTCTCCTTCACACTTTGGCTCGTTTAAGAGTCTCGTGCTTCTTCTTCGGCCATGCGACGTCTGGATGTGACAGCTCCAGGCCCATATCATTAATTAAAGTCAGACTAATCTATGACTCACACTCCACTTTCAGCCTCTGCAGATCTATACTCTTTCTTTGGCTCTCCTTTCAAATATACATGCACATGCACACACACACACACAAACACACACACAGCCTCTCTTTCCTCTCGGTGTCTAATTAATGCTGCCAAATTACTAGTTGTGTCCACATCTTGGAGTGCAAAATGAGGGGTTTTCTGCTTTGGAGCTTCTGTTGAATATTCAAACTGCCTTAGTTTCAAAACTGGGAGGAATTTACACCGCATAAATACTGCAGCATCAGTGCTAATGTGGAGGTTTCTCCTCTCTAGTTCACATCATCCACGCAATGCACAATAATGTGGGACATTTGAACAGTCACATCTAGATTTGTATTTGACAGATTGCTGGACAGACTCGTTGTGCTATTTCTACAAACCTTTGTTTGGAGGGCAGTATTTGACCACCGTGTTGTATTTTTACAGTCAGCTTCTTACGATATTTCACGGTCACTTCTGTCATAAAGATCTACAGGACAGTAGAACCCAGTCAAGCTGTATTGATGTGTCCACTAATGGCCTCTAGTGGCCACAGTGATCATGACGGGAGCTAAAGAGGAAGTCAGATGACATAATGTAAGAATGTACCACAGTGCACGTGTTAATAGATGGCACATCTAAAAAGTGTTGTTGTCACATCCCCATACTGGCCCAACACTGCCCCTACCACTCACAGGGGTATTGCATCTTGCAGTCGTAATGTACTCAACTTACATCATCTATATCGTGTAACTTTTACACAACAAACCAACTAATTTTAATTCAAACCTTGATCATTTTAAGCCTTATCAAGCCTAAACTGAGAGTGTTTTACAACGTTAACTATGTGATAACAAGTGTTCGGTCCGCTTCACATCGCTGGTGCTCGTCAAGTGACATATATGTGTAATCTTTATGTTTTACTCTAAATAAACTCCACATGAAAATGTTTATCATTGATAACATTCTATGTTTTTTCCATATAGAAAAAACCAAACATGTGTTGATTAATATTTAAAAGCTTCCGTACCATTCAATCTGTGGCCTCGGATCATTTGTTCGTCTTAAAGATATTAAAGAACTTAAAAACTTTCCTTATGTTTTGTTTTTTAAATAACAAATGTTAATCAAACACAACTAAATATCTAAAAATCTGCTTTAGTGAGCCACAGGATGTGGTTGGCTGGTGTATTGGGAAACATGTTTATTTTTATTTTCATTTTTAACAGTATAAAGAAACAAAAATGGGATCTCATAAAGCACTAAAGACTAAACTAAACAGACAACACATCACTCTATGTTGGTTACATTAAGATACATTAGAATATCACCACCCTTGTCCTTTAAAATAGAACCTTGCAGAGGAGCTGCAGCTTCTCGGCAGCTTACAGAAATAGAAATATAACCAATACAAACAACAGTGAAAAAAAAAGAGCAGAAACGTGTAAACAAGACAGCGTAAAACAGGGTTGGCTGGGGGAAATGCCAGGGATGTGGCATCTCTCCTGCATTATTAAAAATACATCAACAGTTTTTGTTCGGAGAATAGGCATGTTGGGTTTCCTCGGGGAGAATCTAATAACTGTGAGTTGTTTCATCTGACATGATGTGAGCGTGCTTTAGTAAAATGAGTCCTGGTGTACCAGGCTGTGACAGGGAGCCTACCGTCACCATCCCATTCAGCCCCACACTGATTTGGTGGCCTGTTTTTTTTTTAACGCCTTCCAGCTCACACTCAACTGTCACTGCTTCAGACATTTCCAAGAATCCTCTCCGCCCCTGCCTCCACCTGCATTAAGTTCAAGCTCTGTTGTATGCATGCTGGAGGCTCTTAATTTCCAGGTTAATTTCCTCACTTCTCTGCATGCTGCTGCGCCGCGGTGCTGCGGGAGAAATCGTTCCAGAGAGAAAAAACGCATTCTGCCAAGTTAAATCTCTTTGCCACTTGTTATATGGTGAGTGTTTCTTACTGAAGTTACCGAGTCAAACTGCTTATCAGCGGGTAACCAAGGCCTCAGTCACTGTGTCTCTGGATTTGTAGGCATATTATGCGGGATGTGTCATTTGCTGTTTGTAAACACACCATTCAAAGAATGAACAATTCTGGAGAAAGGTAGTTGATTGTTGGGTCACACTTTGGGTTGCTGTGTACATAGAAACATCTTAAACACAGTAAAATAATAAGATAATAAAGTCTGCAGATACAGACACCGTTACAAACTTCTTGTGGCACATACGTGATGACTAAGAATGATTATTAGGTATGACTAAGTTAACAATTATCAGATTTTCACAATAAATCCTAAACTAGTGTACTCACACTCTTGAAATGCGTGATTGGCAATTATATGGACTATTACAGTTACCTATTGTGATTCTTTCAGTATCATATTGTACTTTATTGTGAAATACTGTATTTTCGCAGTAACATTCTGTCTGGTTACCATAGAAACACAATATGTTACAGTCATTTGCATGTTTATTACCATAAAATATAATGATAAATGATTGTATGCTACTGTGAATGGAAATTATAAGACAGTAATTTACTGTGAAATGACAATAATTTGCACAGTGAACCTACGACAAAGAGGTGATGTTTTCGCCTGCGTCTGACTGGTTGGTTGGTTGGTTGGTTTGTTAGTTGGAATACACAAACACTATGAAAGGAATTTTTCACCAAATTTGGAGGATGGATCTCAGCCCACAATAGACACCATTACATTTTGGTGTGGATCAGATTAAAGGGTCTTTTCAAAATGTTTGATTCATGTCCCATGGAATAGTGCTTTAATCCTGATGGAAAAAGTCAGGCATATTCAGTTGGCTTGCACCTATGAGCGAGTACACAAGGGCCTTGGTGGAGGTATGCACTCAAGTGAAATGGCTCTATGTGGTTCGTAAAATCCAGGCCCAGCGATCTCAAATGATATAAATTGAAAAAGTTATTTATCCCCCCAACGTAGGTTTGAACTTCAGACGAGGTGCGCGCTAACGCTTTTAGCTCAGCGACTGTGGTCAAGATTTCAGCTTTAAAAAAAGATGAATTTGATACATTTTCAAATTATTTTGGCATCTCTGGGCTACTAGAAAATCGACTTACACCAGAAGATCTCTATGGAACCATTAATGTTTTTATTCTCTGTTGGTTTTTTCACAGTTTAAAACAAGCATCCATGTGCTTCAGCCATTGTGAGGCTCCAGAAATGTTTTGAGGGCTAAGAAATTTCACCTAACTTACCATCAGCATGGAGCAGAGGGTGAGAAAATAATGGCTGAATCGTCTTTGTCGGGCGCTCTGTTCCTTTATGTACAAAAACTTAAGATTAATGCATGTTGCTGAGGCTGAACTTGTTAGCTGACACCCTGGAGACGAGCATTTTGAGTCAGCACATAGCGGAGAGGGAATGATGAAGAGGCATCATCCCGAAAATAATATCACAGCACCGCTGGGCATTTATTGTCTGCAAAGAGTGAGTTGAGTTTACTGGCAATCCAATGAAACCTACAGTAATAAATTGCTTACCTTGGATCTCTCATCCCACAACCAAAAACATGTGTCTGCAGAACGCACAGCGTCGCTCACTCACTTTCACAACGATGTCTGCTGCGAGTGCACTCACAACACACAGCTTCAGAGCAGAATAGAATTGTGTCGCGTGATGTATCGCCAAGCTTGTTTGTAATTAATTTTGCTTCTGAACACTTAAAATAATCGGGTGTTTATTAAGGAACCGTTAAGATATTTATATCCATTTTCGTGGCTGTTTTTCACAGGAAGCTGGATCATAGCCACCTGTGAACCCACCAACCAAACAGTTATATTAAGCCAAACCATGGTGTGTTTTTGACCCCAACCAAGTGGTTTTTGTGCTCAAAACTAAACAAAGCATAAGCACAGCATACACACCAAAAAGAGAAACATATAGAATTCAACCCAAACAAAAAAAAGTCGCACCATAAAGAAATGTCCAGTTTAAACTTGTTTTGCAGACAAACTTGCATTTATTCTGGCGATTGGGTCGCATTTTTTTAAATGATGTTCATTAAAAACATGCCAAAACGACTGCCTTTTTTCACCGTACACTCAACACTTCACACATTTTGTTTCCGCCGATTGTACATCAGAATTTGAACTTGTTTTGTTTCTGTGTGGTAAATATCTCCTATTTCACATCAAAGTAAAACAACAGGATTCACACTCTCACAGACATCATTGTTTAAGACGAAACCAGTGTTACTGTGAGGTTTACTCCAAGCCCGCACAGCTAATGAGCGCTGCATCCACTCGCAAGCTTTTCTTGTAAGATACTTAACACACACACACACACGCACACACACACACACACACACATGCACACATACGCACATACACCTCCCTCCTCTGTCTGGTTAACTGACTGGTGGATCAATAGCAGCGGGAGGAGGGTGAACTTTCCAGGGGTGGTTAATTGGAGTGCAGACCGTTCTGAATGGAAATCAAGACGAGAGAAGAGAGAGAGAGGAGAGTGTGTATGTGTGTGTAGTTGTCTCATGAATAATACCCCGGTGTATAAGCATATCCCTGTTTACTCACATGCAACCATTCATACATGCTGTATGTGCTGTAAACAGGAAGAGAAGACGACATACACACATTTTTCAACAACCAAATGCACACTAGTCTGCCAGAAACAAGGCTTTTTAATATAAACACACCAAATACAGAAGAGGGAGAGACCAGCAGACGGTCAGCAGGTAATTAATAATTAATGCGATAAGATCATTAACTTTGATCTAAATTACCACAGCAGCAGAGTTTATTATACCTCCAGTAGCACAGACCTCCGAGCTGCTGGTGTGTTGGCGGATGCAGTGGTGCGCAGGGTGAATGCACTCTGTATGAGCAGGTGTGAAGGTTCCAGAGGTAATGAGGTTTCCATTAAACGCAAGGACACTGTTGCATCTCAAGGTTTAAGGAAGTCACCGCCTTGTTTACCGACAAAACAAAACCGTTCCGCAGTCTGCAAACACAAACAGAGAACTCATTTAACTTGCCGCTACTCAAATACGACCCGCGTCGCATCTTAATGCAGATGAAGCATCACGCCCACAATCCGGATACTAAAGAAAGTGATCATAATGTTGTGATTATATCTTGGCGTTTGTTGGTTTGTTAGCAGGATTACACGCAAAAAAAAACTATCCCAGTTAACCACAGATACCGTGTCGTTTTTTTAAATATATCGCGTTCACGTTACATGTTTAGTGACTGAAGCGGGGAGTTATAAATGATGAGGCTGTGTCAGTGCATCTGCTAGCGGGACACTGCTGAATGTATTTAAGGAGAGCTGGGGAAATTTCCAGTGTGGAGACCAGAACTGGATATTTTTCACAGGGATCTGGGCCATCTCCAGGTTCCACGTTTGTTGGCGACAGAAGTGGGTGTTTTGAAGGGAGTATCGGAACACTTCCAGTCGTGTTTGTGGCAACCAAAAGAGGTATTTTAAGCCAAAACAAGATGCTCAACTAACCATTTTGTGCCTAGAATTTTAGTACATATAGAAATATACAGCTTCAGCTCATGCATACTGAGCTGTCATCTGCTCCACTAATTTACTAAAGCACCAAAACTACTGAGCATATTTCCAAGACTTGGATGGAGGATGGGTTCTCAGCTCAGAATGGATCCATTCACTTTTGGTGCAACTCATCAGTACTAATAAAAAAGAGGGAATGATTTTTGTCCTTTCTTCTGATCGTCCAGTGACAACCAACAATGTAGTATTTGCAGCCTCCTCATACAAATACCCGGGTGTTGAGATAGATGCCATCCTCTGAGTGGCTCCTCACATGGAATATTTTTGTTAGAGATACAGCATCACTTTTAGTTTTCAAGTAGACTCAGATGTTTTGGAGCCAGTAGCCTGATTATTTTTCAGTGTTTTTGGTTGGTTTTTTTTCTACGTCAGTGATTCAGAGAGTCATGCTGGCCCGGCTCAGCAGCATCTCAGAAGAAGAGCCTGCTGAGACGTGCTGACAGCATCTCGTCTCGCCTGTTCTGAGAGATAATACCGACTTCTGCCATTCAGGACTCTGTTATACACCAGCCTCTGAACAGGACTGCCCAAGGATGCAAATGAAGTTCTGTGAATTTCCAGCTGACGGTAACGTTCCATCATATCTTGGATTTACGTCGATGCAAAATGAAAACCCACCACGATAATGCTCCTAACTGTCACTGTTCCTGATGCTTTTTGTTTGATATTGATTCAATGAGAGTCAAAGTGCTGCTACAGCAGAGGTAGAAACAGAATGACTCTATAGGGACATTATGTCAGTAAATGAATAAATAATTAGGGGATTTGCTTATGAGAATACATTTCAGTGCTGTTTTCCCCTCTGTCTCGATACATCACGGTAACTGACTGCTCACTGACCGCAAATCTTACTTTTTATGTCAGACTGTGAGATAATTTCCGTCTGCCGAAGCACCGTAATTCTCAGTGGACCTATAACTATATATCTAGCAGATTACATAATGAATAATGAATGACTGGGTTTGCCCTCTTCAGCACCTTGGAGAGAGACACTGAAAGCAATGAGGGCTTTGTATGGTTCAGCACCGCGGACAGAGACAGATCACTGTGATCCAACCTGAGTGCTGAACCGAAGGGGCCAGTGTTCTCCAGCAGAACTATTGGTCGGGTGGTGAAATAGGTTCAGAAACCTCATTCCCCCTAACCCCCCCTCACATACTTTTGTACACCTTTATCACCAGTTCCCAGTCCATCCAGTTCTGCTTGACCCGAACTCTACCGCGCCTCTGCCGCCTCGCAGTCAAACGACATTCAAACCATCTACGTTTCAACATCATTGGCAATTTGTAAATGAGTCATCATATATTTACTGACATATATGTGTGTGTCTGAATGTAACACTCACACTCAGTAATTGAGATTGAGATGAGATTTGGGTGTAAAAAGTTGTATGCCTCTCTTCCAGTTTGATGTGAGGGTGTTTTCGACAGCCCCTCCTGTCCTTTCCTTTCCTGCAGCCTCTCGTCTTCCGTTGTTGAATAACCTGAGTGGAACTCCTCTCTCTCTCTCTCACACACACTCACACACACACACACACACACACACACACACACACAACAGGGTTATTATAGTTAACTAAATTAAATGAAATTCCTAGATAAAAACTGAACTAAAACTACTTAATCACTTGTTAAACCAATTAAAACTAAACTGAAATAAAAAACAAACAAAATTAAGCAATATACTAAACTAATGAAAATGTAACCATAAAGACCCTGACGCTCACTCACTCCATTCTTCATTGTTTGAGCTGCTCTGTGAATGGCAATAAATGTGGTTATTTGTGAAAATAATTCTGGGACAGCATTTTTCCACACTTTTATGTATTTTGTGTAGGTCTTAAATTTAGTTCTAAATGGTCTTAAAAAGTCTTAAATTTGACTCGTTCAAACCTGCAGAAACCCTGCATATAGGTCCACTGTTAAAGCAGCTATCTTCTGTTTTTCTGTATGGTGGTGACCTCTTGTGGCCGCGGTAATTATTGCCTGAACAAAGGAGGGGGTCAGGTCATAGGGAGGAGGATGGGGTGTATGTAAAGGACAAACACACTCAGGACTTAACCAACAGTCAACATTGAACTATTGTAACATACCAACGTAGTTAGCTCATGCCACATATGTGATGTTATGTGCATAATGTAATGTACTTAAGTAAAATAAGTTTTATATGTTTTCCTAAACCTTACCAAGTAGAAGCACTTGAAGTTTGGTGACACTCAGTTTCTCCCTTGGGGGATTAACAAAGTATTTTGTGTCATTCTTTATCGTATCGTATCATATCTTAATGTATCGTATTTTAGTTTTCTTGCTGAAGCTAACAAAACTGCATCCGTATGACAAAGGTCTGGTACGCCACTCGCTGATATGCTGCAAGGGTTTAGGATTCAGGCTACCAGCACAAATATGATCTTTGGTATATCCAGATTCTATCCAGATTGATTTGAGAGGGTGTGGACAACAAACAATATAATGAAATGTGATCTTTGCAAATCAGAATCAAACCCCATGCAGGGTTGATATGAGGTGAGATTCATGTCCGATTTCTACAGAAGTGTCTCAGTCCGGCCGCTCTGAGCGCTCACATGGGGCTTGAAAGAGGGTTTTTGCGTGATTAGCAGCACATCGTCAAATCCAGAGCGACAGAGGCGCGTTGAAGTGGCAACCAGCAAAGCTCTTTGGAAGAAAAACACAGAGAGCCGTACCCAAATACATTTCCTGCTCTGCGACGTGACGGCGTGATCGTTTGGAGAGCGAGACGATGGATCTGTTTTTCGATTTACTTGGAAAGCCGTGTCACCGCGGTGCGTAGCGAGTTGCTGTCCTTACCACAGCACACACACATACCCATGCAGATAGGTCGGTGGTGTCTGGACAAAGCCTAAGTGAAACACCGTCAACACATTTGATTTCTGGTGTAGTCAGACACATCTTACAAACTACTTCTGATTGAACATAACCCAGCTCTTACAAACTGAAGCTCATCAGTATTCTTCAAACAGAGTGCTTGTTATATCGGTGAACATCGTTGACCCCTCCACACACACAGACACACACACACACCTCTTTGATGAGGGAACTGAGAACGCTGTGGCCGACAATTTTTCAAATTTATGAAACCGGCAATCAGAGGAGCCAGCAAATGGAAGAGGGTGCAGAGGTGAGGAAGTACACTGAATTGAAGAAGTCTCAGCAGCTTCTTTTTCTCTCTTTTTCACACAAACCTTCAACATTTGCCTGTAACATTACCTACATAGGTGCTCATCAACATTTGTCAGTGCATGGCTCCGAATACCGCGCTTTAAACTCACCATTTAAACTTAGTCTTAGTCTCTAGTCTGCTCTGAAAGAAATCCCGCCTGATGGATTTGTAGATGTGTGTCTCAGGCACCATGTCATCATCGTCGTTATCATTAAAAAACGTCTAGTATTCTCTCATAAACTGGCACTCGATCCGACCCTCCTCACCTCTCATCATCGTGCCATCTGTGTGGGGCTTCAGATGATCTCAGCGTCTGTACAGTTAAATCGAGCTCAGCACAATGTGTTGGAACACCGTTTTAAATAGATGTTTTCAGATCCAACAGCCCTTGAAATCTCTATTCCGGTCAGGTTTGGCTGAACTTTAATAAAAAAAACCCCTGCAGTGGATAATCATCCTTCTTCTATTAACGTAGAAACTCATCACAGCTGCATTAATATAGAAATGAGCCCGAGGCTTTAATGCTTTAATTTGTTTTTTTGGGGCCTGCCTGGCAATCATCATCTCATCCTCGGACTTAACAGCCTCGCTTCATTATCTGGCCAATCTACATGGAGGACTTGTGTCAATGGCCACTATTTTCAGTGCTCGCTGTGCGTGTGTGTGTGTGTTGACCCACCTTCTGACACAACAGACATTCATTTATGTATGAATGCGTGTGTGTGTAGAGATTATGAGACTGAGGTTGAAGCCCGATACCAACATCCACGAATCCTAGTCGTGGTTCTGTCTTCCGGAACTATCAGCTCCGTGCCAAAAAGGAAAAAAAAGTTGCAGGAAAACACAAAATAATAAACAAAACCAAAAAAAACATTACACTCTCAAGCTGGTCTCCCTTCTTGTCTCTAAATTGCTGCCTGCTTCTGTCGACTGGCTGCATTCTACGTGATGCATTCAGGGGCTGCTCATCAATAAGATAAAGTACGTCTCGTTTGATCACATATGTAAAGATTTTTATCTGCACTGTTTACTGTTAATTTATGTGAAGTTCCTCTGTCTTCACAGTGGTTTGAGGCGTTCTTGACATCACACAGCCTGACATTTACCAGTAGTTTCTCTCATTCATACCACCAGACAAAACCCTGTTAAGTTGGAGAATCGTTATGAGGGCGTACAGGAGTTAGTTAATGGTAAGGAGCACAGCGAGATCCTGGTCTCGAAAGCTAGCTAGCCAATGATGCTAGCATTTACAGCCATGCATGACTGCAGATAAACACACACACACACACACACACTTGTGTTTAACCGTTGGGTACCTCATTTACTACAACAACTTGCAGACTGCTGCAGGTGTGCAGTGTGTGCGTGCATGTGTGTGTGAGTGTTGAAAAGGAAAGATTACGATCATTTGCTGGTGTGTGTGTGTGTGTGTGTGTGTGTGTGTGTGTGCGCGACTCTGAATCGTCTTTTACCAGCGCTCAGCGTGTTTATGTCTTTGTGTAGGTATACAGCTGCTCCCTCAGCAGTGCCTGTGCCAGTGTGTGAGTGTGTGTGTGTGTGTGTGTGTGTGTGTGTGTGTGTGTGTGTGTGTGTGTGTGTGTGTGTGTTGCAGAGTTATTGTCTGTTTATCCTCTGGGGGGTCATTGTGATCAATGAAGATCTGCCCTCTTAGTTTTGCCCTTTTGAATGGCTTTCAACCAGAGCAGCAGCACACAGAGCCAAACAGCAGTTTATCCTCCTCATTTATCTTTCACAGCATCTTGTTCTGCTTCCCACAAGGCCCGGCCTGGAGGTGTAGGTGTGTATGTGTATGTGTGTGCGAGAGCAAAGGACAGTATTTACTTTTTTACTCCGCCCTGAGAGAGATAAGTCATAAGTCACTGTGACTTTTTCTTTGTTTTCATGAATGATTCAGCCGGCTGACAAACTAATAAACTACCTGCGTCTCGGGGAGCGAAGCGAAACAGCAGCGGGTCCACCGGAGCGGCTTCTCAATACTTTATGTTCTTGTTCCCAACTTCAATTCGACAGAAACACCGGTGAGATTGATAGGATGATGCAAATGATTTGTTTTCCATCCGCGGCTAATATTTCAGAGGAGTGGGTATGAATCACGCTGACTGCAGGTTTGATGTTTCAGTCTGCAGGTCAAAATAACTCCCTCTGTATCAAACCTCATGTTTAAACTCGCTGCCTGAAGCTCAGAAGCAGCTGCCATTCTAATTCATGAATTCAGTCAGAGGTCTCCTAAATGACCTTTCTGTCCGTTAATGGGTCAGCATTGCAGTGCACCTGTGAATGTAATCTAATAGAATTACTTGTTTTGTGGCATTATGGTGTTAAAGACCCACGCAATAAAAGTGCTGCATCCTTTTTGTTTGGTAATTTAGTACTGAGCAGGACAATTGGTGAAACAACATCAGTGCTCTCTGGTGGATTAACTATGTAATGTAGACACCTGGTTTCTGAGTGCCCTCTTGTCCCTCAGAACAGAGTTACATGAGGTAGCGGACCCATCATCACCACCAGTGAGCTGCTCTCACTCCCTCAGTCCCTCAACCTGACCACTTCAGTGGAGCTGCTCAGTGTCCTGGAGATAGAAAAGCCTGGACACACACAATTCTTTTACAACTTCACGCTATCATTTGAGTCATATAAATAAAAAAGAACACTGCTTCATTAGGTGGCCACTAGCAGACTATTATTAAGAGGTTATAGCTTAACATTAGCAACCTGTGCTCCTACCCTGCTAGTCTGCACTGATGTTAGTAGAGTGGTGCCAAGTGCAGCAACTTCACCGCTGGACTGCCATCAAAGGGTGAATACAACTTTGAAATATCCTATACAACATCATATACAAATCAGCAATGGCAATGTGATGTTAGCGAGCTAGCTAGTTAGTTTCCGAATCATCAGCAAACTAGTAGCTAAAATTTAGGCTTGTCATAGAGAAAAGGACCGATACACATTTAAAACACCCGACCTCCAGACTTGAGCAAGCAAAACAGAGGGGTGGGGCTAAGAGGGGCAAGGAGCATGTTGGGATTTGGGTTTTTCTCTAATTTACTTCAAACTTTTCTTTTCTGGCATTTCCGTGCTGAAGATTCTTGATGCGTATCGGCCGACATATAAGTTGGGTCAGACTGCTCGTCTGTTGGTCTCTCCATTGTTTCCTGTCACATAAGGGTTAGGGTTTAAAAAAACTTTTGTCATTTCGAGACTTACACACAATAACATCAACATCTGTGCAGTCTTATGCAATCCGATACAATATCCGCCCATAAGCATAAAAGTCCAGTGCAACAGCTAAACTAATCAAAGCAAAACAAAGAGTAACAAAACACTTCACTACATCACACTCTGTAAGGATTGATTCAGGACCCTGATGGTCAGTCAAGCCTTCATTTTGCTTCCATACCCATCACATGCACACATACAGACACAAATGACCTGAGTTTTGGGATCATTTTCTAATCATCAGTGAGTGACATTCAGATGTGACCTTATAAAGGCAGCAAGAGACGTTTCATCGTCGGCCATTTTTCCCTGACACGACCACTGCTGGCGGGCAACACAGATCCTTCGCTTCTTTTTTTTCGCCTCTCTTCCAGATCTGTGTGTGCGCACGTGTGCCTGTGAGTGTGTGCGTGAGTGTGTGGGCCTCCTCCGGTCTCCAGAGTGGTGACATTCAGAGGCTTTCGGAGGCGAGCCCAGCCGTGCCATGCCAAGCTAACACCCTGACATTGTCCTGACATTTCCCTCCTGCTGGCTCACACTCTGCCTGTTTAGCCTGTGTGTGTGTGTGTGTGTGTGTGTGTGTGTGTGTGTGTGTGTGTGTGTGTGTGTGTGTTCAGACTCCCTGTCAGCCTCTCAGTGCCCAGCAGTTCACTAATGGCTTTGGGTCTAGAAAAGAAATGCGTAAAGTGATTCACTGCTGTGGGAAAGTGCACTTGCACTACCATATACGTATGTGTGTATATATATAATTTATATATATTTTTTAAACCTGCAAACTGAGGTTTATCTTTAAAACTATTAAAGATCAACAGGGACAAAAAAAAATTAGATGATTCATCCAAACTGATGTGAGTCAACACATTGAAAGGTGTTGCTCTTGTCACACATGACAGCAATTATTATTAGACTCATGAGACATCAGACAAGTCGTGTGTTTTCATGGTCTAAGTCAAATTTTAGAGGCAGTTTCCAGTATTCACTCTCTCGTTTATTATTTTATTCCCCAAAAAAGTCCCAATCATGCCTACTTGTGTGAGATCTCATCAAAATGTCCTCTTTAAAATCAGCTTCATTTAATTTATTCAAATAAACAATTAGTGTGAGTGCCATTTACTCCTAAAATAAGTACATGTAATCAACCAGCCCTCATCATGCACATACATTTGATCATCTCACTGAGGAGATGTGTCTCAATTGAGCTCAGTTTTACAGCTGAATGTGCACGATTGCAAGATTTTGAAGTGATTCTCTTCAGCTTTTGCACCCTCGCTTTGACTTTACACTGTCAGGAAGGACGTCTAAACAAAGACGATCTTCTTCTTGTGCCTCTTTGCCAACTAAATTAAAGTCTCAGCCCATGTTGTGTCGCTTGATTGAGCAATCAACATCAGCTGGTTTCCATGACCATATTTTCATTTGCATTTGAAAGTAGCACGTCTCGTTACGTAACGAAAGGAGTCATTTACATCGGCAGGTCTCCTCTGCGCGGTGATAGGAGATATCCGATAGGGGGGCGTTCATCTCCGAGGTGAAGTTCGGTGTGTACAGTGGGAAAATAGCAATGTTTTGCAGTGTCTTCACTCAGAGTTAGACACGCAAGTTGCTCTCTTGTTGGTTGTAAAAATCAACATCAGTGCTATATTCTGTCCCAGTTACATTCATTTTTTAACGACAATGTGACGGCAGAGGTTCGTGTGAGCTTGTATGTGCGTGCTAGCCACTTCACATCGGACTGCCTCAGCAACTTACTCAGTACAAAGCTGGTTTTGCCTCGACACTGACCCTCGTAAAAGGATCAGTCCCACCCATACCGGACCCAGCAACTGCATCTGAGCCACAGGTAAGTGTTGCCACATTTTGATAGTATTTACAGTTGCCAAAGAACTATAAGTTACCTTTACCGTTAGCAGGAGCTAGCATTAGCTACATGGTAGTAACTGTAACAACACATAGAACAAACTAACATTATTCAGACACACTAACCATTCTGAAACGTCCTGCTGCAGCTGCAGAGTCTGTATTTCTTCAGGAGCCTCTCCTTCTGGGTCCCATTCTGGGTCAAACTGGTATGGTTGAACGATAGCATCTCGGCGAGCCATAGTGATACATGCACTGTAAACATTAGCGTACGCTACCACTAGCGTAAGGGGCATCCTCTCCCTGAGAAGGACGAGTAGCAGGCAAGTAGGCGTTGACAGGCGGAGGCTCATTAGCATTTAAAGGTGCAGACACAGAAACAGCCTGCTGTCAGTAGTGAGCGACTTTTATACAGCTGAATTTCAAGACCACAGGTGGGTTTGGGGCAATGAATATCGAATACAGTGTTGTTGGACATCTGACAGCTGTGTGAAATTGATGAAAAACAGTACAATATGGGACCTTTAAAAATGTTATGATTTCAAAAACAACAACCCTTACTGCTGCTGTCGCTATGAATAACAGATGTAGCTAGCTTGTTGGATTGCCTACAATGATCTGTTTGGCTCGGTTGTTTTCCAACCTGAGACACGGACGTCAGTGGGGAAAACGCCGACTTGTTTGAGTCACTGGACAAGCTTTGTTTTAGCATATCTGATCTGTATTCATTCATTGATCAACTTCTCCATCACTCTGGTAAAAGGTCCGGTGAAGCACCAAGATTGAAATGAATTGATTCAAATATAACAGTCTAAGATTTGGTCTGACAAGCTGTTCTGAGTCCATTTCTCCCCAAGTCCAGACAGCTGGAGCAGCTGTGAGGGTTGACTTCAGGCACTGGGGAGTGTGAGCAGCCATGGCAGACAGCCTTGCAGAGATACGGCGTCTCAGGACCTGACTTAGTGGTCCGGTACTCTGTGGACCGTCACGCTTTGCTGAGCTCTGTGGACCGTGGGCAGCTGATGTTGTAGGTGAAGGGAGAAGCTTAGATGCACTGAGCTGGCAGCCAAAGCTGGAGAGTCTCAGTAAGCCCTGAACAAGTTGGGTGATGAGGGTTTCCAGGCACATCAGGAAGTGGTTTACTCAGAGAGGCTGGGACTTGAACTCAGAGATTACAGCAGGACATGAGATCACAAGGTGGCTCTGGCTGAAAACTAGCAGAGCAGCAGGTGGAGTTTTAAACACCCAGATCTAAGATAGGGAGGCATAGCTTGGTGTTACGTGTGAATGAGAAGCAGAAATGCAGCTGTGTGAACCTGCCATTTTGGGCACTAAAAGTTAAGATGAATCGGCCTCTGCCCAATCAGTTGTGACCAAACGATTTCTTTCTCATACACCAAGCAGTTACAAAGCAACATTGTCATTCATTTTAAGTCGTTTTTCAGCCCAACAAATTAATTTAAGTCTAATATTGCTCTGGATTTTTGCTGTTTTAGCTGTTTTTTAAGTGCTTAGTCCAGTGGCTTCAAGTGGTCCCTCTTAGCTCATTTTTTCCCACTCAGACAAAAACAAATCTTGGCTCGGGTGACTCCAAACTAGATTTTAAGAAGAGGAAACCAGCTTTCCTGCCAGTGAAAGCCAGATTGAAGGCCAACCAACAAAATTTGACCAAAACTGTGGTCACATTGTGCTTCGTTCACTCTGCAACAAATCACTCTCCTCTGCAAGAATTCATAGGACTAAATTATTTATACCTTCCTGGTGTAAATTATGCATTAGTACATTTATGGTGTTACAGTGGGGGCAATTCCAAGAGAGTTACTTCTTACCTTTGTCGAAGGGGTCTGTGCGGAGAAACAATATCAACTTTCCACGAATGTCAAAGGGCTCCGATAGCTTTCATGTGCTGAGAGCAGCTCTGACGGAGCGGGTCAGTAACCTGCACTGCTTCTTGTTTTCAGAGGC
Organism: Diplodus sargus; assembly: GCA_903131615.1. NCBI lineage: Eukaryota > Metazoa > Chordata > Actinopteri > Spariformes > Sparidae > Diplodus > Diplodus sargus. Next base: position 908,188 of record CAEMYA010000321.1, on the reverse strand, counting down.
AGAACTGAGTCTCCACACCTGAAGGAATTTTTTTTAGTTTAGTGAGGATCCTGCTCACTGATATTGTCTGCGGTGCGTAGTTTCATTCCTTCAAGGTCATAGAGAGCTTTGTAAAAGTTTTCAGAGATAGCGTATTGTGGGCGGGGGGGGGGGGGG
>CAEMYA010000321.1:878152-903749 GCA_903131615.1 Diplodus sargus | reverse complement strand
ACAAAGCACAACAACATCACACAAAACACAACAACATCACACAAAACACAACATCTCACAAAACACAATAACATCACACAAAACACAACAACATCACACAAAACACAACATCACACAAAACACAACAACATCACACAAAGCACAACAACATCTCACAAAACACAACAACATCACACAAAGCACAACAACATCACACAAAACACATCAACATCTCAGTTGTTTCTCTGGTTCAAACCGTGTGAGTCACTCGTATGAGAGAGCGCTTCAGGCGTGAGGACTAATGTCTGGTTTGGTAAGTGCACGTCTGGTTAACCTTCTCACCTCCATTAAAGCGCGGCACTCAGCCACCTTCCTCGACTTTTCCACAGCAATCATCCACAACAGTCTCCTGTGCACGTTATGAGGCAGCTGCAAGCAGGGCTTGTAGTTTCCAAACTTTAAACCATAACTTAACTTGAGGTCAAAAGATTAGAGACATTTAATCTAAGACATTTCTGGAGGCAACAACATTAAGGCATGAAAACTTATGACCAGAAAAGAAAAGATTTAACAGTGTTTGGAGACCCTGAAACATCAGCTGAATGCTTTCAGACTCACTCTGAATGGAAACTCTGCTTGCAATGCGTGGTGTCTCTCAGCTAGGTTTAATTAACGACACTGTATTCGGACAGTAATTGAAGTTGGGTCTGCTCAGCATTTGCTCAGTCTGTCTGAAATCATCAGCAGACGTTCAGTTGTAAACAGTTGTTGCACTCTATTAACAAAAGGGCTCTTCTGGCTTCGACCAGCAGAGACGGGTCACAAAAACAAATCGCAAAACTTTAAACAGTGTTTTGGTCCAACTCTGACTCCAGCTCCAACTCTTTGAAACCGTTTTATTTTCAGTCACAAATGATCACTCAAAGCATTCCGTCACGACGAGCATAGAGAATACGAAGCACACTTCAAAAGTAGCACAAGTTGAGCGTTTTGTGTGTGAGTGTGTGAAGTGTCAGCGGAGCCGCCACCCTGTGTGTCGTCTTACCTCTTTACCCTTTCATTTCCCTCCTCCACTGGGCTGAGACATGGAGGCTGGGAGGCCACCGGGGGAATGTCAGGGATGATCGCAACTTTGTCCCCAGACATGACAGCGAATCAAAATACTGCTGCTGCTGGAAAATGTGCTCAGTCACTTGAGGTTTCGCTGCAAAACAGTTGAAGTTGTACTTTTGGTGGAACATTTATGACTTTTGGATTTAAAGCAGCTATGAGGTGCTATCATTTTTGTCAGTTCTGGCGCCCCCTGTGGACAGGACCGATCACTGCAAAAAAATATCAGTATCAGCACCTGCTTAAAAAAATCAGGTATCAGGCAAACAGTTAAACATAACAGTTAGGTTGCAGTTAGTTGTAGTGATTAGTGATAAAAAAAAAAGTTTTATCAATTTACACAAATGTTTGTAAGTATTTTTAAAGATTTAAAATGCAGTGGATTTAATTCCAAAAAGTCCAGCTGCCCTCTGCTGTACTCTTGTCTGAAAACACATTCGCCTGATTTAGCGTCTACACTGTATGAACTCGCAAGCAGAATGATATAAGGTCCTGTAAGAATACTTCATGTTATACCTTCATAAAAGTACCTTTTTGGAGACATTTTGGTTAAAGAAAACTAATGGCATCCCAGGTCCATTTGGAGTATTTTAATGGGATTTGGACATTAGGTGTGTTTTTTCTTCAGTGTGCTGCGGTTCAGTACTTGTGTCACTAATGTCTGACATTTAATTGTATCCCCTGCAGTTGAAAAGAAAACAAAAGAGGCTGCTGTCATAAAAATGTGTTTTGACAGAGTCTGAATGGTTCAGTTTTATCAGGCTGATTTACGCTCGATTCTCTTTTACCGTAGCGTTTCTTGGAAACTTCAATCAAAGCGGGAATGACAGTATTTGTTAGTATGGGTGATAAACGGGCTACACTTTATTCCACATTGACTGGTTCTCTCAAAAACGCCACAATGTCTTCTGATACTGGTTGAATGAGACACACCGGCTTCACACTCTTTGTGTAAAACTTCAAATCAGATTTCATGATTTCATGATGCTTTGTCCGATATATCAATAAACTGAGTGACTGGAGAGAAATAAAGCACACTGTTATGCAGCCAGATAAAATAGTCCTGTTAACGTATCACCAGGAGCCTGAAGACAATATAATAGTTTATAAAAGTTTTTGCACTTGTGAAAAGTTGTTGACTATAAACTGCAGGTCCTTTGGTGTCGGATTGGATGATTCTGCAAAAGCAGTCAAATTGAACAATCAAAGTTTTCAAAACCATTTAGGCTCTTCACAGTCTCTGATTGAGCCTCCAGTGTAAGACGAGTAATGCGTTGAATGTCGAGCGTAAAGAAGAAAATGAATCTCGTTAAGCCAGTAATCGAGCAGCGAGCTCTCCGGCTGTCTCCGGTCGTTGGACATCTAAACGGCAGCTTAGCTGTAAAGAGGATTAAGTGAGATTAGTTTTAATACCTGTGACAGCAGGTTGATCAACCACTAAAGGTGAAGATACAGTGGAGCTGTTAGCTGTTGCTATGTTGTCTTAATGTTTTTGAAAAAATATAAAATCTAATGAATGAATTAAACTGAGGCACTGCTGGACACAGTTCATCTGCTCACTCAACGCTCAGTTTTTTACACAGACTTGGAAAGTTACCTCGAGTACATATTCAATTTAAGTAACTGATAGCGGCCTTGTGTCTGTGATCTTTTCTTTCAAACATGAACTCGCTCAGTGTTTCTCACTAAAACACATTTAATGTATTTTAGAGGCCTAACAATTTCACATCTCGACATAACAATAACATCTTTTTATACAGTTAGTCGGTCTCTTTTTTGGTCATGTAAAATAACCCGATGACGGTCTGAGTGCCGAAACACCTGCATGTAACTAAAGAGGAACGGGTGGGGGAGTCTTTGTGTTTGGATGAATGCGCTCGTAAATCGGGAGGTTAGACTTAAATTTAAAGTGTCATAAGTGGCCAAAACTCTGCAGGATATGGTAGAATTTGTGTGTGTGCAGACCAATAAAATCTGGTTTACCCTCTCATTAAAGGGGTGCTGCGTAGTCTAAAGAAGAAATTCAAACTCAGAATTGTAATGTTTACAATATTCATGAGGTAATAATACAAACTCAGAAATATTTCTTTTCCGTAACTGAACAAACAAGCTGGTGTCAGAGGAAAAATAAGGTCCCCAGAACACTGTTTGAAGCTAGAAAGGTGGCAGGGTCCGCCACATATAAATATATAAAAAGTAAAACAGTATGAAACTCTGTTGTCTTTAAGGTCAGTTTGTTTATTCACTTGTGAAAACAAAGAGTGTCTTCTTTATGTAGTTTGTTTAGGCTTGAAAACAATCAGTCAACAAAGATCTTTGTCTTCTGATTAACATTTGTTTCCCCACGGTGCACCTTGTTTTCAGCCACAGAAATCAGGAGACTGTACAATAATCCTGTAAATATAAAAGGACCCCATCACAGCTTTTTTTTAAAGCCATGAAATGTAAAACTGGTTGTTTGGTGGAGTGAAAACTTGGTGATAATAATGGACTGAATATGTCAACACACCTGGGCGAGAAGCTCGAAGCACTTCCTGACTGATCAGCAACTCTCAAGACAACTGATAATGAAAATCCAGAGGCACGTCGGGCATTTTGTCTAAAATTCACTTTGCTTACATTCAACTTGAACGATGTGGTGCAATATGTGAGAAATCTGCATTCAGATTGTGTTTCCAAACCCAGAGAAATCCACAAGTTAACTGTGTGTTTCATTTGGGTGCCTGTCTCTATAACTTCTAAGCAAACGTCGGATCATACCGTCGGATCAGATGGAAGGAATCTGGCCAATGAGACTAAACGTAAACATTTCATTCGCAACGGTATCCTTATGAGAAACGATGTCAATCCATGATGCAGAACCAGTTCACAGCATCGTCATGCCACAACAGTTTTCATTGTTTGGATGGAGAGACCACTAGCAGCAGAAAATTACACACTGCGTTTTTAAGGAGAGCCTCAAAACAAATGGAAAGAAGCCTCGGCTCGGAAATCAAACCACAAACTAGATGCAGTCCACTGCTGTTTTGCTGCGTTGACTCGTGTGGCTTCAGCTGAGTTAAACCACCCGCCTGGCCGCCGCTCGGCTGCCGCAGCACAATCACTCCGTCAGTATTTGTTTACGACTCTTCACATCGGCAGAAGGTACTCAGATATTTGTTTATAATTTGGTCTGGATCTGATTTCTGACTTTGTCTTCCCCGGAATCAAACATTTCTCTCAGCTCACAGAGAGCTGCTTTCAGAGTCAGCAGTGGAGGCATAATTTAGGAATTTATTAGAAAACAGAATGTCAATTAAATCCCAGAGTTATACATTTTCAGATACGCCCGGGGGAACCGTCCAGCCTAATGAGGTCTGGCTCCTGGTTGTCCGGAGGTTGTGGCTGAAATCTAAATTACTGCAACCACATTTGTATGAAATGAAACTCACCGCCCATTGATTTCGGAAGTCATTTCCAGACTGTCCTGATTGCTTTGAAGGGCATGATTATATTCGAGGCCAATTTTCTTAATAATGCGTAGACTTAAAGCTCACCAGAGCCGCGGTCAAATCCACAAAGAGTCGATCCTTTGTTTGTTGCCATGAGGCAACTTCATGTACCAGTAGACCCTGGATATTATTGGACTTGCGGGGATTAGGGAAGCCAACTCTTGATTTTAGCTCCACAAATCCGAGAAACGGATGCAATGAGGGGAGAAGTTGAACCGGAGTGTGTGCAGGGCTTTGTGTCCACGCAGTGAGGAGCGTGAATGGGAATTATAATTCTCGGCGTCTCCTCGCCGGCTCTCTCAGACTGTCTGACAGGCAGCAGAGTTGATAGCAGCAGGGTTTGGGCAGAGGGACTCGGGGAAAAGCCTGTAGCTTGCATTCCAAACGAGACCAGGCCGCGTTTTAAATTAAAGAAAGACCCGGCAGAGTCCTGAGAGGGGCTGAGCAAAACAGGGAGGAGGTGCACAGCTTCTGACATCGCTCGCTGCAATTTTTAGGATTGATAAATAGTTCTGAGCTCGTGTTGGCACTGAAAAAAGAGGCGGTGAAATGTAATGCACAGTCCTGATGGCGTCTTTATTAGATGACGCCAATAACCTTCCGTGCATACTTATCAATACGCCTTGTAGAACAGTCCGTATCATCGAGCTCCAACTCCCAGAAGTCATTTGATCCACATGCACACAGTGAACAATACGCTCTATTGTGGAAAATATTGACCATAGCAAATGGAAATGCTAATACAAAAGTCCCTGAAGCGCAGAGCTGCTCCTGTACGGCAGCGTGTGCATACACAATCATCAAAATATGACATTTCTGTCTGCCGAAATTGTGTTTCTGCAGAGAATTTGCACACAAAAGCACTACGGAGGCTGGAGACAGGAAGCAGCAGCGGCTGCATGCAGCCACAACCGAGAAAGATAAAAAAAAATTAAGATATGACGCTGATAACAGAAAACAGCAGCAAACTCCTGCAGCAAATGAAAGAGCTGGAGATTAAAATCGGAGAGGGAAAAAAGGATGTTGAGTTGAGTTTTTAATCAAGGAATCAGGGACACTTACAAATGAGTTCAGGAAGAACATCTGCGAGATAAAAAGCCAGCGAAGATAAGAGCGCAGCTGATAAAACAAAAAAGCTTCCCCGACGTCTTCAGGCGCCGAGCGGAGCAAGGTGTGTCCTCTCCGCCGCCTGATCAGCCTAATTACCCCCAATTATCTGTTTCAAATTGCTCGCTGTCAGTTTGAAACGTCCATAATCAAGATGAAGAGCACAACAGATCATTACTCCGCACTGTAAAAGGTCACCATTATAGTCATCATCTCTAAACTGCCTCCCCCCGCCGAGGTCAAGCCGCCTCCCGTGTCGATAATAAGGTTTTCAAAGCTAATTGAAATAAACAGCCCATTATGTGGGAATTAACAAGATGCTTAGTTTTGTGCGATAAATGCGCAGGTCAGACAAAGCGGTGACTAATGGTCAAACAAACAAAACAGCGAGGAGGAGGAGGAGGAGCGGAAAAGAAAGGCTTTGGATTCTTTACCTGTCAATGAACATACAAGTTGCACGTTTTTAGCTTTTCCAGTAAAAGTCACGCATAACTATATACTTGTACTTAGTCAACTGTTTACCATTGCAAACAGTACAGGTGTCTGTCATACTGATGAAGGTATCTGATGGTTCCCTTTACATCCTCAATCATTTCTGTGCAGACTGGGGATGCCGTCCGACTTGAACTGTCACAATATCAGATTCTCACTACATGGTTATCGTGGCAGAACCAGTTCAAGATTACAATATTATCACCATATCTATACATGATAAACACGATAAATGCTGACAAACAAGTCTATCTATAACTTTGTTAACTGAGTATTCACCGTGTGCAGATAAACCACCCTCACAATACGAGTGTAGGGAGGTAAATAGAGAACCAGATTAACTCAGAATAAAAAGTCGCACCAGGCCGAACATCTTTGCTGGATCATTTATTTATCACAATAGACATATTGTTTTTAATATCACAAGTATCATGAATACTGCGATACTGGAACACAACTGCTACGTACCATATGTCATACCATGTTCACATTACCTGTGGTGGTGGAGTTACAGGCCAGTTTCAACATTTGTAAGCGTGCCACCACTGGGTATTTGTAAGAAGACCTCGGGACAGTTACCAGCCATTTTGTGGTGAAAGAAACAGACGTTTTGTGCTACACCGTGATTTTTTCCTAACCCTAACCAAGGTTGTTTTTACAACCCAATCGTCAGAGTAAATGTTAGCTAACTAGGTTTCTGTAAAACCACAGAAAGGTGAAACTTTGTTTCTTCATGTTGCACCTTGATGTTCATTTAGGTTTAATTTTTGTATTTCTCTGTTCTGGTTAAAAGCCTTGTGAGTTTCTAACAATTGTTCTGATGGTTATGCTGTCCTCATTACAAACACGTAAGTAGGCAGATCTTGGCGACTTTACCTCACAGGTTAAATGTCGGTTTGATTTATGAGCCTGCAGACAGATTCTTCTGCTCTGAAGCTCTCAGATTTGAGTAACTGTTGGGGGCTTGCAGGTAAAAACTTTCCAGTTTTTCACAAGGATAAGAGAAAGTGAGAATGAAAGGGAGACAGGACTATTTTTCTTTTTTAGGTGTCATGTTCATCATCTGGAGTCTCCAGGTTTATCCCGCGACACCTCGGAGGAGGGAGCCACTGATGTGCTGGTGCTTTGAAAGGAGCTGAAGCACGTAAACATCAGCAAACTGAAAAACAGGCAGTGTTCAGAAGATAAGAGAACTGGATTTTATACCTTAATATCTTCAATTAAGAGAGGCAATTACTGCACAGTCAGCAGAAAGTTCAGCTCGAGGCTTCAATTCATACAGCTCAGGTTTCAGCCTCGTTTCAGATTCCATGTGGAGGAGAATTAATTGAACGTGCGCACTCATCTATACCACTATTATGTCGTCTTCATCTCTCGAATCCCACCCCGTTCATTTCCGCAACTCAACTTAGCTGCATGGAAATATTACAGCTCAGCAGTGAGCCCCTCATGCCTCAGCGGGCACCAGACTTCGGTAACGTCCCCGAGGTCCCAATTTGACTCTGTTAACTCTCTGAGGCATGGCCAGGAGCCGCCGAGGAAATGGCACCGAGCGTAGTTCGTCAAAAGTCGATGAAGAGTCCAGTTTGGTTCAGTTACCAACTCGGTCACTGGAATAAATGTTGGCATTATGTGTCTGCGACCCTCAGATACTGTGTTGAAACATTCCTTAAGGTTCAGGCACGAGAAACACTTTGGGTGTGGAAAATATTGTGTTTTTGCTTAAAATGACCTGGTTCTGTTGCTACAAACTTTCCAGGCGCCTCATTAATAATGTTCAGTGGTGTCACGCTTACAAATGTTGAACTGATGTCTCACACAGCTGTGAGCCTTAATGACTCGTATTGTGGAAATATTGATATATTGAATATATATATACATATACACATATATATATATTTGAATGATATATTGAACACGTACACATTTCTGTGGTTTTCAGAAATGCCACTTATTTGATCCTGCTGACTGGGATGCTGTTACAGCTGATAGTTAGTGCAGTTGATGTTTTAGCCTAACAAAAGTTTCTTCATGTGATTAGAAGTGAGAAATCTGAATGTTTGCCTGTTGCTTAAAGGTCCCATATTATGAAAAACACGTTTTCTCTGGTGTCTGCATAAGCTGGTCCCCCCTGAGCCTGCCAACTCCCAGAATGCGCTCCTACAGGCTGTTCAGATTCAGCTCCTTTCATTACCTAATGAAATGCCGACCTCCTCTGCGCGATGATAGGAGAGATCAGAGAGGGGGGCGTCCATCCTCGAGGTGAAGTTCGGTGTGTCCAGCGGGAAGATAGCAGCGTTTCACAAAGTCGTCACTCAGAGTTAGACACTCAAATTACTTTGTTGTTGGTTGTGTAAATCAACAACAGTGCCTATATTCTGTCCCAGCTACAGAACAACAGAAGAGACAGTGGTTGCGTTTAATTTTTTAACGACAACGTGCCGGCTGCGGTTCATGTTAGCTTGTATGTGTATGCTAACCACATCACATCGGACTGCTTCAGTAACGAGGGTCAGTACAAAGCTGGCTTTGCCTCGACACTGACCCTCGTAACAGAATCAGTCCCACCCATACCAGACCCAGCAACTGCACCCAGGCCACAGGTAAGTCTCACCGCGGTTTGACAGTATTTACAGTTGCCTACGAGTATGGTAAAGTCAGCTGGAAATTGGCTAACTAGATAGCTCCGCTTCGGTCTGCTATACAATGGCGTTTGAAGCGAGTTTAATGTTAATAATATCATGATGAAGCTTGGTTGTCACAGTCAAAAGTCTGGAAACATGTACAGACTGGAGACAGAGACGATGCGAACAGTGTCCAAGAGTTTGGAGACTGTGTTAGAGACAAACACAGCTTTCACTAGCTGTTAGCCATTAGCTACATGGTAGTAACTGTAACACATAAAACAAACTAACATTATTCAGACACACTAACCATTCTGAAACGTTCTGCTGCAGCCGCAGAGTCTGTCCTTCTTCAGGAGTCTCTCCTTCTGGGTCTCATTCTGGGTCAAACTGGTTCGGTTGAACGAAAGCAGCTCTGCGATACAAATATATATACATCCACCATAAACATTAGCGCATGCTACCATTAGCGTAAGGGGCATCCTCTCCCTGAGAGTGACATAGCAGGCAAGGCTCTCCAAGTAGGCGTTGACAGACGGAGCTCATTAGCATTTAAAGGTGCAGGCACAGAAACAGCCTGCTGTCAGAAGAGCTCAGTAGTGCAACTTTTAGACAGCTGAAATTCAGGACCACGGATGGGTTTGGGGCAATACATTTTGAATACAGAGTTGTTGGACCTCTGACAGCTGTGTGAAACTGATGAAAAAGTATAATATGGGATATAGATTTAAGGGAAAGGACAGAAAAAAGATTTGATCAAAGATTTCTCAGCCTCAGATTTGAACAAGTATGTTTGTTTTCAAATGTGAACTTGCCATTAAAGCCAAATTGTGGCTGTCATCCAAAACAGACCCCGGTCCATTTAAATCCAGTCAATGACGACAAGACAATCCTGCAGATCAGTGCACCTATGACTAAACTGTCAGCCATCTGAGAGCTAAACACAGTTTAACAGAAAGAAGCCCTGGAGGATTAGAATTATCAGGGGAGCTCATGATTTAAAAATGACCACCTACAATTGGTGACGATCAGAACCTGTAGTTTACTCGACATTATCTCCTGGATGTGACGTCAAGGCTCCCCATAACATCAGCTTTCAGGAGCAAGGCGCCCGCACCTCAGCAGCCACATTATTAATGTAGTTTAAAATTATTTTACCCACTTTCTGCATGTGCTACAAGAACAATTACCCATTTGCAGCTCAGTTAGATCAGGTAACACTTAAATATGACGACATTTTGTTGCTTCTAACCTTCTTCGCGTCGACACAGCCGATCTCACAGAGCAGCTGTTGGCGGCTGTTCAACAGATTTCTGAGCTGTAATTAAATGTCTTACTTGTTCAGTTATCTGACAGCAGAAAAACAGATGTTGCAAAATAAAAATACAAGCCCAAAGCGCAGAGATGGCCAATTTGCAGCGTTCGAACATTAACGTCTGACCTCTGGAATTTGTACTCCTCACAAACTGCAGACATGGCAGATTGGCAGGGACCTTCTCAATTATTTGAGTAGCCGGGGGCTTCCCCCTGTTCGATCCTGGCCGGGGACGTTTGTTCCATGTCTTCTTTCTCCCTCTCTGTTTTCTTATCAGACACAAGTTTTCAGATGGACCACGGGGAAAATAAAGATGATGTCGGCACTGCCACAGTATGGATGGACTGTAAAAGTGCTGTTGTATAGCAGTGTAGCTCAGCGAAAGTCCTGCACTTTCGACACCTTATAAAGAAGTTACATGAGAACTTGAGCCTTCAGGGCTGATGATTTGCAAATCAGAATACATCTGAAGGTTTAACTGTGTTTTGACTGCTATTGTTCCACCAGCATTTCTGGCTGTACCGGGTCAAACCGAGCCGCGCCATTCCATCCGAGTCAGTGCGTTCAGCTCTCAGTACTTCTGTAGCTTCGAACTGAACTTCTTTAGTTTCTCTCGTCCTGTTTGTACTTCCAAACATCCGCTGTTTTGATTTGTTGTGTTCGCTTTCAGCCGTTTCGTGTTTAGTTACTGCTGGTGAAAACACAGCGTTTCCTGTGACGCTGCTTCAGAATAAAAGCCCTTAAAGACTAAATAACAGGGGGCTTTTATTGTGAAGGATTTATAGGAAAGTAAACGTGCAATTTAATTAGCCACTTTGTAAGCTGTGATTCTTCGATAGTACTGCTGGGATTGGGACAGGGGTGTCATTTGTTTAAGACAGGCCTTGGTGGAAATGCAAATCCCAAACTAGGTCGAGCCAGCCTAACTGTGATGATGACATCATCACGCACTCAGTTCTTTTCTTTCTAAATTGTCCGCCTTATTTCCTTCTGTCATCCTACAATTTAAAAATATTCCAGCGGTCTCTGCTTCGAACCCTCTTTACTTTGTTTAAATCAGACACAAACTTCTCCTTCTGCATCTCTCTTCTCTTTGAAAAGGTTAGCTGTCCCCTCAGCTGATGTCAGCTGGTGCACTGCCAGGCTGCTCGAGTTGGTATTATGAAAAAAAAGGGGGTCAGACGTCCCCTCACTCCTCAGAAGTTAGTGCAGTTTGGAGAACTAGAAGCGCCATCCATTCAGCAGCGACGAACATCCGTTTCTCTCAGCAAAGTCGAGTTCACTCAGTGTCCTGGAGAAATGAGAAACTTCTGGATCCTCTGCAGCGTTGACAGATTACAGCCCAACACTGTCTCTCCCGCTAAACCTCCTTCTCTCGTCGCTCCACAGAAGCAGCGTCCACACGGACTCGAGCTGATGAAAACACTGTCAGACGCGTCTAATGCAGGCTGCACCGCCGTCCCCCCACTGACACGCAAACGCTTCTCGGATCTCCGCTCAAACTTTGGAAACTAGAGCAAACACTGACATCTGGTAACAGCTTGACATTCGTGTTTTTTTTTCCCCACAAAGCAGCCTGACAGAGCGCTGGTGGAACGAGATGACGCAGAGACACAAGTCATGACGGATTTATTCTTCAGGACATGAAGCGCCTCAGCTTCACTGTCCCCCTGCTAAAACAAGACAACAAGTCGGGCCGAACTCATTCTTCGGCCTAAAAACATCGTCCGCGTCAAGAGTTTCTCCGGTGGAAGCTGAGGAGCAACACGCTTATTCGAGCAAGTGAAACACATAAACTCAGATTGAGTGTGTACTTCATTTCCTTTAAATTGACAAGTAAATCTCTTAGCCTCAGGGTTTTTTTTTTTCCTTTCATCGCCCGTCTAAGTGAAGGCTTGAATAAACTCAAAATCTTTATCGCCCGCTCGCAGTCAGCCCACAAAATCAAATTCGAAAACTCTTTTATTGGTTTTCACATCTGTTAGCAGCCTGACATCTGCATGTTTATCTGATATGCTCGATCCATCTGAGACGTTTCACTTTACCTACAGCGAAAAACAGGAGCGTCAGAGAAGGCCCTCACTATATCATTCTTGTTTTTTTTTAATGTCTGTTTTATGAATTTCTATTGTGACTTTTCTTAATAAACAGTGTTTCAGCTTGCAGGCTTGACTTTGTTTTAATAAGATGTTAAAGCCACACTGGGATTCAAAAATCACTGGATTTATTCACCCACAACCGACCTGCACAGCCGCAAAGAGCCGCGTTTCCTATCAGTTCATCAAACTTGCCACAGTAAACTACTTAATCAACCAATCCAGATGTCTGCACAGGCCTGCTTTTGCTGCTATTTTCTGTGACTTCATGACTACTAAGAGTTGCCGAAATGCAAATCACAAACACTTAATTCTGCGCCTGAATGCATCTCGCTTGGACACAGATGGGGCCGTTTTAATCTAATTTCCAAGCTTTGAGAAGAAAAAAAAAAAACATGCTTGTTCCTGATTTAAGCGACAATAAAAGCAGCCCCGTCCCGATCCATTAAATGAGCATCCCATCACTCCACAACAAAAGATTATCTCACCGTCAGGCACGGTTTCCTCCATCCCACCGTCCGTTTGGTAAACGGCACAAAGATTTTCTTTGTATGAAGGTCTGAAACACATTTTGCCCAAATCTTCCTAGAGGAGACTGAGAGAGTTAAAAGGCAAATTTGAGCTGGGAATGAGACTCAACAAGCAACCGTCTTACAAATTGGACTTTCAAGCTCATTACCTGAGATACCAAACATGCCATGGACCTAAGGAACAAAAACTCTGCAGTCTCAAATGTTTCTTTTCTTTTAGATGAATAGTTTAGGGGACTGGTGTTCACTGCGGATGGGGTAAAGACAGAGTTGGGAAGTAACAAAGTACAAATACGTGTATGTATTATGTATGTATGTATTTTTCTGGCAACTGTCGACATTTCCTCCCTCCATCAAACACAAATATCTGTTCTTTCTACTCCAGACATCTATCAGATATGGGTAATTTAGTTTTAAGACATTATCGATGAATTTTATTTTGTGAGACTGATTTCACGGCAGACGCAGCTCATTTCTCAGCCTGGCCTTTCGTCTTTTCAAACTGTCGCTATTGACGTTCTGAGAATGAGACCTAACAATCAACCATCTTTGTGGTGTGTTAACAAACAGCACAGAAATCACACAAATCCCTACTGATTCTACCGTAAAGTTTAATCATCTTTGAATGATATTAATATGATGCAAGTGTCAGTGTTAGCTTTGCACGAAAACAGGCAGTAGAAATGTCCTTCGGAGGGAGACTTTTGAAGGATGTTTCCAGCAACAAAACTCTGATAAACCCACTGGATATTAGCTGTCCAGTACCAAACAGCAGACAGGGAATGATAAAAAAAAGAAAAGAAAAAAGTGGCAGGTAAACAGCCAGATATCTCATTCAGGACTTTATCAAAACAAAAACGAAGCTAAATTGCTAATAAATTCTTCGTAAATGTGCACCAAAGCTGAAATATGTCGTAATCTTCTGATTTTTGTGGTGTTCTGCCCCCAAGTGGCCAAAGATAAACGACCAATACAGCTTTAAGGTTAAACTTTAGGTTAAATACATTGTGACCAAAATGTTAAACACCCTCAGTGATGAAATGATGTGACATGTTGTGAAGAGTCACCTTTTTGATCAGTTCCTCTCACTGTAAGCCACCGCCTGTGCACATTCCCCCAATGACAGACTGCTGTTGTGGAAGAGAGATGGATGGACGTGATGAACTCATTTATTATTCAGACCTCAGTGTGTCTAAAGAGGGACAACAGGACGGCAGCACGGGGAGGCAGAGAAAAGGCTGTGGTTACTAATGAGGCTTTATCACAATGATACAACCTTCCTCATGCATCTTTCATACACAGACCTGCATAAGTGCACAAACAGGAGCGAGGCCGTGTGATGCATTGTTGCGTGTCCCGGCATTAATGATGTGTGTAATAGCCATGAGTAGGCCAGACGCTTCGACGGTGTGAAACTTGACAATGTAGCGTTCAGAAGGTTGTTGATATGTCGGGACAAACACTTGTCACACAAAGACTCACAGCTCCGAGGGTTTTTCTTTTAATACTTAGAACAAGAACATCTTGTTCAGCACATACAAAACATCTTAGATATTTATACAGCAGGAAAAAAAATAAATACAGAAGTGAAATATCATCCAAACAGATGATCATCACATAAAGTATTTACAAAATGTACAACTTCTTACAAGTAGAAGGGGAAAGTATAACTAAACTATAATAATTTTGTAGCAAGAAATAATCCAGCCTTCAACCTGTGCAGAAAAAAGAAGAAGCCTGAAGACTGTGTTTTTATAATTGTCTTAAAATCCCATCTGAATCAATCATTTCCGACTGCCAAAGCCCCTTTGTTCCACTCAAGAGTATAAATATTTTAAAACCATTCACTGACGATGTTTGTCGTATCTTAAAATAAACTACAGTGTGTGTAAATTCATGGAAATCAATGTACAACTGTGTAACACATTTGTGGACAATGATAAGCTGTACTGATCAGAGGAACACAACACAACAATATATCTGGTGTTGGATATAAATGGGCATACTTATTTGTGACATGGATTCATTGTTGGATTTGGTCTTTTAAGCGATATGTTGATGATGAGGAAATTATTAAATTGTTCCATGAAATTAAAGGATGAGGACGAGATAACATGAGTTATTCAATTCAATTCTCTCCAGTCTGTAATATGGTGATATGATTTAAAAGACACGTTAGATATTCAGTATGCTGGGCCTCTTGTTTGTTCTTTGAAGACATTTTAATTTGGACTCTTGAGCAGACACAGACTCTATGTGCAGTCTGTGCCTTCAGAGGTTTTGTAGAATGTGGTCCAGATTTGAAGCCTCTTCATCCTGATGGCAGCCTCTCATCCATGACACATCTCCATCTGCCATGAATCTTACCAGTTCATCAGCATGTCAACATGTTAAACACACATGTTCAGTGTGTTACTGCCCCGGCATATGGGTGAAACGCTATGTTGGAAGTGGTGACTAAGTCATTAAGAACGGAAAGGTTCCACGTGTTCTCACTCGACCGGGCTACAGATGCTCTTCATGTCGCTGAGCACGATGCTCCTGTATCTGTGCTCTAGTCCCTCCATGAACTCCAGGTAGTTGCTGACCTTGAAGCCTTGGATTGGCTCCTCCTGCAAGAAAGGAAGAAGCGTTAAGAGTTTGAGTAATTATCAGTTTATAAAAATTAAACGGACATTCCACCACTTCCAAACTTGTCATGGGGAGTGCTAGTTAGCCCCTGAAAAGTCATTTGTCGGCTGTGGTTCTGCAGGAGTTAAAAACAAAATAACTTTTTTAGATAAAATAGAGAGCCAAAGTCACGGCCCTTTCAGTGGATCTCATGGGACATTATTTTCGAAAGAAATACGTATAGCATTCAGTGGGGAGGGACAAATAATTTTTTGATCCTATTTGACTTCTGCCATGAGTCACACATGTGATGTTTTTATTAATCAAGAAGATCATTTTCCAAGTCAAGAAAGTGGCAGTTGGCTGTAATTTAAGTAAAATATCATCTAGTTTTGTGTTAAACTGCTTAGTAAACTATACATCTCACTCAATACACTTCACCAACACCAACATGGTGGCCAACTCGGCAAAGAAACTGTACTTGAAAAGGTGAAAATCAAAATAAAACTGGTCACATTAACAACTGCAGTTATGTGAAAGGGTAGATCTTCACTTCTTTAGCTGCTAAAATACAGGAGCAGCTCTACAATGCTTTAATTACGAGTTTTGGTGGCCATTCAACAAGATGACGTCACAAACAAGACTGTTGGCTGTGTAGCTGTGAAGCCTTTATAATGATGTATTTCCACAGTCTTGTATTCTTTAGTGTGATGACAAACTGTCAACTTGAAAGATAGTTGTCCAAGTCAATACAGTCAAACACCATATGTGTACTTCATGACACAACCCAAGCAAGATGAAAAAATGATTTGTCTCTCCTCATTCACTACCATACATATTTTTTTCTGCATAAGGTCTCTATAGATCCGCTCTCTATAACTTTGATGTCACAGAAGTGAAAGTATCAGTGTTGAAAAGAAACAATTGATTCAAATGTTGCTTAGCAGAAGCAGTTTGTCTGTTATCCCTTTCATCATTGAGTGACCCCTCGGTTTTATCTTTGTTCCTCTCTGAGGATGAAGAAACAGGTGTGCAGATGGATAATGGTTTTTGCATTAATGCAGAAGGTGGCGTACTTCATTATCATTCATTTTGTAAGCCAGTGAAGTGTGAATAATTCGATATAACCTTTTTTATGAAAATACTTTACGTCCAATCTATTTCAAAGTCATGGGAAATCAAATTAAATCTCTGGGAATCGACTGCTTCACCGTGCCAGGGAGCAACATCCTTGCTTAGCATGCAGGTAATGAGGTTCTACGTGTCAGAACAGCAAAACAACATCTTAATAAGTACAACACACAGGTTCAAACCTAACAAGAGCTGTCATAATACGCAGTGATTACTTCACTGCAGGAAGGAGAAGAATCCAGCCAGACACAAAAGAACATGTTGTTTGGCTTATTTGTTCTGTAATATTTTGTTTTGGCTGTCGTAATTACTGCCTGAGCTACAGTACGCATCTGCCATGACACCACTGAACCTCATGGGCAATGCAAACTCAGCATCAGAGCAAATAACAGTGACTGTGTGCATTATGTTGCGAGTGGCATCACCAATTAAAAGCCTGAGAGAAGCTATGCCCAGAAGACTCAACGTATTCAGAATACCAACACACAGCAAACACCACGATTTCACCCTCTGTCAGTCTCCAGGCCAAGGCCTTTGAAAAAAAAAAACTACCACCGTTTAATGACTTCTGCCACTTGTCAGCACCCCTAATTTTTCTTTCTGCAAGTTGCAGAGTGTGTTTTTATAGAACCTAATCATGGTTTTGTTTTGACAGGTAAATAACACTGACAAGGACTTGATGCAGGGAGAACATGCTCAGTTCTAATACAATAATTTAAAGTTTGGAGACTCATCCTGATAACTTGAAACACCAGAGTCTCCCAACATGGTGGATGGGACGCGACAGATTGGTCACAGAAACTAATCTGAGGGGTGACAAGATGAGAGAGTGAGAGAGGCTCCTGCTTTTATAAAAACTTATGCTTGTTCTTTAGTGTAATTCAGAAGTAGATGACAATGGCAGTCTGTCAGTCCACTTTTTTCATCAGCAATGTGAACGGATTTCCAATAAATGTTTAGACATATATAATTCCTAGAGGATGAAAGGTATTGACTCTGGTGACCCCTGAAGATAACAATTATTGGATAAACTGACATGAAATTTGGGTGGGACATCACAGCGAAGTACCCTACTGACTTCAGCGATGTAGCACAGCCTTAAAATGCAGTTTGCGTGGCTGAAAACTTTTAGTTTTGTTGAGTTAAATGGGACTTTAAATTGGAAAGAAACAACTTTAACTACCTCAGCATATCCAAGTGGTATTATTGTTGGCAAAAAGACAACTGGAGCGCTTTTAATTTTGCTTAAAGTGGAGCAGGCTACCTTCAACACAGGATACGCTGCACTTAATGCAAATTCCCGGGAAAAAACATTCAACGCAATTTCGGAAATAGAAGTGAAGAAAGAAGCATGTTCACTGAAGAGTTGACGTGAAGTTGGAGTAATATGGAGTTAAAAATCTAAGCTATTCTGCTGTAGTTTGCTTTGTGGTGGTTGGGGACAAGAACAAAACAAGGGGAAAGGTTAATGCCTTCATTTCCCCATCACGTACCTGGTGTCAGACAGAGAGGTTTATAGCCAATCAGTCCAACCAATCAAAACACAAATGGTATCATTATTATATAACCATTACAACATTTACTGCACCTCAAGGTGATAATTTAAACTGGCAATCGGCACATTTTTTGCTTTAAGAAGAAAATGCTTTGGCAAAAATGCTCACAGCTCAACCAACTTGACATGGCACATTGACATGAAACATTTCTGCTCCTCAGTACGAGACATGCCAAAAAGCTCAGTAAAGGGAAAAATCCAAGGCACTCCTTTGGCAAAAATCGTCAAAAGCCTTTATTTAAATGGCTCTTTCATACTGAAGTTCTTAAAACACTGATAATGCATGCCCATAGGTAGCAGCACAAATAGCCTCAGGCCAGTGTCAATGTGTCAGTGTCAAAGAATTTCAGTATGAAACTTCAGTGTTCCCTACCAAAGAGCACCTTCATCACATTTTGTCTGAACTTAACACTTTGACTTTTTCTTTCTGACAAACCAAAAGGTTCTGGGAAAAACACCATCCACAGGAGCTAGATACAATCACTGTATAACGTTTTATTCATTTCCTGAGATCACTAGTTTCCAGACTTGTTAGCTTGTGATCCCCTTATACAAAGAAATGTCTACTTGTTATTCTGTGAGTCGGGAGGAGGTCAATCAAATAGTGACTTTTGCCTGCCAGAGAGTTTTAGCTGAATAGTTTTTGGAGGCTTGAAGAGATAACGCTATCCAGTATATTACAAAGACACAAAGATTATCGAAAGGAGTACCCAGATTAAGCACGTCTCCTATTTACTATCTACTCTGTAAATCATCTCAGTGCCCCTTAGATTCATCTCATGACCCCTTGTGGGGATGCTTTAGTATAAAGGATTACTGTCATATTATTCGTCTAGAAAAACCACAAAGGAGAGAAGTATAGGGAGAAGAAATAGATTTAGAGCAAATGGTGCCATGGTTATTATTTAAAGGGAGCAAATAGTGACTACAGAGAGGTGATCA
Source organism: Diplodus sargus (assembly GCA_903131615.1). NCBI lineage: Eukaryota > Metazoa > Chordata > Actinopteri > Spariformes > Sparidae > Diplodus > Diplodus sargus. Next base: position 884,767 of record CAEMYA010000321.1, on the reverse strand, counting down.
CTCAGATGAGGGGAGTAACAGTGGGAAGAAATGAGTTTTCAGTCTGATGGAGGATTTTGCTCCTCAGATCTTTCTAGGCAGCAATGAATTACTACATAAAACAGTTTACAGGAGAAAAATCTCACTTTAATTACGTGGTATTATAAATCAGAGCTCACATTCCAGACTTATTTGATATACTGGTGTTAATAAAGTGTGCTTTTATTGCAAGCAGTACCAGCCAAATGACTAAATCTATTAAATCCATATTTTGTCGGTGTTAAAGTCCTGTAACACGGGCAGATGGTATATATGCGTGTCTGCCTCTTATCAAATCATAAGACCACTACAGAAAGCATAGAAGCTCTTCCAAAGGACCTTAGTCCGACTATTTCAGTGAAGATTTCTGAGATTAATCCCGAAGAAACACCCAAAGTAAACTTGCCTGGCCCGTCCATTTATCTCACCGAGAAACGGTTGCTGACACAGTTAAAGCCATGAAGGAGAGAAGAGATAAGCAGTGGGAATCACTCGTGAGAGTATTTTTGCTCTGTTAGTTCTCCGGGAGAATTAAGGAGGGTGAAAAAAAGGCTGATGCAAAGACAGCGGTTTTGTATGAATCGGTGTCTGGCTAATGTGGATTTCTGAAGTTTAACACCAAATATACGATTCAGCACCACTCAGTCCCATATTTTCATGCTGATCAGCTGACGTGAGATGCTTAATGTCCCACATAATCGTCAAGATATATCTGCCATTAGCATTTATGAGATCATTAGGTAAGTTAATTAATGCATTAATTACCAGAGATTTCTTCGTTTTCTTAAGCCTGTCGTCACATGACAAATGAGTGGTATTAAGGCTCAGTGTGAGTCAGGGAAGAAGAAATTAGCGGGAATATATCTTTTAAGCTTTCAGGGTATTATTGGTTAGTTAAAAGAAGATTTTTTTTCTTTTTTTTAGTAAGATATTTAAATTACTTAATATTTTACAGATTACAGACATTATTCTTTGAAAAGAAGATGACAAAAACATGACTTGTTTTCATTGGCTGTGTCAAATATTCAAGGTAGAAGAAGTGAAGTCGATGCGGAAGTGTACTGTGTGATGTGTCCAAGTGAAGAGGTTTCAGGTGACATGATGCTGTTCCAGGAACTACTTTACTAGCACCAAATTAGGAAGAAAGACCTAACGATTTATATCGATGTTATTTCACCTAAAACATTTTTCAAAGTTATTAAAATAATCCTCATTAAACTGAACAAAAATGGACTATTCCATGTTTTGGTTTGCCGTTTTATAAGTCAGTTTGTGCTTTCTATTATGTCTATTGCTATGCTATTTATGGTTTCAAGTGTAGAGTCTCTTCACTTATTTTCTGACTTCTGCATTTGGCTTACATTTTATTTTCTCATCTTATTGATACAATATCATTTAAATTGTGATACTGTTCTTTTATGAAGACCTGCAAGGTTTCCAATTAAAGAATAAAACTCATTATACCTACAGCATGACAGTTTTATGTACATAAAGATCAGTAATTTGTCTCTTAATGCAGTACATCAAAACTGAAGCTTAAAGCTGTAGTCTGTAACTTTTTTTTGGTTATATTTGCTAAAATTGTCATTATGATCTAACAGTAGAATAAGATACAGGTCAGCTGTGTAAACATCCACTGTCTGTGGCTCCACCCAGTGGCTGTAATTTAATTTGCAAGAATCTACCGCTCCCAGCTAATTACAGCCAATCGGAGCCAAGGAGAGTGTCTGAGAAGTGTCAATCATTCTTGTGCATATGCTGCTGGCAGCCATCCTCCCTCATGCAGCGCGTACTTGGCACAGGCGCAGTGTCTGCTCTAACCTGGTCAGATACTTTCATGCCCAAATTATAAAAAATGGCGAAGAACAGACAACAACAGAGCCAGAAAATACCCCATCATTGCCCACGTCAAAGAGAAGAAATAAGAAGACTGACAAAGAAAAGCAGTGTAAAAACAAAGAATTGGACCGAGCCAGAGAGAAAACAAGGATAAATATTGGAGTGTCATTTCAGAGGTGGAGGAAGCTGCAGGATTTGTATGGACTCAAGCGATGCAGAGTTTTCTGCTGGAAAAGTTAAGACCCCTGCGTGATATATTATGTTTAATACTATGTGTTACACAAGGCTATGGTGGCAGCAGTTACAGTGATACTCGCAATAGCGCAAATGGCCGTACGATGTTGCAGTCGAGCTACGTAGCTTGTTGCTAAATCTAGCTTGTTAGCTTGTATGCTAACTCCAGTGTTTAGCTTTGTGTTTATGGCTACTGGTTAGCAAAAGTGTCTTTCAAATGACCGAGCAGTTATAATACCGTTAGTTTGTGTTCAGGATGCTCTGAAGTGGTCTGAATCGGTTTAGAGAAATAAGGTTACTCATGCTTCAGAAAGGCAGCATGGTGATGATGATTACCTGAATGATTAGCTGGTAACTGCAGCGCAGCAGAGAAGAAGAAGGAGGGACCTGGGAGCTGTATCATTCAAATATTCTGGCTAAGTCCACTTTTTCTCAAAACTCCAGACTGCAGTTTTAATTTTTTTTTCCTGTTTAATGTTGCTTCTGAGACAGTGACAGAAACACAATTTGTGTCTTTCTGTCTTCTTTTCCTCTCACCGCTGAAGCTGAGCCCCATCCAGACTGAACGACTGTAACAAGTAATTTCCCTTTTCAAATTTTAATTTAGATGAAATATTGATATACCCCGTAGTGAGACAGGATAAGTGCACAGGGGTGAGAGTGTGTGTGTGAATGTTTAAAAGAATCCTCTAATACTGTATCTGTCAGAGTAAAATACTTCTGCACATTGTTCCCACAGAGAGGAGAAGCAGAGATAAGGCCGTCGGACGCAAAACCAGCATGTCTGAAACTTTCAGTTCAGCTCAGGACGAGGATTGTGTAAGTTTCTGTCTTACACACACGCACACACACAAACACTCTGTCTCAAAGCTGTCTCTTGCAGCAGTATCTGATGCTACAGCTCATTAGAAGAGCTTCCTCAGATAAAGCCTCCATAACTGATCTTTTATTCACAAAAACTGTCAGCGGCGGCTCATGGCGATGTTAACACCAGAGCTATCAGCCAGAGACAAGACGGATTGAGACGCTTAATGAGTAATGACGACGAGCGCTCCGTGTCAGGCCATGCCTCATTCACAGTGCTGCTGTTTAATGTTGCTTTGGATATTAGCAGAAGAACATATCTCTGAGGTCATGACTTTAGACCTTCTGTGAAATATTCGGGGCCGATTCTCGTTTTAGCGTTCATTTAATAGTCACTGAGCAGAACTCACTTAAATATATGGCTGCTTTTCACGGTACATTTACAGCAAAATATACCATAGAGGGATATCTGTGAGCAAATTCCAAAAGCCGATTTGTTATTCATTATGGATGTGACTCATGGAGGACTGCTGAATTTAAAAGGAGAGCTGTGCACTTTAGCAGAGGACTACGTATAACCTGAGATGCGGTAGATAAACACAAATAAATTATTGAATTCTCTGCAACACATTTAATGTCATTTTACTGTCAAAAAAAGTAGTATTTGTTACTTAAACGGCAATGTTGCAGTTTTCCAGACGTGAAGGCTGTTTTCTTATGAAGCACTATAGCACAAACACGAGTACAGTTTTACTGACTTTACCTTCATATATGCCCTAAGAGAGTTTGAATTTAAAATTCAAAGCCAATTAGAATGTTTGTATCTCACCATGTGGTCAGACAGTGAGCACCCTTAAAATTCTGCTTTACCCATGCCCCACGCTTATTTTATGTACCGTGTTGGTTTTTACTGTCTTTAAAGAACCAACAGCGACATCTCATCTCATCTTTCAGTTTGCTTCCCGCCTGTTTTGTCTCGTTTCTGGAAAATATATTATGCTGAAATTGCGAGTGTAGGGAGAATGCATTTTAGTTGAAGTAGATGTAAACAAATCATAATATCATAATGAAAAATACAAATAAATTGTAAGCAAGCTAAAATAACAATAAAAATATAATAGATCAGTCAAATGGAGGACACGAGCAAGGACAGCTGTGATGATTGTCTTCTCATGACAGTGTAGACTCTAAGAAGCAATGTGTGGTAGTTTTTTTGTTGGCAAAATTTCTGATAAAGATGAGGCTGTTTGTTGACAGAGCTGCCATACTCTACAATGACAACAAATCTGAGGATACACCTGAGGTCACATAAGCTAGTGCAGTTATAAGAAAATATATAGACTTCACTGAAAGGTTAGATACTCTTTCTGACCACTGACAGATGGACATCCCTGCCCACGGGTGCTTTTGTGACAGAAACAACACAGTATCTTCAGCTCATGCATCACCTTATACAGGTCAATTAATCAGTCAACTACTGGATTCATTGTTTCAGTAAAACGGTCTGGTTCCAGCTTTGCCAATGTGAGGCTATTCTGCTTTTCTTTGTTTTATACCTTTGTAAATTTTAGGTCTTCTGGGTTAAGACTTGGTTGGTTAGTTGCATAAAACAAGACATTTGAAGACATCACTTTTGGCTGTGGGGTATTATAATGGGCATTAGTTTCCCCTGACATATTTTAGACAAATGATTGGTTGATTATTTAAGAACAACTTGTCAGAGTACTCAATAATTTAACCTTAAGTTTAGTTGTACTCCTACTTTGAAGCATATTTTTTATACTACAACACTAAAAGAACCTTCATCAATATGCAAATCTCTCTCTCTGACCACAGTTACATTCAAACTATTTTACACAAACACAAGGCCACCTTGAGTTTTAAAGGTTGAACACGCACAAAGAATGTACATAACATATGCTGCAGAGCTAAAACTTTACTAAAACTCCTTCTCACCTTGAGGAACACCTGCAGCTCCTGGGACTGTGTTTGCTGCAGGATGTCTGGCTGCAGGTGTTTGAATATGGCCACGCACATATAAACCTGGTAGTCAGGACCCATCACCACACAGGTGGAGATGTAGTGGCAGATTTCAGTCCAGTCCAGATAGTTCCAGAAACACTGAGTCAACCAGTGGAGGCACATCTGAGGGAAAGGAAGACAACAGATTTCTCTGTTACTGTGAGTAAACCTTCCAACTATTACTCATTAATGTGTGACCAAGTCTCATTCGTTTACATTTAATACAGGCGAAAGAAATGAAGACCTCAATTATACTGAATGATCCACTTGATGCTTCTGACAAATGATGGATTATGTTTCAGGCTATTATTCCTCTGCTTATAATAAATCAAATGTGTCACTATAAATGTCTCTCGCCTCAGTCTTCCATCAATGTTCACCATCTTTTCAATATACTTTCTAAATGTACTTAAAATGTACTTATTTACTTAAATTCTATCTTTTAAAGGGGAATATAGATATTCTCAAGAAATAGAATTGAATTTGAATTAGAACAGAGTTTGTTCTACATGTTTACATTTTACCTAAATCAGTGCAAATTATCACGTTAACATAACTATAAAGAGCATAAGATTTAGATGTTAAAGCCAGTAAATTATAAGCTACAAAGGATAAAAAGTACAGACAGGGAAGAATTCAAAAGAATAAAATTATGTTTCTCTTAATGGCACTATGTTATTTAAAGACTCAAACAGACATCACTGGGTGGTTAGACCAGAGTACATAATGCTGTTTCAGAGAACCACACTTACATTTTGAGCAGGAGATGACAGAATAAGAGTTTTACCACAAGTCTAAACGTTCTGGCATCTACTGTATGTGGATGCCACTTGACCTGCACCAAACACTGTTTGAGAAATATTCACAGACAAGATAATGTTGTTCAAGTTGCGTTAAGTCGTATTCACCAACTTCCTTGGTCACTCTCTGACTCTCTTCCGAGAGTTATAGCAACAAGAGACAAATGAATGCAATAAAAACACAGCTCAAAAAAATCTATAACACAGTTTGAGTCATTTTTAGATATTTTAATGCAGAAATGTTACATATTAGATCTTTAAGTCAAACTATTGTTTGTTCTATCTGTGTACAGCTCATGACAGGTCTAAACCAGATAAATGTGTACATTTGTACAACGGACAGATTACAGTAAGTGAAGGGAAACCGGTCAACTCTCTGAAATCACCAAGTCGAGGCTCTTAAGAATAAATCTGTTTGAATGAGCGGTTCTTACATGAGGTCGCATGTGTACGTTGACTCTGAAATGGGTTGTTAAAATTGTACTTTGACAGACATTTATGCCTCAATTACCACATGCCTTGTTCACTTGGAAACATGCATTGTAAAATGGAGTTCATCTAAAGCTTTGACCGCTCATCTTTACATTTACATGACAGACATTATAGAAAATAAGTGAAATTTTAGAAAATGTTTCCTGTCCACTCAAAGAATGGACAACCTGAGCATGCACAGCTGAACATTGACTCTCTGTTCTATACGTCTGGATGTCTACATTTACTTAATTTGCTGACTCTGCTTCATCAGCTTCTCTAAATTAATCTTTCTGGGAACGTGTTTACATTGAGAGTGAAAAATGATAACTCACAGCAGTCTTGAATATTGAGGTGGGATTAGGGGACGAAGAAACAAGGAGACGCATGCTAATGTTTATTTTTCAAAGCTGATGACTAAGGTGAG
>CAEMYA010000321.1:858720-878090 GCA_903131615.1 Diplodus sargus | reverse complement strand
ATTAAAGTTTTCTTAGTGAGAACAAAGAATTGACAGAACTTATATCCAGAGCAGTTTATGTCCTCCGACTGTCAACCATTTTGTTCTGCACTCAACTGTAATGTACACAACACATGAAATATCGAATTAGTCTTGTAGCACTCTCTCTCAAGTTTGCTGAAAATGGAAATTTAAGGTAACAAAGTTCAAAAGGTAGAACTACTATAATTCAAGAGCTTTTAAAGGGTATTTTGCAAGATGAAACATATCGAGACTCTGGCTTCATTTTGCCCTCAGATGTTATTCAAGTGCTTTTTAAAGCATTAAGCTTTTTCACCAACGTTCTGATCTGATGAAATTGCACCATTTGACCTTTCTGACAGTTATATCATAATTGAAAAAACTTGGTCTGCAAGGCCAACAGTACTGTCAATCAATCAAGGGGTAGTTGGTGAACAATGCTACAAACAGCATTTTTCATGAAAGCTTTGATGGACAGTACTGGAAAACTAAATGCATGATCATGAAAACAAGCAGACTGGGGTTTAAAGACTGGCTGTGCTGGCAGCTCTGTGAGGATGTACAAAAGCACTGCGGTGCTTTGACCACCCGTAAGTAACATGCTCACCTAGGGCAACCCTAACAGGCTGATGTTAAGCAGGAATAATGTTTACTATGTTCAGTGTCTTCGGTGAGCATGTCATGCATGCTATCACTTAACACAAAGTACAGCTGAGGCTGATGGGAATGTCCTTAGTTTTGGAAGTATTTGAACATAAACAAACAGTCAACACCTCCAAGTCTGTGGACATGGTTCTCCACTTGGCCTGCTGTCACTGTGAGCTGACCCAGGTAGGCAGGGCTAGATGGACGGATCATAAACAAAAGGGATGGATGGATGGATGGATGGATGGATTGACGGATGATTGCTTCATAGACAAATGACTTAATCTTACCTAAAGATGTTGCTTGATGAAAAGTCCAAAAGAATAACTGTTGATATATTTTATTAGAAGCGACAAAAGTCAACCTCATGGTGGCCCTACGAGGAAAGTCGGGGGTTCACCAAAGTTATTAGGATTCATCCTCTAAGGAACCTGAATATCTGTACACAATTTAATTTGAATTCATCTGATAGCTGCTGAGATATTTCAGTCTGAACTGAAGTATTGCACCAACATTAACATCCCCTGAGCCGAGCTGCAAGAATGGCTAATAAAAGGACAGCATGCTAAAAATTGTTCAAGTCCTCTGAGTGCACAGCCTCGTGTTGAAGCAAGGATTTGATAAATGTGTCATGGTCAGTAAAATCTCTGTGGCCAAATCATGAACAGGAACAGCAGTCACACAGTCAGTAGCTGTTAGTCTGATGGAGCTTCACACTCCTAAATCCAGTTTTTCCAACCAATCAACAGATATCAAACAGTGCTTGTGTTTTAACTAACTGTCATGCCAATATTAGTCACCGTTTTCACTAACAACACAAGCCTGTTAAAGCTCCACTTACACTCCATAAACACATAAGGTTATCACAGCCGCCTCCTCAGCTATACTCTAATGAAAACACTGGCATCCTAAATTGTGGGTTGTGATAAAAACAAGTAAATGCTGGATACATGTTGCCTTTTCTTAAAACCTGCAGGCAGATAAAAAAGTACACATACAGAACTTTCTGTGACTGTAAACTAGGGACAATAAATCCCCTGAAAGGGGGAGAGAGTGCCTCTTTTTCTGAGAGTGACAAAATGTGCTTTCCTCTGTAGTTAGTTTTCCTGTGAGCTTAAAACTCAGGCGGCAAAGGTGACTGAGACTACATTTTCACATCATTCTTTAATTCATTTCCCTTCTGCCATCAACGGGTTTTCAGAGCAGTTATTAATCTGAGCTTGTCAGGTCACATTGTCCTGCTCACAGAATTATGTCTGCCTGAAACACTGAATGTTCTGCAGTAGATCTGAGTGATAATTCAGTAGCCGTTTTTAGACAGAGCACCAAGCCGCCAATTTGCCCGTCCTTTTGGCGGCTCGGTCCGCGGTTTTAGACAGAGGCTGGCAAATTGGGGGTCTGTTTTGGTCCGCCGATTTTCCGCCTCGGAGGGTACACTTATTTCCGCCTCGACTGCTATCTAAAACCAGGCGGAAATGTGCCGGCCCATGGGTGAAGTTGGCGGAGGTATCAATGACCTGCACTGTTGTGCGACCCACAACCGAGGACTTTTAAAACCAGGAAACAGCTGATCACAGCAGTCAGTCCGTCATTTCATCCGCGGACATTAAGATGAGCAACTGCACAGCCGCTGAGATCCAGGAGATGCAGCGTCTCCTCGGTCTCTGTAGCTGTTAATTTGTGTTAGCTTGTTGTGTTGGCAAGCAAGGACGGTCGCTAATTTCAAATTAAAAGTCCCCCGCTAAGAACCCAGTTCTAATCTCCAGTGGGGTGCAATGTAAAGCTTTTATTTTGAAGACAAATTCTATGTCACTGTTCGCAGCCCAGCTTCGAGCCTCACGTCACGTCACATGTTTACGCCTACCTCAGAGGCGGCTTTCTGAAAAGGAGGAATATTACGCCTCGGTTTTAGAAAGACAGGCCGGCAAATTGCCGCCCTTACCTTGGAGCAAATGTGCCGCCTTTTCTATCTAAAAAGGGCTAGTGTTATTGTTCATAGACTTTAAATTCAATCGATACATAAAGCTGCACTATATTTTCATATTAACTGCAGATCAAATGACTACCATATGTGACATGTGAAAGGTGTCACACGCAGAACATCGTCGAACATTTAGTAGCTAAAAAGTCTGATGTTTCCTTCAGGAGTTGGCTAAAACGAGAATAAATATTGGACTTTCCTCTTCTGGGTCGCCAGAGACCCTAACATTGATGTGATATTAGCCCTGTTTTATAGCATCTGGCACAAGTATAAATTAGGGCTGCCTGATAAATTGAATTTTCATTGTCATCGCGATATGAACATGTGCGATAAACACATCGCAAAAGACTGCCTGATGCAATGAATAAGAAAAATCCTTTTTGTTGACATGCGCCATGCATGCACCGTGAGCATGCCAACATTTAGCATTTTATCAGACGGAGCCCTGGATACAAGGGCCAATCAGATGAAGCCCCAGCTTGTCGTTAGCTACCCTGACAAAATTAATTGGCATCAGTTTGGTGGTGATTGCCAGGTCATGATGGCTGAGGGAGGAAAGACAAGCTATGAAAATGTGGCCGACGAAGACCTTGTGGTGAAAAGAAACAGCACTGAGTGTGTGCTGATTGTGTGAGTATGTATGTGTCCAGGAACTCGTAGGATGAGCTGTGTCGGGCGCGCGTGCACGTGTGTGTGTCGGAGAGCCGTGCGTTGGGCCTGTGTGTATGTCTCAGGAGAGACGACAATCATAAAGACCTACACGAACAATTCAAAACTAACGTTAGCCAATCATTAACTGTATAGTTGATAATATGCAAACTTCAATATTTGTTCATTTATCGCAAGTTATATCGTCATCGCAATATTGAAAAGTGTTATCGCACATCGCAGATTTTCCACACATCGCGTTATTAGTTCTCTTATTCATTTTGGATTTTGTGATCATTAGTTTTCAATCATATTTTTCAAGGAGTGTATAGTTTTATGTAGGATTTACAAACTCACTGAGAGCTAGTCCATCAACTGATTATTCTGCATGGCAATATAAGTGGCAACTATTTTCAAAATCAACTGTTAATCAATTGTCAATTGTTCAAGTAATTTTTTCAGGCAAAAAGTTGGTCAGACCAAACAATTGTTTTAATTATTGATAACTGATAAAATAATCAGCCAATTAGTTAATAATGAAAACTAGAAGAAGACATTCAGAGTGCAAATTTATGCCAGGCTTATTGTTAAGGTGACAGCAAAGACCATCTTGTGTTGTGCCTTACTTTAGTGGATATACTGTATTTAAAATTATCTGCAGATTCTCTGGTTCAAGATTAGACTGAAATTATTCTATGGAAGTACAGGTATGGCTGGTCATGGACTAGATAAGCCTTGTTATAGTCTAGCCGAATTCCAAAAATGCCCTCTGCTGTGTCATAGCACATATCGTAAAATGGCGAATACTGCTGAAAAGTTGCAAGTCTATGCTTTAAGACACGCTTATGAGGAAACTTCTGAATGTTAGATTCACAAGACAACCTACTCTTAACGTACCGAAATATGCCGCAGATTCATCTAAAAGGTAATCACGAGTATAGATGTTTAAGCGAGGGACACTTTGTACTTTTTAGGCAAACCCAACAAAATAACAAGATTCCAAACTGAAGGAGTTGTTCATCACTTGCAGCCCCTAATGGCCATTTAAGAGTAGTGGGAAGACGGGCGACAATGGCTCAGGTGGTAGAGCGGGTTGGCCTATTTTTCGGAGGGTCGGTGGTTCGTCCCTGCCGATTGTGTCATGGTCGTTGTGTCCTTGGGCAAGACAGTTCACCCACCTTGCCTCGTGTGAATGTGTCTGACTGCTGTATGTTTGAGGTGGTGGACGGAGGGGCCGTAGGCGCTGAATGGCAGCCGTGCTTCTGTCAGTCTGCCCCAGGGCAGCTGTGGCTTCTATCGTAGTTTACCACCACCAGTATGACTGTGTGTGAATGAATGAAACCTTGAACCATGTCAGGCGCTTTGAGTGTCTAGAAAAGCACCATACAAATCCAATCCATTATAAAAGTCAGTATCGATGGCAGAGTAAAGTATTCTGCTGATGGGTCCAGACAGATTTGCACACACACACGCGACTGAATCATCGCTTATAACTGTTGCAGGCACTCATGCAAAGGCTTGTTTCCCATGTGAACCACACACCTCATGCTTCTTCATATAATTAACCCATCTATTCGTCACCTACCTCAGGTGTCTGATCACACTGAGGACTGCTCCTGTTTAAAATGTCTCCTCCTGTCACACACTACTATTCTCGAGGCAGTCTGACGGTTTCAAATACTTAAATGTTCCGGAGATGGATTTTAACACACACAACCTGTACTGTATGAATGTCAGAGGTGTATAATGCTTCATTTGCCACTGCTGCGTTGTCAGTCTCTCAGAGCTCAAACTTTTGGAACAGATATTTCCATTTCTGACTGAGGAGCAGGTGCCCATTATAGCCTTCAAGAGTGACGAGATGAGCTGAATGTTAACGTTTTACTCCACCCTGGAGACGGCGAGTTCAGATCTTTGATGCAAATGCAGCAAGTCTTATATGCGCCGGTGCTGCCATACATAATGTGAGCCTCAACTGTCAACTGCCGACACACAGAAGACAGGATCAAACGTAAGAGGATTCAAGGTGAATCTACCTTTTTTCTCCCACCTTACTGTTTGTCTGAGAAGTCTGTTCAAAAGAATAAAGAGCTGAGGAGCGAAGATCTGATTTTTCAACTGCTTTGTCAAAGAGAAAGCTTCACCGTCAAAGGCGTATTTTGGTGTTTTGAAGTCGACTAAAGTCAAAGCAGAATAAAAATGGCAGACATTCATAGGGGAGCTAGAAATGTGGTTATACAAGCTTTGAACACTGTAGTTTGGGATCTTACTGACATCGTTAATGAATTACTTTTATTCAATTATTCATTTAACTGTTAAACAGAAATTCAGTAAGTTTTAACTGAGTTTGGAGTTTCAAATCCAAACTCAGTTCCTTTTATTTCCTCCATCAGTAGTCGTGACTGTGCTTTACTGATCTAAATGGAAATTGTAATACAAAGACAGAAAAGTAAGAATTAAATATTGAAGTTAGACTAATTTTCTGCAGTACAAATAGAAACTAATGTTTCATCAGTAGGATTCAAACTTTCTGTGTGATTCTATAATTTCATAGAAACAAACTGAATAATTTCAGGCTTTAACCAGACTGGATGTGGACGCTCATGATCATGTCTGGTGTAAAATCAGTTTTAGTTGTACTTTTGTTAGTTGTATTTGCTGAATACTTTTGATTTGTCGTAGTGCATAAAGTAATGCAATTCATATCTGACTTAATTTTTGTTGAGTCGTTGAAGAGTACTACAGAGTGAAGAAGACCCTGGTGACCAAAATAAAAGCTGCTTAAAGTGAACAAAATTCCTCTGTATGGATTATAAACAGTGCTAAACTCTGCAGATGTACAGAGATCCACATGGAAGTTTAAAATCTGTGTGAGCTTCCAGTGGTTGTAAGTCATTCTCAGGTATCTGACACACATATACACACTTACATCCACTAATATCTGCCTTTAGTGTGCAATGTGAATGTGTACAATCTGGATTTACTCCCGGGTCAATCAACCTCATTAGTAGTCATGAGTATTTATTGCTACTGGCTCACCTCGGCTGTGATGTGAACACAGCACCTGGGTGAAAATGCTAACTTGGTCTCCTTTTCAGGCCCCATGTTATTACTTGTTTTGAAGTTAAGGATGCTTCTCTATTTCTTTCCAGCCGTCCCTATCAAGCAGCGCTTTAACATCGGTCAGTCGGAGCTGAGTTTGACTGAAGATATTATAAAAAGAAACAGTTGTTTGTGGCTTCCGTGTGGTCCGGGCACAAAAACGCGGGATGTCTCACTGCTTAGCTAGGCTCCGGAAAAAAGAAAGTATCTAATTCAGAATATTATTGATTTCACTTTATGGCAATGTGAAAGGTGTTAATTGAAGGTTATTTGTGTTTTTACCAATGTTAAACGCTCCACTTATTTCGGTCATAATAAATTAAGTACAAGAACTAAACTTTCACTTCACATTGACAGTTGTAGCTGCCAGTGGAACAAAGACAAAGAGAAAAAGCAAACTTCGTCAACAGAGATTTTACACAAATTAATGTCACCGATGAGACATTCATTAGTTAACAATCCCTTATCCTGAACTTTGATTGTGTTGTCTAGGTAAACGTCCGATTAAGTTCAGTTTTGTTCTCAATCGTAGCCCTACAATATTGCACCAGCTAGCTTCAAGTGAACATTTTTTCATTCATACCTGTGATGGGGTGAAACCAGATATCCTGAAGGCGGAGTGCACCAGAGGAACTTCAGCTTTCAGCAGCATCTCCACATAGTGAGCCGTGCACCAGTAAACAGGAGGTATTCCTGATTCAGCGACTTCCACAGGAACATGGACCTGTCATGACAAACATAAGGTTTTCTCTCAGAACATTTTTAGATTCTTTATCTGTAAATAATAATCATTTTTTGTTTCACCACTGATGGATTTTCAAACAACAGAAGCATCAGTTACGAGCTCCATGTTTGGTATTCAGCACTGATATGGAAATAAAAACAATCTTGAATACTTGCTTTTATACACCTCATATTTTGACTAATGGAGATAGAAACAGCATGCTGCTTTGTGTTCCCACAGGTGTGTGATTGCATGTGTTTTTGCACACATTCCCTTCCAAATTCACTGTTGCCTCTCAATTATTTGTGCCCTTTCTGTTTTGTGTGGTATTGACTAAATCGACCACATTGTGGAGTTGGAGGCAAACTGCCATGTGGAGTAATTCACCAGCTGCATCTGCATCAAACACAGTGAGAGCACGTAACACACGTTCAGTCGAGTCCAATCGCGCCGTAATTGACTTCGACAAGAGCGACAAGATGACAGAGGTTTGGTATAATGATAGCAGAGCTTTATCTCAGCACCTCAGTTCTCCCTGGCAATTTAAAATGATTAAAACTAAATTTCTTCCCCTATTTTCAACTATTCTTTATACTCTTAGTCCCCCCCTCCCCATTTATATTCCTCCAAGTGTTGCTCCTCTTCTTTTTAAAATTTACTAAAAAAACCCCAACTTGTTTGTTTTTCACCTTGATGTGAAATTTAGAGAGCTGAACAAAACCCAGTATGCAAATAAAGTTGTTAGGATTCAGCATCATCCTTATATATTAATGTTTTTCTTTGCTGTAGCTTTGCTATGATTGTTGACGTGCTGTGTTTGAAAAAGCCAGGATTAAATGAGGACAAGACAGAGACGGACGTCAAAGCTGTTAACATTTGAAGGTGCATTTTTAAATGTGTATGTCAGATGAGACGAGAAGAATCAGGATTGTCCCTCCCTGTCTGAAAGCATCATCTCTACAGTAGCAGGATGTTTTTGCGATCAGATCATGTAATTTCATAAAATTCCCTGAAGTAACTGGTTTATATCACTACATTTACATTGTATATAGTTCCACCTTGTTTCATTAATATAATAACATGAGACTTTATGTGCTATTTGCTGTGTCTTCAGTGTTTCATTCATTGTTATAGAGAGCAGCGATCTTGGTGAGCAGGTCAACAGTTAACATGACTTTGCTGAAAGTGTGTTATTGATAAGGACAGAGAGATAACTTGAGCTCTTTTTCAACTTGCTTCATATTATTGTCACTATTAACAATCACAGTTCCTGTGGACTTCACTTGGGCTTCACATGGCTTTCTACATCATTTCATGTTATTTTCTCTGGTTTAGGTAACTGGTTTTGACCATGCATAATATAAATATTGGATGATGTTTGTGGGTTTGAAAAGTAAAGCCAGCCAAGTGCTTTGAACCTGCATTTTTCCAGTGGCCAGCAGGAGGGGACTCTGCTGGCAAGTCCAATTGTGTGGAATTCTATGGGAAAATGACTCTGGCGCTTTGATTTAGTACCTCAGTAAACACTTTTCTCATGAGTTTATGGTATCAGTCACTAGTTCTTGTCTTCTTTAATACAAAATTAAGTTTATTTTGTAAATTATGGTTCCATTTAGAGTCCAATTGACTATAAACTAAGCAGGGTATGTTTTAGAATGTGGCTATGGTTGGGAATCGTTAACATTTTATACCGGTATCCCATACTTTGACTTTGATACCGGGTCCTGAACAATTTTCAATCCCAATTTTCTGAAAACTATTTAACAAAAGATTACATTACACATTTATGTGGTGAGCCCCAACTCAGGCCATAATCTGCTGTTTTTCCTGCATGTTTGGCACAACAGGCACGGTGCATCATTGACTCAATGAGGCTGATGAAATGAAGTCCCCAAACCAATGGGTGACATCATGGTAGATTTATACTTGGTTTTGACATGATTTTAGTATTCAGTGCAAAAGACAATATACAGTATCTCACAAAAGTGAGTACACCCGACACCCACATTTTTGCAAATTTATTATATCTTTTCATGGGACAAGACTGAAAAAAAGACCCTTTGATACAATGTGAAGTAGTCAGTGTACAGCTTGTATAACAGTGTACATTTGCTGTCCTCTCAAAATAACTCAACACACAGCCATTAATGTCTAAATCGCTGGCAACAAAAGTGAGTACACCCCTATGTTAAAATGTTCAAATTGTGCCCAAAGTGTCAATATTTTGTGTGGCCACCATTATTTTCCAGCACTGCCTTAACCCTCTTGGGCATGGAGATCACCAGAGCTTCACAGGTGGAATCATCTTCCACTCCTCCATGATGACATAACGGAGCTGGTGGATGCTAGAGACCTTGCACTCCTCCACCTTCCATTTGAGGGTGCCCCACAGATGCTCAATAGGGTTTAGGAGACATGCTTGGCCAGTCCATCACCTTTATCCTCAGCTTCTTTCGAAAGGCAGTGGTCGTCTTGGAGGTGTGTTTGGGGTCGTTATCATGGAATACCAGGAATACTGCCCTTTGGCCCAGTTTACAAAGGGAGGGGATCAAGCTCTGCTTCAGTATGTCGGCATTGTTGGCATTCATGGCTCCCTCAACGAACTGTAGCTCCCCAGTGCTGGCAGCACTCATGCAGCCCCAGACCATGACACTACCACCACCATGCTTGACTGTAGGCAAGACACACTTGTCTTTGTACTCCTCTCCTGGTTGCCGCCACACACGCTTGACACCATCTGAACCAAATAAATGAATCTTGGTCTCATCAGACCACAGGATGTGGTTCCAGTAATCCATGTCCTTAGTCTGCAACCATGCAGACCAATTTGATGCAGTGTGTGGCGAATGGTCTGAGCACTGACAGGCTGACCCCCCACCCCTTTAACCTCTGCAGCAGTTCTGGCAGCACGACATCTATTTTCCACAGGCGAGGCCTGTTCTGAGTGGAACCTGTCCTGTTAAACCGCTGTATGGTCTTGGCCAATGTGCTGCAGGGGTGTTGGCAATCTTCTTATAGCCTAGGCCATCTTTATATGGAGCAACAATTCTTTTTTCAGATCCTCAGAGAGTTCTTTGACATGAGGTGTCATGTTGAACTTCCAGTGACCAGTATGCGAGAGTGTGAGAGCGATAACACCAAATTTAACACACCTGCTCCCCATTCACACCTGAGACCTTGTAACACAAACGAGTCACATGACACTGTGGAGGGAAAATGGCTAATTGGGCCCAATTTGAACATTTTCACTTAGGGATGTACTCATTTTTGTTGCCAGCGGTTCAGACTGAGGTATTTTGAGGGGACAGCAAATTTACACTGTTATACAAGCTGTACACTGACTGCTTGAAAAGATATAATAAAATATTTACAAAAATGTGAGGGGTGTACTCACTTTTGTGAGATACTGTAGCTCAAGAAAGCTTTCTTGGGTATAACTGAAACTAAATCTACAGACTGTTGGGCAGAGTCATTCTTCTTAGCCAGTAATATATATTAAAACACATTCAGTGAGACAATAGAGAACAACCAACAGCGTCCTGTTATTCATTATATAAAAACCATAAACATTTTTCCATAAAACCAGATGACTGATGTTAATATAAAGTCTAGACATGTAGGATCTGTCTGAGGATCAAAGGCTGATAACCGACTCAAGAAGACTTAGAAGAACACAGGCTGTTGTAGGATATGCCAAACCAAATCATTCTGTTTTAAGCCCAAAGTATCAACAGGTTGTCTGAATTTTAGAGATTTGATTTACTATGTGCTGGGCAAACCAATAGATGGGTGACTGTCTATCTGTAAAGCTCACCGGATGACCCCAGCTGAATAAGTGCAGCTGTAAAGTTAGGATTTTACTTCTGCGAAGATGCACGTCTCTCCATGTCTACCAGTTGATGTTGTGACTAACTGTAGCTCACAAAGGTTCTCACTGCAGCTCACACGCACATGTTCAAAGACCCAACACTTGCACTCTGCACATCAAACAAGCCGATGAATTCCCTGTTGGGAGGCATGTGGGAAACGGAAAACGGAAAATAGTCATGGGAATATCTCTGAATGACACGTCCACACTTTACTTACATGCAGATGAAAAACTGCTCAACCTTAAACAGAGAGGAGCGTACTATACTAATTTAGTGCTAACATTATCTAATTTTAGCACACACTTACCTTTTTTTATCTTTTTTAAAAGCAAACTCAAAGTGTCTCATGAGTAGCAGCATGTGATCATTTTGTTCAGAATAGTGTGAATACCGCAACTCTTCACAAACCAAGGCAGCAAGAATACATTAAAATAGAAGAATACACTGTAGGATGATGCATGACTATTGTTGTCTTTCAAATAACAGTTTTGCTTCCACTAGATGCTAAATCACTGCACATTTAAATCCTAGCTCTTGCACTTTAAATACCTTGTGCTGTAGTTTTGTATTTGCACAATGTTATACTCACAGAGGCATGTATCCTTGCTGGCCAGATGAATGCAGAGGTAAGCTGAGAGGACAGATTGAGAAGTAAACTCAGAGACCGCTCCATGTCTCCAGCCATGATGAGGAACACTGTGGAGGCCAGCCAGTCGTGGCCTGGATAAACATCCTGCTGAGTGACTGGAGGGCAGGAGTTAAAGAGCCAAAAACTGGTGAGCGTTTATCTTACCTTCAAATTAGCCTTTGGCAGCACAGTTTAAATGGTAAGAGCTTTAATCAAGACAATTTATCATTTTGCATGTAAAAATAAATCTGAGCAACCTCTGCTTGTATTACGAATTAATGATCCACAGAGCTGTGTGCAGAACAAACTCCGACTAATGTGACTTGATAGATCTTTTCTGGTAACAGCAGGTGGTCGTGAATTAATTCAAACAACAGAATTTATTGTACAAATGTTTTAACTCAAAACTGAAATTAATTTGGTTTTTTTTGTATCTTGAAGAATTTGAAAAAAGTTCCTGTTTAGGTGTCACAAGAAACAAATTCCTTATGTTGTGTTAAATCGAGCGTTGCGCTAATACCACTTTGCTGTCAACTGACACCATTGAGTGTCAACCACAGAGCGAGTAATGCTTTGACAGTCAATTAACCCTGAGACACCACGCCATTATCTCAGAGCTGAAAAACAGCTTCCTACAGTTAACACTGCCAACATCCAATTCTCAGGCTGCATCCTTCTATCATTCTGTGGATTTATGCTTTACAGCTTAAGAAAGACTAGATTTATATGGAAATTCATTTTTAATTTGGGGGGTATGAAGATTCAAGTGTATATCCTGCTACAAAAGTTCAGCCACAATTATTAATTTATTAAAAGATCTCCAACACAATCGGCAGAATAAATGTTGTCAATGTATGTTTTTGCAAATCTTAAATATATTGAATCTTTAAATTTTTTTAGGTACATTGAAACAATGCTGTACTCACTATCTGGTTATGCTTAGGTACAAAAACAACTTGGTGAGGTTCAGGAAAAGATTATAGTTTGGCAAAAAAAAAATTTAGTCTGTTGCCACAAACATGGCAGGAAAATGTCCCAGTGTCTCATTACAAATAGCTGCTGCTTTCATGCTTATCAATGCTGAAACGATCTCTGGCTTGGCAGCTGTCTCGCCCTGGTGTAACACCTCCACCTGACTTGAAAGTCAGCTCATACATACATGTAATATGACACATGTACATTTGAATGCATCCATGGTTTGCAGAAATGTAAAATTCCAACATTTTCCTCTGGCTACTGGGCTGAGGTCTCACAGGCAGCAGCTCTACACTGTGAACACCATATTACAATACAATGATTAGAATAAAAAGACGAAACTCGCTTCTAAACACCAGGGTCACAACACAAAATGTATCTCGTCAAATACATTATAACAAGGTCAGCCAAGCTCTGGAGCATTCACTTTAATTTAGATAATTTCATTCAGATGCCGCTGGAAGCAAATGACTTCACTGATATGCAGGTCTAAGTCCCGCTCCAGGAGAACTATGGAGCCATTAGTCTCCACTCCGGAAAACAACCCCAGGCTATTGACACCTCCTGCCTTTAATGTCTCTCTGTTGAGGTGCTACCTTTAGATACTGTGAACTAGTAACTTTTGTTTAGGTAGAAGGCACTAGATATAATGTACAAACAGGTAAATATGCATTGTGCATATGTAAACTCAGAAGTCATTCAGGTTTCATTAAGGACATTGAACCGTATGAGCTGGTTAACGGTCGCGTTGTGTGTTTTTAACTTTATACTTTAATATTCTTTTCTATAGTACTTTAGTCCAAAAATTTTTGTTTAATAATGAAGACAACAACTCCCATGATCCCATGCTACTAAGCAACATCCTTAATCAACTTCTTTTTTTGTTCATTGTTTTGATTGGGGTAGCCCTTGTGGTAGGAAACGCATACTGTGTATTTAAATCTGTTAATATAGATTATACACTGTGTATGTATACACCATATTCAAAAGGAGTCAGAATAGAAGTCTCTTTAAAGGGGTAAAGTGACACATATTTTCCAACTTGCCTGAAATGTGGGAATCTCATTAGTTTTTTGAAATCGCTTTCCAGCCAACTTTCCAAACAGGCCGGGAAAATATGCAAATTTCAAAGAGGGTGAAAACCTTTGTAGTCACAGTCTACCAACCTCATGCAGGCTGACTTGGAATCTGTAAGGATACTGAGCTCTGAAGCAGTTTTAACTCTCTGTGTGGACAAGAAGATCTTAATATGCTTCATAAGCAGCGTCAGGTCATTCACGGCATCTTCTTTCAGAAGCTTGAGGAAGTTGCCATACCTGGAGATGAAACACAGAACAGAAATGATGTCAATCTCTAAAGGACATATCAATTCTTCATGGCTCTAAAGACAGTAGTGATGGTGGTGGACACCTGCCCCCATCACAATGTGTCCTTCCTGGGGACCATCATAACCCAAGACCATGGGAGCTGAACACCGGCTCCATGATAAAGAAAAAGCTGAGGATGTATTTCCTGTGGTAGCTAAGGGAGTCAATGATGGTTGACTACTGCTCCATCATTTATTAGTCCCTCCTCAAACTGACTCCTGAACATATTTGGGTTCTGTTTTTTTTGTTTTTTTTTATCGTAATATATATATTTTTAATCATTCTTTCTCACTGTCTACATTGTTATGCACCAAAACACTGAGGCAAAAAGAGTCAGAATTTCTCGAGGCCTTGCGCAGATTCACAGAAGTACTCATCAAAATTCAATTCAACAAGTCCAAAGTGGTCCGATTTAACTAAGCAAGTCTGACACTTGTAAGTCAAGGATTAATTATAAATTCATGTCCGACAACTTTTAAATCCCATAAGACACACTGCTCTGCGGGTAACACTCACACACTGTGCTCTGTTGATACCAAAAAATGCAAACATGGCATCCAGTGATTCTGAACTTTTCATCTGAAAAGCTCCCCTCTAGGAAACATGTCAAGCAAAGAGTTATATCCACTATGTAATGTAGCAGCGGGGTCTCATTAAGGACAGAAATGAGCAGTGTGAAAAAAGCAACACAAGTCAGAGGGCCTACTTATGGGGAACGGGCCAAGTGTAATGCACTCTGGCATCATTAGTGTGAAAACAGAACAGCAAGAAAACCTTTAAACACCTTTGACAAGTGCAGGGGTTTAATCGTACTGTAGGAGCAGGAAGGAATATTGTTATTCTTTATACAACAGCATGTTTTAGATGCCTTTAACAGCTGCAAAATGCTGTGGGCAGACCATTACATCTGAGCTTTCCTTTGTGTGCTATGGCCTTCAGACGACTGAGTTCCTGAATTGGGGAAACAGCTCACACCTAATGCTGTTGCAGTCCTTTTCAATCTGACAACACTGTTTGCTCGATTTCTTCAGCAGTGACCTTCTTCTTTGTTAACTAAACGTGCGGCTTCAGAAAGAACTTCTTGACCTCTCTGGTTCTGGTGTGAAACTAAAGCTTGTGGCTGGATGAGTAAAAAATGTGTATAAATAACACTTTACCACACACAAACTATATGTCAAAGTTAAAAATACTTCATATGAAGGTAGGCATATCAACAATCAGCTGGATGTTTATTAGCATGGGTATGAGTAGTGTATTGGCTTTTTATTATCATTCTAAAGCTCTTATTGATGCCTTATTCCACAAATCTATATTCTAGCTCAAAACAAAACTAAGTGTTAAATGCACAATATATAATTTCTGCTACTAGGGGTTCCTCAATCAAATCAAAAACAAAAGACAGAGCCAGGCTCAGCTGGGGGGCATACCTTGAAAAATATGATATTCAAAACCATCAGCAGTACTACTGGAAAAAACTGACCCAACATTGAAAGCATAACATTTTTTGATTTTGTTTTATGTAGGTCAGCTGCCAACCAAATGTTGCTGTTTTTGACAAGTTGGGAAACCCAAAGTGTCATATTACTTTTGTTACACACAGTAACTTTAAGGAAAACTTCTACAGAGTGACTTCAGAGTGAATACAACAGTTACAAAAATGAAGCCTGCACTTCAGTAAGCATAATAAGAGAAAGAGTTTATACATCGCAGGTTCCTCTTGCTGTAAGACAACTGTCTGATTAGGGTGAGGGTTTATGAGCTAAAGAAAAACACCTCTAAGTACTGCACATACCTGAGACAGGTGTTGATCCCCAGCTGCTCCACAGATGATAATCTAAC
The DNA here is from genome assembly GCA_903131615.1 of Diplodus sargus. Classification (NCBI taxonomy): domain Eukaryota; kingdom Metazoa; phylum Chordata; class Actinopteri; order Spariformes; family Sparidae; genus Diplodus; species Diplodus sargus. The sequence goes on along the minus strand of CAEMYA010000321.1, from coordinate 862,312 downwards.
ACTCTTCTCCTCTGCTGTAAAACAAGACAATTAAAGAAGAGAGGTGGTTATTACCAAGCAAGGTAATACCCACAGAGGGAATATGGCTGCAGGGTTTGGGGGGAAAACACTCCCTGGATATCACTAACGGGCTGCGTTACGACCGTGGAGAATGGAAAAACATGACAACATGTAATGACTTGCTACTTCCAAGGCTCTACAGATGTGATGTTGTGTCTAGGTAATTTTGTAGCTGGCAGTTTTACTGCCATTGTTTGGCAGTTAATTGTGATGTTTGCGAGGTGGCGCAGCATCAAGGTGACTTGGGTAATTCCACTAACAGTCATCCATGGGTAATTTCACAACAGCGCTTGGATGGTTTAGAGCAGTGGAGTCATAATTCTTGATTTTTAGGAGTGTGGTGGAGTTTTGGGGTGAAAAAAATACAGTATGAAATTTTGAGCCTTGTGAGAAAGCTCTTTAATCTCAGGACTTTATCTTTATCTGTGGGGCGAGATGCAGTGGCTGAATATACTGGAGCGGGGCAGCTTTAGATCCACACGCCACAGCTTTTGTGCAGATCATTGAGCTATCAGTCTCACCAGCTGCTCTCATGGGCTCTTACTTAGCACCATTAAGTGGAGAGAATCATAAAAATATATTAGTTTTTGGAGTTACAGTTGTAATTGTGCGGCGAGAACGATGAATGAAGCAATAACTGCGGTGGGAGAAGAATGATATTTTGTTTTGTAGGATGTTTCCACTGCCTCCTGGCTTTGGGGAAAAATAATATTATTACATTTGTGCTAATGGATCCCCCGCCTCAGACAGTTTGTGGTAAGATGATGAGAAGATTTCAACAATTAATATGAGCAGTATTATGGAGACAGCATGAGTGGCAGGGAAATTTTGAAATCCAATTTACAGACTAATGGTGCAGAAATATGCAAGGGATATGATAATTCTGTAGCTGTGATCCACGTATCCAAGGGATGATTCAACATTGTTACCACAGAAAAATCAGAGCTGAGGACTGTGGATTAATCACAGGCCATCAAATATTGTATTAATTGAGAGAAAAGAGCTTGTGATGAGGGCTTGAAGCAGAGCCAGGACAACGAGAGTTGTATTCTCCATCTCGCCCTTCTGTCCTCCTCCACATATTAACATCTCTAAAAACCTCTTGCTGATGGCAATTACCATCTAATGGAGATGAATGCGCTCTTGTTATATTTATTCCCTCCCTCCCTCCCCATTCCTCTCCTTCTGCCTCTGCAGCATTGCGTCGCTTACTCCTATATTACAGTTTGTAATAACCATTAAACTTTTGTGAAAAAGAGCCACTTGTTGTCTGACATACAGTACGTTGCAACTATTTTGCTCATAAAAGTGACTGAAAGTTACGAAGAGTAATCTTAGGGATCTTCATTTAGCTCAGAGTTGATTCACTTGTCCTTACAATCCTCCTGTGCTTGAGGGGAAATTAAAACAAAGGTAATCTTGAAAACAAAGAAACTGCAGAATTTAAAAGCTTAGGTGTGTGAGCCACTGCTTCCAGACACATTAAGAGAAAAATCCTTTAAGTTGAGCAAACAACATCCACAAAGAGTTTATTTCATCTCGGTGCGTGAGCACATCCACAGCTGTAGAAATAAACCTTAAATTGAGATTGTAGTCTTTTTTTGAACAAGATGAAATGTTGTGAGTTTAACTTCTGTTCCCTGAAGGAAAGGAACGAGGTACAGCACATATGGTGAGAGATATCAGGCTGCACATTACCAGAAAAATCACAAAAAAACACTTCAAAGTGGAAGTAGAACCTTTACTAAAACTTACTACAAGGAACTATTAACTGGTTATGAAACAGTTTCAATTTAATACTCTATCCGCACCATTAGCATAGTTATTCTCAATGCCTGCCACCAAATCGGAGTTTGATTTATCCATATACTATAGCCAAAAACATTTTTTTGATGGTTGATGGCTGAAGATGAATTGAGGAGTCTCGTACCTCGAGAATTGAAGCTGCTCTGTAGTGGCATTTATCCTGCATAGCCACAAACTGATACATCACCTCATTACAAACAGCTGAAAAATAGTATCAACCATAGATCATCTTGCAATGGCATCACACCAGATGAACATGTTCACATTCTGACCTAGGACTACTTTATTGTCATAACTACATTAGAACTCAGTACTCATGGGTCGGACCATTTCGCTTCTGTCCACAGGGAACGACTGTTTTAACCATTATCAATGCATTGTATTTTCTAATCATGTTGAGAGTACAACCTTTCCAACACTGAAGCCTCTAAGTACATCCAGGCTAGGAAAAAGCTTGTGTGTTGACTGTTGTTCCACCGAATTCACTGCCACCTGCATGTGTAAGTGTACAGTATTTACATGTTTTTGCCACTTTTAAATATCCAGTATGTCTGTATGTTTACATCTAGTTCTTTTCACTAAATTATCCAACCCAAAAAAGTCATGTTCTTTTTTACAATGATTTTTTTTCCTTTAGTTTTTCTCTGTTTTTTTTTCTTCATAATTTCTTGTATTCAAGTATATTTACAATAAAGTTGAACTGACTTGTGATTTTTGCTCTTTGGCTGGCTAAACTACAGAAGTGAGGGTGCTTAAGATGAACATCTATTAAAATTAGGATTCTTTCCGAGAAAGTGTAGATCTCTGTCTGAGCTATTAAGATGTGACAGTCGCATAAAAAAGGTGCTCTGTCTTTGTTTCCAGCCACCCAATTTTAACCAGGCAGCTGAAATAAATGAGATTGCCGGGCAGCTGCCTTCAGGCGACAAGGCCACAAAGGGTGAGGAGATACAACTCAGAACAGGGAGCTGACAGAGGTTAATACTTGGCAAATGAGTCTGCTCTCTCCACACAATGGGAGCACTCAAGTAGGGCAGAGAAGCTGAGACTGTAGTCTACGTCAATCAAGCAGTAAGAGGTGCCTACCATGTGCACACACTTACACGTACGTACAACTGGCAGATTGCAGAATTCAACAAGAGCCGTGACAGCTGCCTGGTCTCCTCAGAGGCTATTTGGTGGAAGGAATATTAGTAGAGAAAATGGAATAGCTGTGTATGCGTGTCTGTGTGTGTGTGTGTGTGTGTGTGTGTGTGTGTGTGTGTGTGTGTGTGTGTGTGTGTGTGTGTGTGTGTGTGTGTGTGCGTGTGCATGTGTTTTCATGTGAGTGTGTCTGTGTAATAGAAAGGACTTTCACTCTCAAGCAATGAAGAGATGTAGAAATGCAGGCTACTGTGGCAGTCTCAGAGCTGATCCTCGGTTTGATGCAGGAGCAGCGAGTGCACAACCATTTTAAGAGTATCATGGGATTTATTCTACAGCTTTGATGCAACTGTGGTGACAGAAGGATTTTCTGCCAAGACATCTGACCAAAACCAATGATTCAGATCAGACTGCCGGCTATAAGACTTTACAACAACGTTTTCTATCTATTCCCCTCTAATTTATTCTGTCTTTACCAAAACTGGAGATGGATAGCTGGTACATCTTCAGTCTAATTAAGTCAAACTCCAGTCAAAAATGTGTTCCATGTGTGTTTAATTTGCAAGATAAGTATAATATTATT
>CAEMYA010000321.1:815762-857904 GCA_903131615.1 Diplodus sargus | reverse complement strand
CAGAAAATCATCCACTGGATTTGTTTTTAAAGGTAACTGCATTGAGCTACTTTCAAGGCGAAAGGTTTTTTCAATCCAGTTTTTTTCTCTGCAGTAACACAAACATGTATTACTTCTTTATCAACATATGATTCTAGTAAAATATTAATGTAATCTTTACAAAAATGTCTTCAATTGCTCTGTATTCTCTGCTGCATACACTAAGGCTGCCTACATTTAGAAATCAGTCATATCATTATCACATTTTCATTGACGTAGAGGCTGATGGACACATGAATAACATTTTTTTCCAGTCATAATACACAGAAAATATAACACAACAAACTCTGGGCTATATTTTACACTCAAGGCAAAGCGAAGCACAGCGCAGCTCAACTGTCATTGCTAGTTTCAGACTGACGCAGCTGTAATTTTCATGCTCAGTGCCCACGCTGTGTAGCAAATGTGCTTGCAGCGTGTTGGTCTTAAAATTATGTGTGGTTAGGCCACTGACGGTGAATTGCTATCTTGAGGTAGCAGAAAGCGACAACACCATAGACCAACAAAATGCTGGTTTGAAGTCAGAAACGCAGTCTGATTCCTGCTATTTAAAGTATGTATTAGATGCGCCTACACAGGCGGATTCACATTGTTCATAATCTCTGAATGTTTAAAATAACCAGAAGCAGCCTCTCAGATCATAAAATCAATGAATGCACCAATGTACTGCAACACATATCGTATCACACTTAATCAACAGAACTAAAAGCTAAGGAAACGGGTCAGGAGTTTTAAATAATCAATTAAGTTCATCAGTTGTATTTTTTTATATGTCAGAGTTATTGACGGGACAGATTATTGTGAAACGGCGGGGCAGAGGGTCCTGCAGCCTAGGATCACATCCCTGCCCTATCCCTAAAACACACTCATGACTAATTTGGAGTCTAAATACCACCTCTTTGTGCCTTTCGCTGCACTTCACACCCAGATAATCCGTCGTGTACCTAGCAAGATTAACTTGGACACACCCTAAACACACTACTGCACAGCGCTTTAGACCGTCTAAAAAGCACCATTTGAGTTTCAGGTGCATGCCTTATAATAAGCACATTGGTATTTCAAGCTTTCCAAGTCCACAAGTAAATTGCATCCTTTTCTGGTGGTTTGCTGATCTGACCTCAGTTCCCATCTAGTGGAGCTATACAAGTTTTTATTATATGTGTATACCTGAAGCCTCGGCATCCATGCTGTCTCTTTCATGGCAGCCAGAATTGTGAAATACGGCCACAGTTTGACTGAATCTGAAGTATCATTTGTATGTTTTTCAGTATATGAAAACACTGGCAAGAAAAAATCCTGCTGATCTTAAATTAAGTGAAAATGAATGAGTGGACTGGAGCCTATCTTTCTAGTGTTTGATGTTAATAAAATTGAGTAAATGAGTATGACTCAGTTCTAAAAATGAAGTATAAAAATATTAAAAAGTGGAAAAATCTAAAACTTTGAAGTGTGTGAGTGAACTTAGATGCATAAATCATCAAAACAAACACTCATAATTAAGATTCTTCATTGGTGTGGCCTCCGAGGAGACGTGCCTGTATACTGATCTGTCACAGCCAACACACTCCAGGGAAACATTTCAGTCTTCGACGGAAAAAGGCTCGCTGACAAGCCTTTTTCCTTCTTGAGAAATGCATTATAAATAAGAGCACACTGAACCCATTCCAGATACCTTTTTTAATCACTACTATCCATCATTCAGACCACAGAAACACCACAGACTGCTGCCTTTTATTAGCTGTCTTCTTGTCATAAATGACTTTAAACTAATTCCTCACCACTGATCCGACTGAATTCTGCCACTTGCAAGAATTATCTGCTCTTCTTCAGCAGCTCAGGGACATTTGTATGAATATGTTAACATACAGTACATACCTGTAAAGCCTCTCAGATTCTGCACACTGTTTTAAAAAATGCATTAGGCTGGCCTTGGTACAAAAACTGTCTGACATGGAAAATGCTGTTCTTTAATACAGTCTGCAGGTATCCATTTAAATAAAAAAAAACTGACCTTGAGCAGTTACAGTCTACAGTGTTTGGTATTCAGTATATATTAAACCAGAGGTATCCACGTGCAACACAGCAGTCCACTCCAACTCGAATTGATAGTGTCATATCAAATTATGGATATATGAGATGTTGATGTAGTTGAAAACAAGTAAAATAAGTAGATATACTGTTGTTTAATCCAGTAAATCAGACACCTGACTTATCAACTTCATCACATTGATGTATAAATAATGTCTGCATCCAACATGGTCTTTCGCATCTTGCCCTCATATATTTGTGCCTTATATACAACCAACAGTCTACAACCAACTGTCCTCCTACCTTTCAGAAAATGACCTCCTTGACCCTAATCAGCCAGGCTTCAGGACTGGTCACTCCACTGAGACGGCCCTCCTCACAGTGACTGAGTCGCTCGGTGCTGCTAGAGTCTCGTCCAACTCGTCAGTCCTCATTCTCCTCAACTTATCCTCTGCGTTTGACACAGTCAACCACCAAATTCTCCCCTCGGGCTGAACTTGGCATTGCTGACTCTGCTCTAACCTGGTTCGCATCATACCTGACAAATTGCACCTTTTAGGTCACATGGAATGGCTCCTTGTCCAAACCCTGCTTTCTAGAAATCTCATGAAGTGATTAAACTTAAGATCAGTATAAGCCTCATGACAACAAAGAGATAAAACCTTTTAGGAACTTTTACAATATAAAAGGACATTAAACTATTTTGATGAATATCACTTTATGGGAGTTGGAGTAAACACAGCAGCTGTCGGTCTAAGATGATGATCTACTCAGATACCATAACAGCTTTTAACTTTCAACACAACTATACAGCTATGAGTTTAAAAAGCTAGACGGGAAACTGGTTGCATCTTTATGGTGTACTAAGACACAGAAAATGGTAAAGAAGGATGCAGTAAATCATCTAATTGCCAATTACATTAACAGATGTGAAGACAGCTGGGCTTTCATCTGCGGATCACTCCCAGGGACGCTTCCAGCTTAACCGAATCAAAACTATAGACATTTCAGTAGGATACAGAATTATGGCTAATATACTGTTAATGTTGAATCATTACTTCACGCCAACTTTTATTTAATTAAAGGCTTGAATGCACCTGCTGGCGTAAATATAATGGAGTCATATTTAAGTAAAATACGTAGATTAGATTTAATGTAGGACAATGATTATGGTTAAAAGACCATTCTGTGATTAATGGACTATGTTTTGCTTGGGGCAAGGGTGAAAAGTTTTGTGCAATATGACGCACCGATACGGGACCAGATTAAAACCTTTTCTGGTATTTTGGCACGGCTGATATTCGATTATATTTTTCTGCTTCAGCAAAAATCTTATATTGAATAAATTAAATCTGGCATGAATGAAAATGTCAATGACATTTGACACTTTACTCCAACTAAACATAGGCTGTTCAAAAGGGGTTATACTGTGGATCATGCAGGAAACAAGCTATTACCATAGGCAGTGCATTTGCATAAAAATCAATTTAAGTGCAAAAGTGAGTCAAACGCTGTGTATTTTAGCAGCATAGTAATTGCTGAAAGGTCTTTACTGCTGAGGAAGGTAATAAGTGTTCAGGAGACCTATGGAGACAATTATTCCAGTTATACTAAAAGTTTTTGGTCTGATCAGGGATCAGCAGAGGTAAAAGCCTGGTTAATCTCCATAATTATAGACCTTCACTAACACAATCTATATTCTACCTTTCTTCCTATTTTGTTATTCTCCTTTGTTTCCAAAATTGTTGCGATACCATGTAAAGCGCAAATAAAACCAGAACATAATCATCTGCAAACAGTGTTAACCGACAACAGTTTTATGAAGTGTCATGTGTTAAAATCTTTTATACAATCATGTGTTTCACATCCTTGCTCGACTGAGCCTTTGGAGGAGCCCCTTTCATACCCAATCATGATACTGTCTGAAATGTTCCAAACAGGTGTTTTTGGAGTCTTCCACAGCTTTCCCAGCCTTTTGTTGCCCCTGTCCCAACTTGTGTGAAACATGTTGCTGACATCAAACTCAGAATAAGCATATATTAACATTAATAACATAACATTAATATATTGTCTTAGTTCGGTTTTAAATCGGGGCTAGCAAATGATGAAATTCTTTTGAATATATGCGTTACACGAGGGGTGTTAATCTTTGGCAATCTCACAGTTACATCCGATTCTGATTTTTGGTTGTCCAAATCGATTCAGAATCGATTTTCCATTCAAAATTATCTTTGATACAAAATTGATTATTGATTGGATGAATAGAAAGGAAGGAACAATTTTCAGCTTTTTGCTCGAGTTTATGTTTATGAGACGTTAATGGAGCAGAGCAGCAGTCAGCAGTGACAAACTTTAATTGCTTGATGTTCGTCCTGCAGAGCTAGTTATCCAGTCACTGAATAGAAGGCCTTGTTTGAAAATTAACTGCAAGATAACTTTAGTATGTGTGCTGTAAATTGTCTGGGTGCTGTCCTACCATCACAATTGAATCCTATCTTTTTCAGTCCATCAACATCATGTTATTTATTATTTGAGGATAGATTTTCAATTGTTGGAGATAAGAATCAAGCTTCTTATGTCAATTGATTACAATAACACAACATGAACCGGTGAGAGAAAAACATCGTTGTGGTGTTCTCCACAACAAAAGATTTGCTGACACAAATAGTAAGGCATTTCAATATAGTGCTCTGTCTTTTAACTTTCTGTAACAGTCTGACAAACAAGTTCAATGTAAAACATCTAATAAGATGATAGACTCAAGACATAACACCCTGCAAAACTAATAAAGAGCAGACAGCTGTTACATCACATCCTCAGTAGTGTTTTCACCTTATCCCATAAGATGCACCTTGCTCCTAACCAACTCCTACAGAATAAACATTTGTTTATTTCTATGTCTTTAGGGAGAAGCAACTGACCAGATTACACTGATTTACTAATCAGTGTTCCTTTTTATTCTCCCTTTCTGCTGTCTAATGTAGTTTGTGTTGTTGTAAACCTCTTACCTTTTTGCTGTGCATAAATAAATCAAAATCATACTTGACTATGTCTGATTTCTGCAGTCGGGTTCATTACCTCCAGTCCTTAAAGCAGTGGCGGTATCATAATTACAATCATTTGACTAATCAGTGTCAGGTGATTACACAGACATCAAAACATTATTCAACCAGGGGCATATAGCTCAGCTGATTCAATTCAAATGTAATTTTCATTATTTCTTGTGATGATTTAAAACACGCAGTACTGAGACAACTCCATCAATGCTTAGGCTGTGATTATTTAAGCTAATATGGATGATAATATGTTAAACTTGACTGAACATAAAGAACTAATTCATGTTATTAATGAAAATGTACTAAGAGTAGCCTGAAGGTAGTTTGCTACTGCATGTTTGAAGTAATATAAAGGGAACACTAATTTATGTTGTTTAAAATATGTAAAATAAGAGTATTATGCAATTAGCACTTCATTACCTTTAGGAAAATTAACAGTTTGCCAGAGTATTCACTAATTAGCAGCTTTTCTTTCAAGCTGCCATCAGTGTGATCAGGTTGTTTAGCCCACTGGCTACCAAACAAGCCAACCTACTGAAATCATTCACCCGTTTGATATGGGAAACATAACTCAGTTTAACCCCAGGTAAAACACTGCTCTGCAAATGAGGAGGAGTTTCTCCACTCCACTCATCTGCCATTCCACGGGGACTGTTACGGGCCTCTATACAACACTGAAAAACTATACGACAATGTTCAGATCCTTCAATATCTCCAACAACTTTCATCTACCCTTGACTCCATTAGTAAGACTGTGTAAAGTCCTCCCTAATCTTAGTAACTACACAAGCTTGTTTAAAGATACTGATTATTTAAACCTGGCTGCAGGATAACATTTTAAGCAATGTCTTAAATAGTCTGGATTGTGATAATTTGTAAATCAGGCCATGAAACATTTGTAAACAGAAAGTTACTGTCACAAATTAGCGCAACATCCAAAAATCACAGTCTTGTAAGGTGCAGAAGCCGTATCTATATCTGCATACATGAAGAATTATATGTTCATATGTTGTTGTTGTAATGAGTGAGAAATATTTGATGTTGGTCCCAAATTGAAGTTATTTACTCATTAAGTCAAATATTATTGACAACATTTCGCAATTACATCCGCCAAGAGGGTGAAGCTGGTATTTGTGGCTTAAAATTTTGAGTGATCCAGGGCTATTGAGTTTGATATTGGATTAGGCTTGACTGAATTAAAGTGGAGTTTTGGGCCTTGGTGGAGGTATGCACTCCACTTGATGCCATTCTAGTTTATGTCTGCAAACATGGGTAAATATACTTTAGGGTTAAGATTAAGTAGGATTCATGGTTTTTGTGCAAAATGTTATTTAATAATCTTTACAACATGAATCATAGCATTTCAAGTTTCAGGTCAGATATGTTGGCAAATTTACATTTCACCTCTCTTACTGTTTACCCTGTCACATATTATCCAGAGTTAGTTTTAAGTTTGTCAGTTGCTTTGTTTAGCTACACAGTAAATATTTACACTCAGTTACTGCCAGGTGTAATGACTAACAACTCATCTCTGAGTAAAAACAAGTCTGTGTGGTGCAACTCTTTTTAATTTAGTCAAGTGTAAAAGCCACTTGTAAACTACAGTCTGCCAGGCTTGTACTTATGAACAGTAGGGCTGTAAAGACACACGTATCAAAACCAAAATCGCGACACTCAGATCCACAAACCTGCCTTGCGATGTGAGAAGGCAGAATCGTGACACAACTTCCAGTCCAGATCCAGCCCTATGAGCTATAAGTAACACCACTTAAACACCACAGCGCTGGAGTAAAGACAAACCGCTGTGTAATTCACACAGAAAGCCAGCGCTGCAGCTCCTAAAGAGATGTGACGGTACACGTCATGATGATGATGTCTGTGTGTTTTTAAGGTGTTTCCCAGGTGTGTCCCTGCCAATCTAAACCAGCGGATAAGTTATAATCATGTGGATGCTGTTATAATGTGTAGTGATTGAGATCCTGACCCACCGAAGCTACGTTTTTCGCTCTAAATTACATAATCGCCATCAGTAAACAGGACGCTGTCTGACTCTGCCACTCGCAAGGTCGGGTTTTTTTTTCCGGGGGTAAGTTCACTTAAGTCTCGGTTTGGATGGCTGACCGTCGAGGAGATTTTTTTCATCACAAACGCTGACTTAAAGTTTTTTGCCGATGACAGACGCTGTTTTGGGGCAAAGATGTGTCGGTAGGACAAGCGGGAGGACAGACAGGAACCCTGGCACTGCTGAGCTTTTCATGCAGCTCAGTTACCTCTCAAAAACACTTCACCAGAGTTTCTACATTGTCAGACAATTTTTTCAAAGTGTTCCCTCTACATTCAAGGTCAACAGTTCTCCTCACCCTGCTGCAACAGCCTGGCAAACAACAACATCTTTCCTTGGGACTCTGACAATCCCCTGAGGCTGCAGTCCTGATCAGACCTCCTGATACTTCTCTGCAGATTCAGGAATCCCACTTGCAAAATTGAAACTGATGTAACATTTCTGCATTAAATTGTCTTTAAACGACTGGACCTTTGTTACATGATTTGTTGAGCTGTGTACTTATTATCATAAATGTTTCAAACCATGTTCAAAAAAAGGTGCATATCATTTGGTCGCCTGTCACTTTAACTTCCTGTGAAACATCAGATGATAAGACAGAGATTGCAAATGTGAATTCTACATAACTTCGTCTGCGAACATTTCAAGGTGTCATCAAACTACGTCTTTTGTTTTTATTGTTTTCATTGGGTTTACTGGGACAGGCAGCTGCCACCATTACATGACTTCACACCAGCCAATGTCTGTGTGTTGCTGACGGCTCAGCACCTCTTCAAAGCCTGGTGTCCAACTCATACAATGTGAGGGCAGATCAGTTAGTGCGACTACAAAGTCAATTATGTCACTAGATTAATTATATATCCTCAGAGCCAGTTTCATCATCAGGGTTTTGTTCCCAAAGGCCATTACTTTAATCCGACTTCCACACCTAACCTCCAAATTTCATGTTACTTCTCTGGAAGTTAGATTCATGCCCCACATACAAGGCATTTGGCTAACTTCACTGATCCACAGAGTGCCCTTTAGTTATTTCCCCCCACGACCTAATTGTCAAGAAGAAAACTGAACGTGTTCCTATTTCACACTGACCTTTGTACTGAGCCGGAGAAAAGAAGCACTCGGTGGAAGAGTTGGATAGATGAGCCACAACCTTCTCCAGAAGGTCAGCCAGCACTGGGGAGAAAAAAACATACAAGAGACAAACATAAAATATGTGCTAGTACAGCTACAATAAAGTTTGCCTTCAAAGATAATTCTAATGACACATTCAAATATATCAACTCCTTTACTTCAACTATAGAGCGTGAATAACATCCTGTTATGTACGCTTTCAAGCAGCCCAGTGACACTGTAAGTGTTGTGGAAAGAAACATTTCCTGTGAACCATACAGTACACATGTTTAATGTAGCAGTCTCTGGCATAAAAAGAAAGAAATATTCAGTATTCATACAGACTGTTCAAAAGTGAAGCAGCATTGTATCTGGAATAGAAAACTGTCTGACACAGAACCTCACAGTTCATCTGTAGAAACACATGTAGAGTAAGACCATCACTGCACTTTACAAATGTGCAACCGCTCGTACTCATTTACAGCTTGACTGCCCCGACTGTCCGTGAGTCAACACTGACAGCATGACTTTTAGTGTCATATCGCTGAACCGCCCACAGTCACTGGAGATCTTGTTGTGGAAAATAATACGGAAACACTTGATGGATGAGGACTCTTGTGAAGAGTACCAATTGAGTACCAACAGCTCAAAAACAACACGGGAGCATGTTTTTGTATATTTTCACAGTCATTGTAAGATTATGCATTTGTTGTTTGCTTTAACAAGAAAGCTAGATTAGCACCTTTTCTGTGTGAATTCCCGGCCACTGACTGCACCGACTCTTGTCCAGTATTTAAGTAGCTTACAAACTTGGCAGCTGTATAAACACTAATTTTATTCATATTTGCATTTTTGCATTATGCAGCACTTGAATTTAGCTGCAATTATCACTTAAATCATGCAGTGTCTTGCAGATGAATTTCACATACAGAAAACATCGTCATATAGATAATTTCACACTTATAGTCAATAATTTTGCACATTATTTCCCCAAGCGACGTTCAAATGTGGTCAAATCGGAGCCAGAATAGATTAAGAAGAAGCTGTCAAAAATTCCACTGAACACATGCGCCACATGGATGCAGATGCACTTTTTCTTTACTGTTACATTGGTACATATTATGTAAATTGAGAGGCATTATAAAATGAATTATAATGTTCAGTTTTTGTAGAAAGGTCATTTTGGAGGCTGTAGTTTGCAGTTCTGTTTGACTGTGCTGCAGTAAGAAATATCAGGCGTTTTTCAATATTTGGTCTGCCCTCATAGATATAAATATCCAAGTGCCTCTTTGTTTACCCTTGCTAGAACAAACTAAAATGCTAATTTGTGAAGTAACAGCACCACCTCCTCTTGAAGTACTGCAGTGAATTATATTAATTTATTTTCAATGTTTTTTGATGTACCTTTTTATTCATGTGAAACAGCAAGCCAATAACCATTTAAAGCCATTCCCTATTCAGCAGATGTCTTTGGCTCGCCTCCAGTTATAGCTGTAGTCTGGAGTTTTGAGAAAAAAGACTTAGCCAGAAAATTTGAATAATGCTATGATAACTGCCCGGTCACTTGAAAGACACTTTTGCTAACCAGTAACCATAAACGCAAAGCTAAACACCGGAGCTGGCATACAAGCTAACAAGCTAGATTAAGCAACAAGCGACGTAGCTCGACTGCAACATGGTACGGCCATATGCGCTATTGTGAGTATGACTGTACCGCCGCCACCATAGCATGAACGTATCTGACCAGTTGAAAGCAGACACTGCTCCTGTGCGGGTGAGGGGCACTGTTGAGTACACGCTGCATGAGGGAGCGGGGCTGCCAGCAGCGTATGCACAAGAATGACTGACACTTCTCAGACACTCTCCTTGACTCTGATTGATTGTACTCTACCGGGAGCAGTGGATTCTTGCAAATCAAATTAGGGCAACTGGGTGGAGCCTCAGACAGTGGATTTTTACACAGCTGACCTGTATCTTATGTTACTGTCAGATCATAATGACAGTTTTAACAAATATAACCAAAAAGTAGTTACAGACTACAGCTGTAACCTTTAACAAATAATGACCAAAGCAGAAAATGTATTATCTCATATGATGCTCTATTTTATAATGACTCCTCAAGTGGCACGATGCGAAAGTAAGTTATATCACAAAATATTCCGTGTATGGTAAGCCAAAGATTCAAGCGGAACAAATTCTCACTCCGAACTGCAGAAATTCAGTAGCTAGGTCAGTGGGCATAAGCTTCAAACCATGACGCTCTATCGTTTTGGACATGAAGGGCTCCATGGTCAAGTACATAGGTAACTTGCAATGTCTGGTTAGACTTTCAAAATAAAGCTTGCCTGCAAAAGTTTCACATATTATGACTTTAACTTATTGTAATTGTTTGACTAAACAGTCATGGCCTGGTTAGGTTTAGACACAAATCTACCTGGTTAGGTTAAGGCACAAAATCAAAATAGTAAAACAGTATAGATAATTTAATTATAATTAATCATAATATAAATAATGAAATAGGATAATGGGACACAACTACACAAAAGCTGCATTATTTATACACTGCAGTGCAGATTTACATCACAGGTTGTCAGATTGAAAAACACAATGAGTGCTGATCATGAAGCAACCCAGTGACTCAGAGCGCAAGTGAGTGCATCTCATCGACTTGCAGTTGAGAGAGGACAATTAAGCAATCAATAAGCTGACAAGATAGTGAGGTATTGAACATACAAACAGTTCTAATCATGAGTGTTTTGATGAAGAGATCGTATATCATCTCATCAAGTACACTAATTTTCAGCTGTGTAGAATCTTATCAAAGACACAAGTGATAATCACAGTTTCTTCATACTCAAATATCGAAATAGTGAATGTTCAAATTACCCAGGAAGAAGGTTATTTTGGTTGTCAGCCCATAAATGTTACAATTGCCTTTAACAGTAGAATGCCAGGTTTTATATGCTTAATGACGCACAACATAAAATAGCATGTCTTCCACAGCAGGGAGAAGCTTCACTGGTAATACGTACTGATCATGGTCTTGCAGTGAAAAGCCTCAAATGAGCACCAGAGTGGCGAGGGTGGCTGCTTTCACAGGAGTTTGACAGTGTGCTGATGAAAGGAAGCAATCACCGTGCCGCACGTGCATCAATGACAAGACTGTCAGGCCTCCTTCAGTCAAATGTATTTTTGCGCTCTTTGAGCAGCTATTTACTCCTACGTGAGAAAGGTGGGCGTCAGCACTGTTCCATAGTGGCTGTCAATGGCAGTGATGAGTTCTTAAAAGGTTCATGGATATCAGATGTATGTCATCAGAGTGAAGAAGTGTGCGTGGTGCACCTGCAGCACAATAGAAGTAATCAGCAGATAATACAGAATGCATGGAGCACTATAGTTGGATTTTATGATATAGCTATATTTTTGCTCTTCTTAAGATTTTTCTTGTACTTTTGCAACACATTAACATGTTACTTTATAGGAATCTCATTAGAAACTCATGTTGGAAAAAACAAATGACAGATGGTGATTTTGTTCTGGTTTATGGAGTTTGGATATGCATTATGAACTTATGGAGATGCCAATTTTCGCAATCATAATCTTTAATATAAATGGGAATGTTTGTGATCGGCTCACTGGATCACATAAATGAGAAAAATATCCAAGGATGACATTTGGAGATACAGTAGGACCCATATGTTGTTTTGAGAAAATGCATACTTTAGCTGGGATCAGATAGCAAGAAACATTTAATTCAGATCTGATTGCCCAAAACCATCTCTGACATCAGACTGAAACAATTTAAGCCATATGCTAAGATGGTGTAAATGTATCCGTCTAAAGATGCCCTGGGTGAGAAATAAAATATTCTTTTTAATTTTCTTTTTTTTTTTCATCTCAAGAAGATAAATGAAAACATTTTTAGGATCATTTTTAAAAGTTCCTTTTTAGTTCTGTCAGTTGTGAAAACTTTATTAGTCTTTACTTGTTTTTGTAATGCTGATTTCAGCCATAAGAGGCTACCCCAAGTTCTAAACAGGACTAAAAGCGTTCATGTTTTCTTCCAGGTGAGTTTTGATTGCTTCATGTACTTTCTATGCTTCTTTTTACCATGGGCCAACAGTGCACTTCTTGTGGTCAAAATTAATATTACACAAACTAACACAGAAAAATGAACCTGACTCAAAAACATTTGAAATGAATCCCCTGAATGTTTTTTCTTACGACACAGAAAATCCTACCAAGCAAATCAATCCCAGTGAACCAGTAGCTTACCGTTCCCATTCAAGATGTTGTTGGGTTTGGAGGTCATCACTCTGCAGTAGTGTCTCCGACAGACGTCCATCCAGTCCTCCTGGTTTGTTGGTTCTTTAGGTGAAGACAGAAATGCACTGATCTCAGAGTCTGTACAATGGAGAAAACAAAACAAAAAAATACATTAATGCACCACTTATCAATTTCGTTTTCAGTTATCTATTAGTTATATGGTCCTCTTTCAGTTTTTAGTTTTCACTTTGGAGAGCAGGAAGTGAAGTTTGGAATCTTGTTTGTTTAAGTTCATGTGTCTCATTTAATCTAGGATATTATCAACTTGATCAGCACCCTCCTCTTACCTTGTGAGTTATGGTGGATCTTTGGTGGGTCCAACGTGTAACACTGAGGCAGAGGGTAGCTTGAAAACATGGGCCAAGGGTAAGGATCTTCTCCCTGGAGTAAGACCATAAAGACATTCAACTGACGACCTCATTCACCACATGCTTAGACAACTGTCCACATGTATGATGACACTGATTAATTATGGATGACTGTGTGTGGTCTTCTGTATGAGTGGTAAATAGGACATACATACTTAAATGATTAAACTTCAACTCAATTACGTTCTTTAGATTCATTTCTGCGCTGCTCTGAATAGATAGTTGTTGTGGCTGTTAACGAGCTTGCTGTGTTATTGATGTGCCATTATGTCGAATTTTTTTTGTCATTTAATATACTTAAAACCATCTGAAGACAATGTTAGATGGCAACATAATTAAAAATTTCAAACTATGAACAATGTAGTGCAGTTAAACAGTGACATGTAATTTAATTCATTATCGAGGAATTGTTTTTTGCACTGAGCTGGTGGCAGTTTATTAAATTGTGTTTGTTTTCATTTGTCTTTCGTGAAACAAGTTATTTCCGCCTTTCAATCGTCTCTTGGTTCCTTTCTTTATAACCAACTGCCATTAAGTGCCACATTCATTACACTTGTCATATCTCAGTTTTGAAGAGTCATAACTTCTGAATCATAGCTCAGCGTGTGACATGCCACAATAATGTGCACTAAATGTTAATGGGTTTAGAGAGCAGTATCCAACAGTATTTATCCAACTGTCTGTGCCCTCTGCTCATGTTTATCCCTGCTGGTATTTGAGTCCGCCGCTCAGATGATGTGCTGCTCTAACGAACAACATTCACAAAGATCTCTATGTTGATGATTGCATACAATCCTTAAACAGCTTTGGGATGGAGGAATTGTGCACTGAACGTAACTTGAGGTGCTTAACTTTCTATTTGAAAAACATTATTTACAAAAGATAAATACTCAAGTAAGGAACTACCAAATTTCTCATCTTATATATGCATTTGACTTTTTGATATATCATGTTTATCTTTACTTTGAAACTTTGAATGAACTCAGTTGGTTTCCACTGCAGAGATCTGAGTCTAAATGAGGTTTACTGCCCAAGAAGTCCCTGGCCACGGAGCACCAATTTCCAAAAGTAAGGGAACTTTGATGGTGGGGTGCTATCATTTCTGAGTGGTTTTATTTAGCCATCAATTTATAAAAAAAATAAAAAATCAGTTGTTTGTCCATTCTGCTTTCACACATCAGCATGGCATTACAGAGGAGAGCACGCATCAAAAATCAAATGTTCATAGCTAATGTAAAGTTGATGATGGCATGAAATACCAGCTGTTTTATCATTTGTTAAAGGAGTTATTTGCCTAATCTTCACAGGTCTTCAGATATTGGTGGGAATGCAGACAACAGTGGGCTGAAGGAACCTTTTAGTTCTTAGAAAAGTGGTTCCTGGGACTTAAAGTTGCAGGCACTTTGGGTAGAAATGCATCATTATTTCTCTATTCAGCCACATTTAAGATATTTAGAGTAAAAGACATCAGAGTCAGCCTTCAAAAAAAACATACTCCACAATAATCACAAGAAGTTGACTCTTTAAATACATGAAAAAGTATATAGTGAAAGAAAAATGTTTCATAGCTGTCATGTCATTTGATACGTCTCCTTGCAGGAGGTAAATATTCTGAGAGACACTTTGAAATGTCAGGAATAATCTTTGCCTTTAACACAATGCTTCATTTCTCACCACGAGTGAATTCATTTGTTTTGTAACTTCACAATAAATTCAGCTAATTTACACTCTCCCCTTTAGAAATCTCTTTCATATCATTTCCTTGACCTCAGCGCAAATCAGCTTGCGTTTTGCATTCAACATAAACAACACCTAAATAATTGATGCCAAAACATGCTGAGTAAATAAGGCTGCAGGCATCAGACAACGCCTGAAGCCCTATTGGTAATCAGTAGGACTCTTTGAAATTAACAGCAGCACAAACTTAGAATAGGAATGGATGGATAAGGGTTAGATTATATGCACAGTGAGCTGGTGTTCATGAAACATTCATAATACTATGATTAGGAATAATTAAAGCACAGATTAAAAGAAAGAAATAGACAATTTAGTGATTTTATAGAGCAGCAATAGTAAAATGTATCATTTTCACAAAGGTTTTTGCACTTCAGTTCAGACCAAAACAGATAATTTGGTTTGAAAAACAACGCGATGAAAAGCAATCAAAGTGCAAATCTCCAATAAACAGGCTTGTATCAGCCTGTGGAGCAGTAAAAATAAACCACTAGTTATGAGGTGTCTAGACAATACTTGCAACATTTCACCAAAGGGTAGACGTTAGAATTCTTTGGACACTGAAATGTCTACAAAATATCTGTCTGCCACAGCCTCACTGCAATGCTACTAAAACAATCAATGTTTTTAGCATTAAGCTACTTCCTGGAAACATAAAGCTAACAAAACAAAACTGATGATAAAGAACATTTTAATAAATGTATAATAAATCGAACCTTAATGTTCTCATGAGATTTGTTTGTTTTTTTATTTTAACCCCCCTAAATCTACTTTTCTTTTGTAGAAAAATCTGATTGGCAAAAACAGTCAATTGGACAAATTCATAGTAGAGCATATCTGACCTCTTGCAGTGCTCGAGGAGGAAGAGTCCTCTCAGAAGGGCCTCCCACCACACTGACACGAACCAGCACGTGATTCCTCTCCACTGATAGACCATCTATGATGAACTCCCTGAGATGGTTTAACAGCACAGAAAAGAAGATTAGATAACAGCTGAATTGTGAGAGCTGGTGCAGAAGGAACATTACAATGTTCCTAAAGCAATAAACATTCTTCTCAATGTGTGTGCAACAGCACACCTGCAAGATGACCAAATGAGAAAGACAGTTGAAGAAAAGGACACTGGGCCTTTCAATTCACCCACACTTCAACAGTTCCCCTATTAATGGAGCTCTGATAACTTTCTTTGAAAAGTCTTTTAAACTACTTTGAACAGCATCTGAAACCACTGAGTGAGACTGAATGTGACTATATCATTGCTGCAAGGCAAGCAAGTAAAGAAATAGAAAGGGGTTTCCATGTAGAATTTTCGATAAGATCAGAGAGTACTCCAATTATAAAGGCACTTTAGGGTCGAAGGGTGTCAGCTTGGTGGATAGTTCTTAGCACTGAGGTAATTTGGGCTTGAAATTGGGAATAAAGAGGACAATTTTTTTTACATTGCTCTTTCCAGGGGCCTGTTAGCCATAAAATGAAATTTGCATACATTTATTTTTGAATAAAACAAAAAGGCCACAGCTGGGGTCAAATAAGATGTGCAGGATGCCCTCACAGTAGTTTTGATGAATCTTGGTGTCACTGATATTAAGATGGTCAGAGCAGAAAACAAAGCTTATTGGAAAAAATTAAAGACAACAAGTAGTGTGAGTAAAAAAGTAAAAAGTCAAGTTTTAAAAACATTTAAGTGTAGTGAAAAGAGGAGGAGGGTTCAAAGAAAAAAGATGATGTTGTTGATGACAATGGGAGCATGAAGAAAAGAGAGGACAGGAAAAAGGAAGATGGAAGAATAAATTAACAAGTCATCATTCTCCAAAACGCAATGTGTGTCGGCGTTTCAGGGCCATTTCCATTCATAACCAATAGCCACGGTTCTGGCAGCCATTACCAGAAGAAAGGGGCTCTTGAACACCCACTTTCAAAAATGGCCTTTTCACTCTCCGCTTTATTTCATTTTATTTGTGACAAGTCTAACAAACAAACAATTTTTCCTCCTGAGCAATGATTATATTTGGAAGTGTTCTGTCATATCAGGATGATGTACAGAGGAGCAAAAGCCCTTACTGAACGACAGAGAGAAGGACTGTCAGAACGTCGAGTCAACATGGAAACAGCTTTAACTTCTGAGATAACTTCTTTCGGTTCAATACAGCTGGGGATGGAGAAAACTGAACTTCCTCCTGTCCAGGTACAGGAAGTATGATCAATTTGGGTAAATATGTTAATATTAGGGCTGTCAAACGATTACAAATTTGAATCTGATTAATCACAGGGTAGCTGTGGATTAATTACGATTAATCAACATTCCTAAATATGACCAAAGATTTCACATTTTCTCTGTGTATTGTTGTTGGAACGGAAAGATAAATGACAGGAGGCAGACATATATATGTTTAATTTTTGTTTTTTTATTTATAATAAATCCAAATAATATTATTACTGAGATTGAAAAATAACTCAATTTGGCCATCTCCTATGCCTCTTACAGGAATACAGGATGTATTATTCTTTTTTTGAGCAAATATAGAATGGATGAAACTTTTTTCACAATCACACAATTAAATGTGGCCTTTTACCTATTCTTTTTTTAGCTAGTTGCTAAGGCAAACTAACTGGTTAACATTTTCTGAATGTAAAGCTGACTGTACCGATAGAGTTCATGGATTTGAGTCATTGCTGTGCCTCTTGATGGTAAGTTGCAGAACACGTCGAGAGGTGGAACTTTCAGAACTTCTCTGAAGCCTGGATCCTCGACAATATAAATCTGTCTACAGTCCTTGGCAATTCATTTGCAATCGTGTCAGTCAACTTGTCAGAGGTAGACTTACTTAATGCCCTGCGTTCGCTGAGGGTGGCCTGCTGCAAGCCAGGTGTCACACCTGAAGTTGAAGCCCCGACAAATAAATGCTTGGCGTTGAGATAACACTTAAAGCCTGAGGTGCTTCGGTGAAACATAAACTCCTTCATGCAGTGTTTGCAAATCACAACATGTTTTATTCTTATACTCGAACTTTCCATCCAAAGGGCCAACAGGTTCTTCAGATTCCATTATCTCGTTCGGGTCTCAATCAGCCAACATAATGATAGAGCGAGGACGAGTGGACGGAGTGGGACGAATTATGGGATATAAGGGGTGGGTCATTCTGCGCATGCATTAAAGCGTTAATAAAATGATCACGTTAATTCCACAAATTAATTATCTCGTGTTTACACATTAGTTTGGACAGACCTAATTTACATGTATATATAAAATCTTGTATCTGTTTTTTCTTCATCCATACACAAAAACAAACTGTATCAAGAAAAGCTTGTGGGTTAAGGGGGTTTTAGGTGTTGTTACTACATCTTGAGAAACAATACCTAGGCATAATGACTTATGTATTGGGGACAGCAGGTTAGGCATCATTTTGCCTTTACAGATATCTATTGCTTTTGCTAGATTCTATTCCTGGTGCGGACCAAACAATGGGACAGAGACTGTGTGAGCAGATGAGTCTTAGTTGCTTCCAAACGGACTTTGGCATTGTTCGTTTGGGGTGTCGAAGCAAGTAGACCAACTACAAGACTGTGTGATTTCAGCACAAAATCTTGATTACTAATTAATCCATCTGCTGAACATGAAATCTGATTTCCCCATGTGGGTCGTGATGATGTGCTAATGATGAAGGATGTCTACTGCCACAAATGTCGAGTCAACAAGCTATCAAGCTCTCCTTGGCATTTTCAAAGTTTCTGGATGTCTTCTGGGGGGGAAAAGAAGATGATTCTTTATAAAAGAATATTCCCTCCCCATTTACAACTTGATGATAGTGGTAGACAGTATTTTCCACAATCTCCCGTAGGTGTTTAATTACACCGAAATCTCATGAGTGCAAAGGGCATCGCACATGATTTGCATTATTTTCACACTCATTAAACTATTCAGTGACCCCTTCTGTGAATACAGACATTACAGTGGAAGAGAACCTTCCTGTCAGGAATGACATATTTAATTTATTTAAGTATAAAGGTGATCACTCTGAATCACCCTTCCATCTTAGAGAACAAGAGATCCGATCAATGCCAGGAGAAGGTCTTCTTATATATAAATGGAACATTTGTATTTGTTGTATTTTTCCCTTCAATTTATTCAGGTTAAAAGTTTAACTTGTCACCTGTCTTCAGTTCCAGCATGTAACTTACACATATTGTGTCTTTTTTACATTTTTGTTTGTTGCAGACTAAGTAAACCAGATACAACATGTTAATTAATGAGCTTCGGAGGTTTATAAACCTTTATAAAGAGCTATTTCCGCTTGCTATCAGTCTTTATGCCTGACTCAAGCTGCATTGGTACTTAATGCGCAGACATGAGACCGATATTGATCCTTCCATTTCACTGTTGGAAACAAATAATTCACCAAAATATCGAACTATTTCTATATAGTACAAGGAGAGACCTTTCATACTGTAGTAGTCACAAAAACCAGCAGTGTGTCTCTCAAGACTTTCTCACATCATTATAAATGTCATCTAAAGTATTCTGTTCCCATAATACTATTGGCTGAGATGACTGGGACTATGAAAGAGACAATAAAGAAACATGATTAGGAAACTAAGAATACATATGCATTATCTGTAGCAACATACATGCATTGATCACTTTTTATTGGCCAAATGTGAGTATAACATTTAAAACACAGTCCTTGTTGTTTAATGCTGCTGGACTGTAGATTTCTTTGTGAAGGACTCAGGTCAGATTTTCTGTGACAATCCAAAGGGATGTGATGTTATGCATGTTCTTGAGCGCCTCACCTCAGTGCCTCTCTCCTGTCCCCTTACAGGGAGCAACAGTAGCTAACATTATAGCTATTAGAAATGGAGTCCGCCAGCATAATCAAATGAGCGGCATCCAGCACAACACTGAGCCACTTTAAATAATTCAGAATTATTTGAGTAATTGTCAATGATACAACATGTTCATTTCTAACCATAAATGTTAAATAAGATTTTTTTGGGTCATACCCCTCGTTGGTGTCCAGCTCGGTGACGTTCTCCCTCTGACTCTGCAGCAGCATCGAGCAGATGTTGTACTGGCTCTCCAGCAGCAGGAAGGAGTCCAGATTACAGCAGAGCACACTGAGCAGTCTGCAACCCCACACACACACACACACGCAAACAAGACATGATAATACAGAAAGTCCTGGCATTATGAGATATTGTAGCAGTGGCAGAAGCATGCAAACAAAGACCCCATTTGGACTGTGGCGGTCTCCCCTGGCCCCTGGCTTGTATTGTACGTCTGCGAGTGCTGGATCACTCAACACAATTTTTCTGCAACAGCTCACCGTAGCCAATCGTAAGCTTTGTTAAGTAGGAAGCCTTGGGGAAAGTTTCATGGTTCATTTTCAGTTGCTGGTAATGACACCAGGCTCAAGCAGGCGGTGAAGCTCCACTGAAGTTTTGAGACACTTCAGTGTGTTTTAAAGTCTGTGTTTTAATGGTTGAATAAGCGTAGAGAGGAAAAGCTTTGAACAATCTCTTCAATTTTATCAGTGGCTTTTCAAGTTCAGCTTTAGCACTGGTGTATCTGATGTATGTGTTGGTGTCATTTCAAGAACATCATAATTAATGTTACTCCAGGATTCAGACTTAACTCATCATTGCTGAACACGTTAAGTAAGGAGGCGTTTTCGAACCTAACTTTTTAAGCTCTGTGGAACATGTCATTATTATCACATTATTTGCAGTTTTCTGTCACCGTTGCTTAAGTTAAGGCAACCAAAACAATCAGCTAGATTTAGAAAAAAATGGTTCGGGTTCAAATATACCCTTTCACAAAGCTAAACACATGTTTGAAGGGATTTGTGCATGTTTTTCCTGTCTCCATCCATGGCCCTAGACCAAATTACCACCACCTCCTCCCATTTGCATCAGAGCTTATCTGATTTTGGAGAGCAATTAAGTGCTTATTACAAAGGTTCTGTGCGTGTGTCACCGGTGTGAAGCATTGATCAAAACAATCTAGTTAGTGTTTATTGCCTGCCTCCTCTTCACTCTACCCCTGCAATTAATTTGGCAGAACTGGCCTCTGAAATATCTGGTATCTTGCAAATTAGTATTTTTCTAGTGACAATGATGCAGCTCAACTATATTAATGTCATTTAACCCATTATTCCCATTATATTCATTGCATGAGGGTGTTTAAAAATGTTCCTCTCACTATTAAACAGGTTTAGATCATTCTAGGTTCTAAAGTCTATAGCACTGCTTTCTCGCAGAGAGTTAGATGTCAAGGTCAATAACCCTCTCGTGTGTGCAGTAAGTATGGAGCTAGAGCCAGGAGGTGAGCTTAGCATAATGACTAGAAAGCAGGGGCAAACAGCAAGTGGCTTGTCTCACAACGTTAAAGCAGAATCTCTATAGCTAACTGATTTCTACTTCTTATCCTAATCCAAACAAAAATGTTAAAGTTGTTGGTTTCAGACTGAGTTATGTGCTAGAAATATGTTTGTGTTTTTTTTGGTTTTTTTTACAAGCAATAGCTTATCTTTTAATCTGAAATTGCAATGACAAGACTCCAGAGTGGGGATGGGAGGATAAAAGCTTTCATTAGGGATTGCCAAGGGCAGATGTTTCACTTCACTGTTGGGGGAGACAATCATTCTTAAGACCAATTCCTGAAGGGGACACCAAAAGTACTGTTATATTAAATGTATAAAGAGGAAAAGCTGAATACCAGGCCTACTACCAGCATGTTGATAATCCAATATTATGGCTTCAGGATCCACAGGATTCAACCGTGAGTAATCGGCAAAACAAAATGCAGTCATGACTGTAAATATCAGAATCACTGAATCCAGACCCCTGTCAAACTGCACTACCATCTCTGTGATCACCGCCCATCTGAAGAACTAAAGGTTCACTGACATTTTAAGATTTTTAAACATTTATTGATGATTGTCGAGATATAATTGTGACATGAAACTTTCATATGGCACCAGTACTCCAGAGTCCCATTTTTCAGATATCTACATTTCTGTTTGTTTGTGTATGAACTAAACAAACACAGTGAAGCTCATTAACATGCTAAGTGGGAATGTTTTTTTTAAACTTTTAAACCGGGTAGCTTTTTTCTCTCTGCTTCCAGTCCCCTCTTCTGGATCAAGCTTCATACCTAATGCACAGACATGAGAGTGGTATTGATTTTCTCATTTAACTCTCTGCATCAAAGCAAATAAGCGTAATAAGATAAAAATAATAATAATAATAATAATAATAATAAAATGTTGAGATACAGTATTTCATTTCACTGCAGTATCTTCCGAGCACCCATAACTGAACAGGAGTACAGTGACATCTGGGATGAATATTGTGTGGCTATCAGAAATGTGATTTTCTTTTTCCAGTAATGAATAAAGACTAATTGCCTATTACTGATAGAGAGCACATATAGGGTGAGACATTTCTCAGTTGACCAGAAACATAACGACCCATTAGCTAGTTAATAGCCAAAAAGGGGGAAGTCCTAATGCAAGTAAAGCAACAAAGCACGGTCTGGATGATTCATCTGCTCCTGTTTGTATCTTAATCAGTAGCACAGCCTCAACCGTCTTTGGTGTTTTCTGCAGACGCATCCTGCTGATGCTTGAGGCCATGCACGTCTTAAAATTAGAAAAAAAATGTGTTTTACTGTACATGAATAGTATATTAGAGTAATTCTTATTAGTTGTATGTATGTTATTTCCTTCACTTTCACTTCTATTAATTTACGACAATTTTTTAGAATAAGGCTTAAAAAAACAACAAATGCTCAATCAAATCAAATGTCAGGATTATTTTTGCTGTTTAAAACAACCCATATCCAGTTTTTTTTTTTTTTACACAAATCTCATTTCAATTTCTAATAGTGTCTGTTTGTTTACTGACTTACAAGTAGTAGTGTAAAGCCCTGCATGCTGTTTGGTGTGTTGTGTGTGTTTGTCCTTGTGAAGCACATCTCTTCTTTTAAGCAGCTGCTCCGATTCCTGATGTGCCGGGCAGTTATTTGGACTCCAGTTTGACTGACAACTCTACTCAGTCTTTCTGACAGCAGCACAGCAAGAGGCTGAGAGTCCGTCAGGCCTTCTGACCTCTCTCTGTTTGAAACTAAGCAATAGGGAACCAGGTCTTCTTCCTGCTTGTCTCTTTGATAGGCTTCTTTTATCAAGTGTGGGGAAGACTGTTTGTCCAATCCAAGGTCTTTTCAAATGTTTACCTGTTCTGAATAGTAAATCACTGGCAACAATACAGTAAATGAACTCGTATTTCTATAGCGCTTTTCCAGTCTACTGACCGCTCAAAGTCGCTTTACAACATTTGTCAGATTAACACATTCACACACAAATTCATACACTAATGGCAGAGGCTGCCATGCAAGGTGCCAACTGCTCATCAGGAACAATTTGGGGTTCAGTATCTTGCTCAAGGACATTTCAACATGAAGCTTCGGACCAGCGACCTTCCGATTACTAGACGACCCGCTCTACCTGAGCTACCGCCCCAAGTAGCAGTGGGAATTTTGTTTCCTGTAGGAGTTTTCATTCTAAAGTTGCATCTATTGATTGTTTTCATCGCAATTAATCAGCTTATTATTTTCTTTTGCTCCAAAACCCCAAAATATTTAATTTACTGGATTACGAGATGAAAACCAGCAAATATTATTAGTTTCATGGTCACAGGTTGTCATTCATCATTTGATTAGTTTCCAAGCTTTAAGAAGGCGGGTCTTATGTAATATCGCATTCATCCTGATGAGCTGGATGCATCCCAACAGACCTCTGCCTCCAGCGGAAGAGAATGTCTTTCTTTTGATGAGGATGATATCGCTTCCTTCAACTCCGACACTGAAGTCACTAAATATTTAAAGTCAGAGATACAGTTCCTAAACTGTTTCCCAACAATAACGACTATATCCATAAAATTTTACGTAGCGATGTTGTGTAGAGTGCTTGTGGAGAGGCTCCTTAGTCTGGCCAATCTTGTCTTTAGTGATTAACACGCCAAATATACTGCAATAATCTACTGTAAAGCCAAGGTTTAGTGAGTGGGCAACTCAAATGAGTTTCTTTGGGTGAGTCTGTCCTATTAAATGGAGTTCAGAAGTCATTTTTTTCCTTGGTGTTAGGAGGGCCAGTTTGTTATTATTTTGAGGAAATTATTATTTGTACAAGGTGGTATGGGAAGGCCAAAATCTTGCATATTGTTTTTTTTTTTTTATTGATACAGTTCTATTTCAAGGCAGTAATGTAACAGTCTGCTGCCAGCATCACCTTGATTCTCCTAGGTGTGCAATTGAGTCTTGTTCTCATCACATTTTTCTGTGAAGTGCTTTTCAGGCTGGTTTTTCAGCAGCTGTCGGCTTTATTATATCAAAAGTATAAAAGAAAAAGTTCTTGTGTATGTCCTTTTAGGAGAGGGATTTGTGCTCATATATGGGCATATGTAACGTTATTTTGTTAACTGGCAATTATGTGACTATGGATCTCGTAGGATGCAATGCAAAAGTATCGACACAAGTAGTGTGATAAATTACTTTCTACAGGGAGGACAGAAGTAACAAAATGTTTAAGTCTTTGTCATACAGGAATAATTGTATTGTTTTAATTTTTTTTACCGGGAAATCTCACATATTTAAATTCCTCCAGTCATGACAGGTGAATATAGTTCCCTCTAAGCACAATTTAAATTGAATTATAGCTGGATAAGCATGAACAAGATAGTTGATTGATGTGTCTCAAATCCAGGTGGACAAACACCAATGCTTTGGGCTGGTGATGCATGTAAGCAGTGGGGTCTGTGAATTATTTCAGAGCTCAATAAAAACAGATCATTTTGGACTGTTTTTTCCCCCCAATTTGTCAAGGATCTTAAAATCTTCTAGGAAGTGGCAATGGAAACTCTGATCAAAGGCCTGTTTAACTAGTAAAGTCAGAATAGACACTGGAACCATCTTTGCATTTTCGTTTAGAAAATGACTTCAGCTATTAATCAGCTGACACATTTGTACATTTTTGGGGTTTGCAACTAATTAGCTAGCAACAATATGTGGCGAGCAAGAAATCGTAATGTCAATCTGAATGGCTTGGTGCATGCAATGCAGGCAATGCGCTGTATTTTTTTTTTCTCATTTAAATGTGACTAAGCGGAGAAGAGGAAGCTCCATTCCACCTCATCAAAGGCCTTTTCGGCATCTAGGGAAATAGCAGCTATGGGCACATTTTTGGACTGGGCAAACCACATTAGGTGTATTCATTTCCTCATGTTGTCCGATGAGGATCTGTTCTTCACAAAGCCTGCTTGGTTGGGATGTATAATATTGGGTAAAAATTGTTGAAGTCGTAGAGCCAACACTTTTGTCAGTATTTTAAGGTCCCGATTAAAGGGATATTCCGGTGTAAATTGTATCCATGGTCTAACACACCGTGAAACTGTGTTAAGGCCCCCACACACCGCACAGATGTCCAACTGCCTTATCTGACCACTCTCCTAACACTCCGTTGCCTCTCACCTGACCCGTTCGTCAGAAAAGTTGCATTGAAACACACTGCTTCGACGTGCTGCCTACTCCACAGTAGCGTGTACGTTCTGCGCCTGCGTGAGATGCAATAAGCGGGTGGTGCTTGTGTTGTGAGTTGTAAACGAGAGGCTTATGCACGCAACTCTCTTTACTTTCAATCAAAACGAAACTTAACTATTTCAGATAAAAACAGCTGCATACTAAACATGCAGCGAGGCATTACCAAACGAACACAAATTAATTTGTCCTGAATGGACATAACAACTAGTCTCGTGCCAGTACTGCATAGCATGAAAACGGGGAATGACGGAACGGAGTGCATAGAAAAACAAAGCGCACACAGTATTCCGCCCTCCCACACACCACGCTGATTGGCTAGCACACCGCCAATCAGAACGGCCATTCAGCTGGCACACAACCAATCACAGGATCCAATGGCTCAGATGGCCAGTGGCCCACCTCCTCAATTCGCATGCTGAATCAGAGCAGACAACGTCCGCGCAGCTCCGAAAGCTTCCAACACAGCTGAACACACCGAACAGATTTGTTCCCGACCTCGTCCGAGTCTCTCCAAACGCTTCAGACATCCAACAGTTGGGCCGGTGTGTTCCTGCCTTTAGTCTCCCCATCGAGAGATCAAGTTCGCAGACCGCTAATTTACATAGTTTTAGCAACCTCAGAAAAAGACCTTCATGTCGATAAAAATCCAGTGAAGCTAGTGGAGTTTTGATGCCCCGAAGTATTTGCTGAGATCCCATTTGTACTGTTGCTGAAGTTTGGTGCTGTTCTGAGCATTATCTGTGGTTTTTTGATGGCAGTTTCTTGTTGGAGGCATATACTGCAGTGTTTGTTATCGTTGTTTTTTTCTGAGGTTGCTAAAACTACGTAAATTAGCGGTCTGCTAACTTGATCTCTCGAGAGGGGGTCCTACCCAGTTTCACGGTGTGTCTTTTGACTGGATTTCCACTTCCATTAATATTCCATGACACATTTCTAAATCATCTTTGTATATCTCCATATCTATGCCTACATCACCGTTCCTATTTGAAGCACTCTTCACCTGTATGTCTATGCCTTCTGTGTTATCATTCTATAAAACCCTGTACTCTGACAAAATAGGAACACAAAAATTTAACCTGGAAAAAAAAAGTTTCCAGTACATAATGTGGGTAATGTGTAAGGGCTAATTAACTATTTTGCTGTTTTAATGAGAAAAAAGAGAGATCAGGAGAGTAACTAAATGGCCATGAAGGTTTAATTTGATTTCTCCTTGTTATTTCATACTTGTCCTTTTCAGAAATGAGAATTTAATCTCTTATAGGACATGAAAGAGGCTGGAGGATTTTTGAGACAATACAATCCATCTCCCTTGACAGCTGAAGTTGCTGTCATTCAAGCTGACAGCGACTATAACTCACTTAATCTTAGGTAGGAAGACTTTCATTGAAAGACCAATTTATGGCAGATGATTACTCTCTTGATGATGTGTGCGCATGCACCAGAGGACTTATATATAAACCAATCACCTACAGTAATCTGCTTGCCAGTCTGTCTGATGATCATGCTACAGGTTGATTAGTCATGCCTGACGAGAGATGCAAATGGTTAGCTTCAGGAGGCCCGGTTAAATCAATCATGAAATCATTAAAAGGTGCAGCAGAGCAAAGAAATGCTGCCAAAGCAAGGAATCGTTTTTTCACAGGTTTGTGGAAAATCAGTGGATCCCCAAAAACAGTTTGCAAGTTCTGCCTCGAACAAAAAAAAGAGACAAAATGTGTGACCACACCACGCTTTATAAAAGACGATCTTTTATAAAGAGTGTGCTACCTGGATGTGTGCAGAGAAATGATCTGCACGTATCCAGGCAGCACGCTTCCAGCTGTGCTCCCATAAAGATCACTTAGAAGTCTCATTTGGGCCTTAACACTGCATACAACTCCCAATAGCCCCATTAAACGTTACTATACTGCAAGGAACCTCACTTGTGTTTTATTACTGAGCCTGGAACCAGAGCAAAGTTATCTCTTCTTGTTGTCAAACTTAAGGTGATTTCACATCTGGCTTGTTTGATGCTAAATACACAATACTCTGAACTATTTATTTTCATGTATTCATTCCTTATCTATCTCAATCTAATTAACTTAAGTCTAGGGCAATGAGACAATTGAATTAGAATGAAGACAAATACATCTGCTCTACACCTACAGCTACAGTTACGACTGTGACAGCTATTTGCCCCACCTTATTGCATAGATGGCCAGTTTTAACAAGATTTGTTATGTGTGTCCTTCCTCATCTCATTGCTGATATATTTCTAAATTAGTATGTCCATTTTTATAATAATATGTCTAGTGCTTAATGAAGTTTTTGCTGTTGACGTAAAAAATGATCTAATCAAATCAAGTGTGAAGTTCTGCCCCAGCACACACACTTGACGTGTTCAGAGTCATCATTAGCAAAGAGAGGAAAATAAGGGCATCTAAACAATTCAGACAGACAGGCAGCACAGAGAAAGAGAGCTGGTTGCCATCACAACAAAGAGGCTTTTAGTATGAAGAAAAAGGACAGAGGGATTTTAGCTTTCATTAGCTCGTGAAGATCAAGAGTGATGGAAATTGTGGTTTCTTTTTTCAAGAGGACTGCACTTCAGGAAAGCTTAGTGCATTTTTGCTTGACAGTGGTGCAGCGATTAAACCTGCACTACAAGTTGTCCTACGAAGAATCAAAATCTTAGACATTCTGCTTGACTGAAGTAGCTTAGATGAATCTGGTAGCTGAATTATTTTAAAAAACATATTTTTTGACCAAATAAAAGAAAAGAAAATGAACTTATCCTACTGTAGGATATCTGTGTATTTTAGGCTTGATATGTAATGTTCCTCTGTGCCACAGAGCTCAATACTTGTCCAAAAAACTAATTAAAATACACATCAATGACCTACAGTCAGGGTCCGAATTATGGTGGAGAAACGGGGGAGGGGGGTATCCCTCTGACCTGTAATTATAAACATTCTGTACATACTCCAGTTTGGAAGAGTCTTTTGATTTCAGACACAACATAAGTGGACTATACCATCTATTAAGCTTTAAACTAGTTGTCATTGCAGTGGCTCTCGTCTAGGGCTGCAGATTATGTTACAAAAAAAAAAAAAATCATACTGCGATTATTAATTGTGATTAATTCACAGTTCATGGAAATGATCATGTTTGCATCACAATATTCAGCAGCACAGAAGCAATACTTCATTATAATGCTTTTTTGTCAGGGTTTCTTGTGATTTGTGTGTGTATATTTCAATTATATGTTGATAAATGTGCAACCCTACTCACCATATTAAACTTGATGCTTGCATGTGGAACACAACACAATGGAGACACTGTAGGTTGATATAAGTAGCTTGCGATTTAGCTAGTTCAATACACTTAAATTAACTTCACTTAAACCTTAACTTCAAAGTTTCTACAAATGGACCTTGGTTTCTAACTTTTGCCTCAAGTTACAACTAAAATTACCTAAAATATAGCACAGCCTTCCATTTCAAATGTTGGTTAAATAGTTAGCTAGCTAGCTTGCTAGCTGTGCTTGAGGCTTGGCATTTCATTGCCCATATAAAATGTTGTATAATACTTATTTACAACCCCAAACACTGGTCGAATGGACTTGATGTATCATCCTAAAAAGACTCAGATATTATGTTAAGAAAGGGGGATACTATAAGGATTGCAAGACCCTACACTGTATTGGGTTTCCTTTGACCCCCCATTTTCATTGTTAGATTCTTACCCTGGCTACACTGTTAACACTGGGCGACACATACATTTTCAACAGTGAACATGTGCAGTGTAGTTATTTTGAGTAAATTCCAGATACTCTGTCATGTTGCCATAAATGCTCACTGTGCATTAAGTGTGTGTTCTTAAATCTGCATCTGAAAATAGGACACTAAAATGCACCATTTACTGCTAAAACGACATTGTCCAGCTGCTTCGGGAGATTACTGAGTATTAGCTGCTTTATATTTATGAAATGTTTCAACACGCAAGAGGCCTCACAGAATAAACGCACCTGAAGTACATGACTGAATGGCAGGGAACAGATGTACAGGTAGAGAGAAGCCTACATCATTTAAAATACATACATTTATATTTATTTCACAATTAAAGCATCTTTCAACATGTGAGCTTCACCCAGTTTCTGCTCTTCATATCAAATCAGACTACTGTACACATGCAAACAATACATTAACTTTTGTTTGTTTAGTTTCAGGAATGTAGGAAAAACCCCATCAGATAGAAAAACTACCTGCAGCTGTCATCTCTTATTCATTATGTGGCCAGCGTGATAGATCGACACCTGTGCAGATTATTGAGGCCTCTCACTTTCCCCGTCTACTGTGGTCCTGTAATTACACAAGCTAGCAACCTTTGTGATTGTGTGTTTGATCTTAGATGAAATCAATTTTCTGTCTCTCAAGGTTTACAAGATTTATACCAACTAAAGCGAGGTATTTGTGAACAATGAGATTCATGATCAAACTCAAGTCTGAAACCCTTATGAATACATGCATCAGTCAAGAATAATAGCATTTTTTGTTATAAATACTGAGCTCAGAGCAAAATCATTAAATCTCTGTTTTTTTTTTGTCCCTTCTGGTGATTTTTGTGTCCTCTATTCATTAGTGATATATACATAAAAGAAAAAAGAGTCTCCTAATCAGACAGGCATTTGGTTGCCAGGTTGTCAGCCTAATTAGAGTTCCTTCTTTCAACCAAGTGTATGTCTCAGCAAAAAAAGCTAAACTCTGTTTTACTGGACATCTAAGAGTATCTGCAGGTTTCAGAGTCAAACCTTATAACTTTTAGAGGCTATCTGTGATTCTGTTTAATTCAAAAGATGCAGAATCATATAAACAAATGGAAGGAAGAGCGACTTGGATCTGGACAGTGATGAAACACAAGCAGGTGCTCCTTATACATTGGTAGGTTAATACTATCCACAAGGAGGGGAACACACTTCTGAAAGTGTCCTTTATCATCACAGCCAGGTTATTAAAACCAAGACCAATGACTATCATGTGTGATTGTTTGACCCAAAGGTAGAAAGTTGTGGAGACAATGACCTTGTTTTCAATCAAATATGACATTAGGGCTTCTTTAGGTTCAATATATCCATTAGCAGTACAGCTATGTTATTAAAAACAGAACTAATGCATATCATGAGTGATTGTATGACCCAGAGGGGATCCAGTGTGGGTTCAATGATCTTTTCCTATCATGTAACCATGATATTAAGGCATTTTTAGTTGAAATAATCCCTTTTTTGCAGCTACATTATTAAAAAACAATACTAAGGTTTTGCACGTGCGAGGCACCCTGAGGTAGATCAGTGTCGGGTCAATGGCTTTGTTTTCAAACTTTCGGCTACGAGAAGAAAGCCTTTCTTACTTTTCTTACTAACAAAGCAGTTTGCCTTGAATTTCGAGAGAGAATCTATTCCCCTCTTTGTAGACAGTCACAGAAAAATAAATCAAGTTGGCACTTTATAATTAAATCCTGTGATGAAATGTCTGTAGCTTCACTGGGCAATGAGGGAAAGGGGGGGAGGGGATTGTGTTCAGCTGGGTGAAAAATACAAAACAAGTTTTGTATATTGATGAAAACTGTTTTGTTACTGTAATTACCCGATATTCTTGTGGTTGGGCAGTTTTGTGAGGTTAGTTTGTTACCATTAACCTACCTGACTTTACTGCAGATGTTTGCAGACCTTTATGCTGCAGGGGGCACTCTTCTCCACTAAATGCAAACTGGACTAACCCATACAGTTAACCCGTAAAATAATTAAATACAGCTTTACATCAAGGGAAATCACACTGCTGGTATGCTAAAATCCAATATAACATGAGCTAATCATAATCCAATAGATGCCTGTGTCAGGACAAGTTTCAATGCATGAATCGAAGTTGGCTCTACTTCCTATGATGGTTTAGCTTCTGCAGTGTGTGCTGCATGTTTCACTGGTCTGTGGTGAAGCGTCCTCTAGACCTCCTGCCTACAGCACCCTGAAGCAGCAACAGAGGAAGATTGCTTTTTCAACCACTGCAACAGGAGGTCTCTCTTGCCAGCTGCCTTCAGTTCCCAAGTGGTTGTATAATGTATGAAAAATGTATGACTATGTGAAAAAGGGGTCGCTCATAGTGATGAACATTGTACAGTCGTCCAGTCTGTAATGTAGATTTTGGACCACCATTAGCAGACAGCGAGAGTTGATGATAAACATTGTGGAGTATTTAGCAGCTAAAGAGCCAGATATTTCTGTCAGGACAACAGAGTTTATAGGAGAGAGAATATAGAGCGCCGCAGGAATGAGTCCTTAAGGTATAATATAAGTTAGCTTTCGATGTCCATGTTTTTGAGACATTAAACCCTATTACGTTGAACACGGAGACTCATCTACTCACTTCTCAGTCTTGACAGACGTTACAACTTGTAGATTGATACATTTACAGTTAGATGTGTATTGTGGGGCCATTAGCTCAGTTGGTAGAGCATGCGTCCCATGTACAGAGGCTTTGTCCACGCTGCAGCACCCCTGGGTTTGAGTCCCAGCCTGGGGCCCTTCACTGCGTGTCAACTCCCCTCTCTCATATCCTGTTTCCTGTCATCTCTGAAGCTGTCCTATCAATGAAGCCATACAATGCGTTTTTAATATCTGCTGGTGGTGATATATATATTTTGTATAATTGTATACCTTAATAGTGCAGACACTATACTTTATACTTGTTAAACACAACAGTATACCGCTTTTATAATACAACCTTCAGTGCCATTGCTATCTTGGCCCATTTTTGCTCTCCTCTGTTTTGTGTGCTTTTTAATTCTTTATTTCTTTGGACACATTGTTTATTAATCACTGCAATGTCCTTGCTGCAATGCTGATGCAATTTCCCCTCTGGGATCAATAGAGCTCTATCCCTATACAGTGGTACCATAACCCTTCAGGCTGTGGATAATCAGAAAATCAAACGTAGATAGGTACTGTTGTATTGTGGGGGATGCTGCATTAAAAGGGACATGGTTTACGCCTTTTTGGGGGGCAATGTTTAGAGTTCACATTGGTAAAGTGAACAGTGTATAGTACCGTAATAATACAACAATATGCAAAGCTTGATGGTTGGAGAATTTGAACTGAATCAACATCATGGCAAAAACCTGGAAGACCTCTTTTCACTGTATTTGAGATATTTTGCCATTTCCCATTCCAATAAAGGATGTAACTGAACTGAAATCCAGCTGTGTGGAGCCTTCAAACATCAAACTGTAACAGCAAATTTACCCGACTTAACCAGCAACGACTAATACCTCAAAATTAACATGGTATGACTCGGCTAACTGATAGTAAAACGCTACATTTACCACATTTTGCGAGGGCTTGTTTGTCGGTTAAATCCATCAGTCTGGGTGGTAAAAAGAACAGAGCATCTTGTTCCTTTCACTTGGCTTCTGGATGTTAATAGAAGTGGGCTGACTGACAGGCACAGGCAGAGTGAGTGAGTCAGCTGGGCACCAAACAAGTCAAAGCTATTGTGATTGAGGCAAAGGAGCCTGCATAGCAGCTACTGGAGCACTGCACACCAAACCAAGACACATATGTACCTGTGTGTGGAAAGACCTTCTCTAACACGGAGTGCATTATTACATCAAATCCCCCTCTTTAGAAAAAGTGTTTTTCTTCTTGCTATTATAAATTCAAATATAAATTTGAGCGTCACTGTGTAGGATGATGTATGTGAGAGGAATGTTTTGAGCACACAATTAATTGAAATATTATAAAAATTGTAATTTGGCCAAGAGAAAATAACAGAAGCTGCAATTTTTTTGATAAGGGTTAAATGTGTGACAAAACAGAATTATAACTAAGTACTGTTAGTGCACCAGGTAGTTTGTTAAGGCAGGAACACACCGGCCCAACCGTTGGACGTCTGAAGCGTTTGGGGAGACTCGGACGAGGTTGGGAACAAATATGTTTGGTGTGTTCAGCTGCGTCGGAAGCTTTCGGAGCCGCTCGGACGTTGTTGGCTCCGATTGAGCATGCAAAGTCTGAGGAGGAGGGCTGTCGGACGTCTGAGCCATTGGATTCTCTCATTGGTTGTGTGCCAGCTGAATGCCTGTTCTGATTGGCGGTGTGCTAGCGAATCAGCGCGGTGTGTGGCAGTGGAATACTGTGTGCGCTTTGTTTTTCTATGCACTGCGTTCCGTCATTCCCCGTTTTCATGCTTTGCAGTACTGGCACAAGACTGGCTGTTATTATGTCCGTTCAGGACGAATTAGTTTGTGTTTGTTTGGTAATGCCTCGCTGCATGTTTAGTATGCAGCTGTTTTTATCTGAAATAGTTAAGTTTCATTTTGATCAAAAGTAAAGAGAGTTGCGTGCATAAGCCTCTCGTTTACAACTCACAACATAAGCGCCAGCCGCTTATTGCATCTCGCGCAAGCGCAGAACGCACACCCTACTGTGGAGTAGGCAGCAGTCGAAGCAGTGTGTTTCAATGCAACTTTTCTGCCCAACGGGTCCGACAAGAGGCAACGGAGTGGTCGGAGAGTGGTCGGATAAGGCAGTTGGACGTCTGGGCGGTGTATGGGGGCCTTTGCACAGAAATATATGGAAAGGAGCTGCAAGAAAGCAGGCGCTTTCAAAACCTGTTGTGTTGAGGGCACAGGCGACTGGACAAACAATCTGTCCATCACAGTCGATCAACAGGCAAACTTTAACCAATCAAATCAACAGCAGCAGAGTGAAACCACCAGTGGGGCCTGTTGGTAAATCAAACTCAAATTGAAGCCATTGAGAGACAATATTATGCCATGAATATGAGCCAAGCATACGAGCATGATTTGTGACATCACAAACCGTTCGGAAGCAAATCATGGTTCATGATTCATTATTTGCATTTTCTGACATCTTTAACGAGAGAGAAGAAATAGGTGCTATTTTGAGGATCTATTTTAAGGTGTTAGTTATGTTTTTGTTTTTTTTAACCAAGCCAGACCAACATTGGAGAATTCTCATATACATGTGTGATGGATGTCTTTAATTCTTTGAAAAACATGTCTTCTAGCTAAATTCAACTTTGGCATACTGAGGCTAGTTTTTTGTCTTTTGTTTTGTAACTGACACTTAACTGTTTATTGCTGATGCTTTAGATCAGACTTTATCTGCTTGATGATCAGGCACCATTAGACGCCCTCTCAACCTTCGACCCTGTCTCGTAGAAATTAGAACTAATTGGGAGACATCTTGTGTAAAACTTTGCATATTCATAGATTCTGGGATTTTTAATGAAGGAGAAGGAGTAGGTGCTATTTTAAGGATTTTTATGTGGTAATTATGCTGTTTTTTCTGAAAAAAAAAAAACATGTCAGACATGTCATTAGAGAAATGTTATGTATACCTTAATACACACGTCAAGGGGATCTCAAACAATCAAACTAACCTAAGCTACAATATGCAACTTTCTTCAGATAGTTTTTTTAAAAATGTTTTAATCATAGACATTTTTACTGTATTATTATTGGAGTATTAACTTGTACTGCAACCCTCCTCCTGAAATTGAACCTTAACTCAAAACTATAGATAGCATTTAATTTTAAAGGGATTTCTTCACCCCCTTCACACTTATGATGTCTGTTCTTCATAAATATAGAAATATACACACACACACACACACACACACACACACACACACACACACACACACACACACACACACACACACACACAGCCCAGCTTATTTCTCTCTTATCCAGAGAAATCCTTTCATCAGCTTTTCAGTGCTGGGTAATCAAAGTATAAAGCGCCATGTCAGTCTGCTATTGCCAGAGGCTGACGTGTGAGTGTGGGTGTGAGTGTGTGCGAATATGTATGTGCAGTCACCAGGTGCTAACACGATAACATGCGTGTCCTCGCCAATGTTAAGTAGTATGGAAAAAATATCAATCTCACCTCAGGCCGAATGTGTGAGACTGCTCGTAGTGGAACAGGGAATTAATCTTCGCGTCTGAATTCACAGCAATCAGCCTGTCAATCAAATCCTGAGGAGTAAAATGAGAGGCTATGATAACAAATGCATCAGTGAAGCAAAAATTAAAGCAGCGTGGGTATTCATATGTATGGTGAGTACATCGGCCTCAGTGTATTGGGTGTTAAAGAGGAGGGTTTGCGAAGTAAAACAAATGTGTGGGTGGTGGCTAAAGGCTAAATAAAAAGTGCAAACATGCCCTCAAATGGATGGAAGTGGCATTGCATGAAGTCAGGACAACACTGTGTGGAAAACACTCACAGGGATGGAGGTTGGCATCTCTCTCAAGGTGTATTCACTCTTGTTGGCTAAAGGCTGCCGGCCCAGGAGCTCCCACACCGATTGGGAAGAGGAGAGCAGGTTGACCAAGGACAGAAAGGACTGGTGAGACAGAAAGTGAGACAGATGATTCAAGAGAAAGACAAAGTAGTAAAAAAAAAAAAACAAGCAAGAAATAGAATGGCAATCAGTAGAGCGCGTACCTCTGCCAAGACCCAACATTCCCCTTTTGTACTCACTCATAGATACAGTTTTAATTGAGATCCATTCATTATTTGTCAAAATCCATTCAGTAGTTTCTGTATAATGATAATGACAAACCAACCAACCAACCAACCAACCAACCAACAAACAAACAGACACAGGTGAAAACATAACGTTCTTGGCAGAGTTGAGAAATAAACATGTAAAGAGTGGTAGTAATCTACACACACAATTGATCATAACAGAAATCCTCTGAAATTAAAGGCTAAATATATGAGAATAAGTTGTTGCTGCTATATTCCTTTTCAAATCTATGAAGTGAAAGGCTATGCAGTAACAGAATCTTGATCTATATTTACCTAATTTCACAGTTTAATCCAAATTTTGAGAGCAGTGTGCTTTTTTATGTTTTTCAACTTTTTTGACTGGATGACACATGTATTTGATTTTGTCTGCGATGCTGGTGCCCTGAAACAATATCTAGCTGCAGCGATCGTCTGAAATGCATGCAACCTTTAAAGTGTTAGCCATTTGTGAAAACTGATTTAGTGTGGAGTCACTGATGATGATTCAGGCAAATGTCATCAATATTTACTCTAATTTAATGGCACTTATATTGTAATTTGTGCCATCTATTCATTGCCTCCAAGGAGGTTATGTTTATGTGTGTCCGTTTGTTTGCTGGTTGGTTTGTCAGCAGGATTACACAAACTACTGAACGGATTTCATTAAAACTTGGATGGAGGATGGGCCTCTGAATAAAGGGACGGATCCAGGATTTTTTTCTTACTTTTTTTAACATTCAGGCGTCAGATAGGTTGATAAAAGAAAAAAATTAGATGGCTCACTAGTCAGTTGATAATGATATCAAGCTACAATGATAAGACAAAAAACATGGATTAGTCACTTGAAAGAACAAAATTTTGCTAACTAGTTCGAATAAATCGAATAATCGTTTCAGTCATTTTTCCAGCAAAGACATCAAATATTTGCTGGTTCCATTTTCTTAAATAGGAGCATATGCTGCGACTGGTTGGATAAAAGAAACAATTTGAAGATGTCACTTTGGAGCATTTATTTCAATTTTGTTAGCACTGTGTGAACACCATGAAATTACATCTGAACATGTGAACACAACAGCAGCCTGAAGGATAAACGTCTTTCTGCTCTCATCAAGAAGAAAATGGAAATACATAAATTAGAGAAAAACAATGGAAGCACAATGAAACACACATGGAAGGAACAAACCCTTTAACAATTGCAATGGTTTTGAAAAAGGATATAAACATCTGTGGCATTTTTTTCAGGTTAACAGTTATCTCCATTTTTTTATCTGCTCCTGCCTGTCTGATCTGTCAAAGGTGCATTACAGACTTTGACACGTGTTGTTGTCGGTCTGCTTCCGTTTGAACAAATCTGAACTAGTCACAGCTGAAAACACATCAGATTCTCCCCACTTTACAAATCAGAGCTAATTTGCCAGAAATGCCTGTGCCTCACAGGTCGAGTCACAAAACATCACACATTTTTTAAATTGCACATTTTCGGTTTCCACAACAATCTCAGTTCTGGGACTCTGTTGCCTCTGTGCTGGATGGGATGGACTTGAAGGTCTGCCTGTATGTCCGTAACCTGGCAGCTGACCCACTGATAAGGCAGGCTTTAAAGTCACCAGTGGCAGGGCACAGTTCACACTTCACTGGATGTCTGTCTTCACTTGGCTAGCTTCACTGAGAGAGATGGCTTGGCTGCTGTCAGAGGCCAGCATCAGACACACACATACAGAAATACACTAGAGCTTCAAAGTCTGGGCCTGTCCTGGACTAGACCTGCAAATCCTGTCCCAAAAAATCTAAAAATTAAGCCTCATGCAAGGAGAAGTCTGCCTCAGGGTTTAAAACAGTGAACGTCTACAGAAAAGACTGGAAATATAACCTTACATGTCACAGCCACATCACACACAGTACCTTGAGGCAGCTTCTGTCAATGGGGTCCATTGGCGTTGGCCTGGGCCGGACCACCCTGACATCTTCACTGCCACACTCGAGAACATACCACAGCTCTACCACTAGGGCCCGGACGAAACCTGCAACACAACATCAAGAAATCCTGAATTAAGATCAAAACACTATAACACTATAATTTCATCAATAAGTAACACAATGACAGAATATATGATTATTTTATTCACGGGTTAACTTTTACATTTATTTCTTTCGTTTGTTTGGAAATGATTGCACTCTGTTCAATCTACATTTTACACAGAATTCAAACTCGTTTAGAAGCAGTGTTGTACCATGAACCTTGTAAAAGATGCGTTTAAGACATTTAAAACTGATGTTCAATTCTGTTCAACACATACACTCATATCTCATAATCTCCTAATCCTTAAGAAAAACTTGACACCTCATCTTGTTCTTTTTTCCTCCATTTATCCAGTCACACACAATGTGACAAATGTGTTGCTTCTGGGCTGCATGTCGCATGCTTTATTTTGTCTTTGCAGAACCAACTTGGAATACAAGCCTTGAGCATCACAGCTGGTAAGTGTTTGTTTGTGCGAGAAGGTGCTTTAGTACCTGAACTGTGCAAAGCCACCACCCCTGGAGCAGTCGCTGCCACCTGTGTCACCATCACCCCGTATCCAAACTTCTCACAGCGACTCACCTTCAGAACACAGAAAAAAAAAAAATATTTAGGTGCTTTAGTACCATCTTTTTAGTTTTTGCTTATATAATTCTCATGAATGCAAGGTCAGAACAGTGTTAGTATTCAAAAGATTAATATCGAAAAAGATAGACTTGAATCAAAGTAAACTGAGCTTTGTTTTGAAAGAAAAGGAGAATTGCAAATTGAGCATTTA
Organism: Diplodus sargus; assembly: GCA_903131615.1. Lineage (NCBI taxonomy): Eukaryota > Metazoa > Chordata > Actinopteri > Spariformes > Sparidae > Diplodus > Diplodus sargus. The sequence goes on along the minus strand of CAEMYA010000321.1, from coordinate 819,225 downwards.
GAATTCAGTATGCATTCCTGCTATGACACTGCCAGAATCCTGAAAAGACACCACATAATAATGTAGTTGAGCATACTGAGGAGAAATCAAATTGCAAATTGATTTTTGAGTGTGCAGGCCCTTCATTAATTACAACACAATGTCGCAACTAAAAATAGACTAAATATAATTACATTCCATAATTAAGTGAAATGCCAAACGAGTGAAGCAATTACATGAGTGTGTAAACAATGGAAGTAAATTAAGCCCACAGGGGATTAGCTAAGGTTTGCAGTATGACTGACTGTGTCTACAATATGAATCATTGACAATGCTATGTATATAAGGCATATGCAGAGTCCAGGGATTAATAAATGAAACCCAGTGTGGGGGTAGCAGCATGTAACAGGCTCCAGGCTACTGGTGAATACTGAACAGTCTTTGGGAAATATGGCTGTGGCCTTGAAGTGGAGCGGGGGCAACAAATTACCACAGAATCCAGAATGAATTAGGGATACGGATGACACAGGCCAACACAATGGAGAAAGGTCTTAAAGATAAATCATGTTCTGCAGGATCAGACATTATGGAATACAAAAGCTTAGAAATACTGCATGCATTCATATAGTATTGTACACAGCAAACATTCAGTTTGTGCAAGAGTAACACCGATTCCACATCTTTAAAATGTACAGGATTTTTGAAGGTCTAATGATCATCTTTTTCTTGTTTGTCTTAGCATCATTGATTTAACTACACAATTCACAAGACTTTGGAATCATCATGCAAGCTCAGCCAGAAATCGGAACTTTTCCAAGTTTATTTTGATGGATTTTCTCAAATTGAATTCTTTGTACGTGTTTCCTAAGCCTCATCAATTGCTTACTTTTACTTGACTGGGATCAAATTTGTGCTGCGCATCCAAGAAAACCTTAGAATAATTTGCAACATGTATTCACATAAATAGTTGTTGCATAATGTTTTCCTAATCAGATTAATAATTAGAATGGCACTCAGTAGAGCGCATACTGTACCTCTACCAAGGTCCAACATTCAAGCCTAATCCAGTATCCTGATTTTTTTCAAACTCCTCCTCCTTCCTTAAGAAGTATGAAGAACATGTTGAAAAATATTCAAAATACATTAAAAAAAAAAAAGAATATGATGAATGAAGCAATTCCTGAATCTGTCTCTTTGTCTGGATCTGCACTAAAGGTTAATGGGGTCTTTTCTGGGCTGAGACCCATCCTCCATCCAAGTTTTATGTTCATCAATCTGTTCAGTAGTTTTTGTGAAATCCTGCCAACAAACCGACCAACTAACAGAATCAGGTGAAAACACAGCCTCCTTTAAGTGGATACAAATAATAACAGTCATTTCAAAAAAATAAACATGTGAAATGACTCCTCTTTGGAAATAGATCATACAGCATAATTGTTTAACATTCAAAGATGAAAACTTCATGATTTTTAAATTAAATTCAATATAATTTCCTGCAACAGTCTGAGTATGACATTTTTTACCTTATACTACTTCAATGTTGGCTGACTGTAATTCAAGCCAACATGGCAAAGAATCCCCGAAAAGCATAATATTATTTCAGCATCGATGCTATCGAGAGGGATTAAAAATCTAGCCAAAGTTAATGCTCCCTGGGCTTCCTTAAAGGTGATGAAACAGTGCCATGTTCCATCAGCTCTTATCAGCAGTTCTGCACTTAAGTCCAGTGCCATGTAAAATTGATTGCTATGAAGATTGACTCATCTGATTAGCTTACATTTTAACTTCAAATCTGCTACCAGAATTTTTATAACTAAATGACTCAGGAGTTCCATGGTAGTAGGAGTTTACATCAGCTTACGCAAAGACAGCAATTGTTGTACTGTAGGTGAAGGGGGGTGAGTGGTGCTGTTCCCTCTCTGAAACAGTTGAGGTGCTCTTGAGCAAGTTATTTGATCACTAAACTGACATACTAGGGCTTTGTATTTGCTAAGTGCAGGTGAATCAGGTAGTTTCCTGGTGTGACTATGTGTAAGTGTGTATGTGTGGAATAGGGTATTGCTGTAAAAGAAATGACTACACACATGAACACTGGAAATGTCAGCACACCTGGAAAACTGTCCGTAAATATATAGAACTTGTGAAGTATAAGACAACATTTTGAACACTATTATTTTTTTATGATGGAAAAGGACCAAATTGAAAACATCCACAGTTACACTTGTGTTGGATTATAAAGTGCTGTGCTTGCTGTTACCTGTAGTTTTTTAGTAAAGCGAGAAAACATGTAGGAGACACACTCGTTGATGGCTCCTGTCTGCTGGAGCAGCAGCAGGCCTTTAGGAGTTGCGGCAAAGTTCAGCAGACTATCCAACAATGTTTCTTCCCAGATGAGCCTGATCCAAAATCAGAGGGAGAATCAGAGTAAGCTACAGCACCATGTATTCACACACAATGTATTTAAGATCATGAGATTTAAACATACACAACATCAGAAGCTAAACTTGGCAAACAGTGATGAATAATGTACTGAAGTGTTTGTGTGTGTGTGCATGAAGCCTCACATGTTCTGCAGCTCCTGGGTGGATTTTCCAGCAGCGGCTCCAGGAACCGGAGTCGGAACTCTTTCTGACAGAGAGCTGGTCTAGAGATAAAGAATTAATATGTTTTATCATTATTATTACTCAATGTATGAGTGTTTGGACATATCTGAATAGTTGGACCAGAACTATTCACTTAATGCTCCTGTGTGGGAGACTTAAAAGCAGTTCCCTGTGTCTTCTTTATTCAAGATTCAATGAACCCTGGTCCTTACATTTGTCTACAATTAGCCTTTTATGTTTTGTCTTGATATTGTAATTTTTTACATCTATAATTTATAATTTAATTTCACCTCGAAAAATGTTAATGGAATACAAATACATTTTAAAAATGTAGTTCTAAAGAACCCACCTTTTCTATCAGACAATTATACTTTATGTTAGACTTGTGCATTTTTAACAAACTAATTGATGTGGAGGGGGAGTGGCTGAGGTTGATGACTGCGTAGTTGCAACATAGCAACGATATAGAAGTCCTGATTGATCGTTTAAAGGCAGTTTTAAATAAAGGCTGTCTGTACTTCCTCATAGTTTGTTTTGATCATTTCACAGTATTTATATATCATCTACATCTCCCTTTATACAATATGGAACCTTTATCTGGTAACTGTTTTCGGTACCCTTGTGAACTCATGCCCCCCACAAACTTCGGGGGCCATGTTGGTGTGTTTACAGTAAAAGGAGTGAGGTCAACTTGCATCATGACTCGGAAAATAGAAATGGTGCCGTCCCGTGTATCACAGTGGAGTACGTGCAGAATGATTATTAATATTTAACAAATACTGGGTAAAGTCAGGAGGAAGTGACCAGGGAAATGTTGTAGACTGATGGCAAGATGAAGTTAGAAGTTAATTTTTCACATGGATGTTTTAGATAAAAGACAA
>CAEMYA010000321.1:786084-815636 GCA_903131615.1 Diplodus sargus | reverse complement strand
ATTCCCTCCATTTGCAAGCAGTGGGTTCTTGCTGCAGTGAAAGAATAAAGACAAATTACAAGCAAATTAAACATGATCGCAGTATTCTAGCCAGAGACACATTAGACATGGACACCACTCCATTAGATATTACAGGGGGAAAAAAAAAATCAGAGACAAATTTAATCCACCATTTTTTACAATGTTTTTGGAGACAGATTAGTTATTATTCTCCAAGAAAGGCTCTCACGTCTCTCTTTCAGAGAATCTGCCTGTAAAAATGGACCAATTCCATACAGCATTCCCAAATACTAACAAGAATCTTTATATTTTTTTAAATATAAAACCTTCCCATTAAAAACACAGAATCTATTCAATAACCTCTCGAAATCTGATATGAAACCTAAACATAGAGTATGTGAATATCTGACACAAAAACAAAGTGATCCATGTTAAATGAAGAAATTAAGTGCAGATACCTTTTTCCAGGCAGCAGCTACAGCCTTATGCAGGCCGTAGGGTCGGAGCACCTGTAAACCCTCACAAGTGTTGTATATCTGCCTACAAACGAAGATGAAGGCTCCACATAACGTATCGGACAGGTCGGATTCACTCAGTGATGACAGCTCTTTGTCCAGCAGCCTGAGAGTGAACTGTACAATGACATGAGCAGCAAAAGTTCTGCAGAGAGACACAGAGAAACATGTTGACAAGAGATACAAAATACACATTTTATGTGTTCAATATGAGATCCAGTGAAAATGTATGTGGACTGCGTTGATTATTCAGGTTTATGTCTGTCTGCAGTTGTGCCTTTATTTCTCATTATATCAGTCACAATAATCTGTGCCAACACAGAATATTCAGAAACCAGATATTGTATTTACATGCCAAAGTTGCCTTGTCTAAACCGAAGTGATCCAGGTAACAAATCTCAAATCTGTTTCTTAAAACTGGGATAATGTCATATGTATCCAGGTTTCTGAAACCAGGATATGATGTTTACATGTGAAGCAGATATTTTTTTTAAAAATGGATCATGTCCAGGACACTGGAGGCATGTAAATGCACGCAGTGTGCACTGAACACAGTATAGCGAAGACATGACTTGACAATCTGTGACTGGTGCAGACTTTGCCCTTTTTATGTTTCAAGATATTTTACACACATAAGAGCCTCTTTGAAACACTGAAGGAAAGGGAAAAAACCAAAAAGCATTTAACTTATTTTTCTTCCATTGTTTTAATGCTTTTTGCTTAATATCAAATACATTCTATTACGTTTGTTTATGACTTTATTATTACTTGTTAATTGACCTATCTGTATTGCTCCCTGATTTACAAATCGTTTAATTCCCAGGCTTTCCTTCTCTTCACTATTTGTCTAAATTTCTAGAGTGACAAAAAAAAACTTGGGGATTTAAGTTCCCAGTGCACTTTAACATGCTCATTAATACAGCATATTTCTCAGAGGAGATATATGCTAGGATTAATTGGCAGATTATTTTATTACATTTATCAAAACAACAATTTGTACTCAACAGCCGTATCTACCTAAGTGAATGTATTTTTGCTAATTTACAACAACAGGCTATAGTATAAGGTTGGACAGAGTGACCCAGGTTACAGACAGGCCAGGGTCAGCCAATTAAAATAGAATACATTAATACTGAACACTCTGAGTGACCCTGAGTGCCTTTAATAAAATATACTGTTGGAATCTGAGTAGATCAAAGACATAATTGCAGTGACTGACAAACCAGCAACATCCTCGGGTCTAATCTGTTCTCTGAGCAGAATCAGGGGGATTTGTTATGCAAACTTAACTTTATATTAAAGTCTTTTTGCTCCGTCAGTAAAATGTAATTTATTCATTACCATGAAAGATACAAAATGAAATTGTCTATTTAATCATAATTCAATCGCAGTGCCTCACCTCTCACTGTGGGCTACTACTAGATTCTTCTCGTATAAAAAGAGAGACAATCCTCTGTCTGTGTTTGCGATGCGAGCCAAGACGTCAGCGATGAGAGTCAGTGTTGCTGCGGGAGATTTTAATTTAGCCTGCAAACCGTAGAGAACACACAAACAAAGATTACCCACCTGATTCAGAAACAGGTAGAATCCCAGGAGGGATGGACAGATGTTGAATACTGAAATAACATAATTAACTTTGACAACTATGGAACTGAGAAAAAGCTATTATATTTTCAAACGTCATGCCTCCACAAACAGTTTTTCAAAATAACCTTCCGGCTGTGACAAATAAACAAATACTCTCTTTTTGTCCTTATAACATGATTCTTACAAACACTTTAGGATTCAGATATGTTGGAATCAAGGATAAAAGTTTGGTTTGTGGTAATGATTGAGGTTAGGATAGGTTTGTGGTTGTTCACCTTGTGTAATTTGCCAAGATTAGGACTGGGTGTATAAATCAGAAAAATATGGTAAAAGGAAATGTTAAGCATTTCATGCTGGGTGTTAAAATGGAATTACTGTTTAGGAAATGAATCAAATCAGTGGATAGTAGGGTGTGTGTGTGTGTGTGTGTGTGTGTGTGTGTGTGTGTGTGTGTGTGTGTGTGTGTGTGTGTGTGTGTGTGTGTGTGTGTGTGTGTGTGTGTGTGTGTGTATGTGTGTGTGTGACCTGCTGTTCAGTGAGCAGAGCTATAACTGGAGCCAGCAGTGTCTCTATTACAGGGGTCTGGTAGAGACACTCTGCAGCGCACTCTGTTCTCTCACACAGCTTCCAAAGCACCTCCATTGCAAGACCGCTGGGAGACAGGGAGTCTGAAAGCATGAACAGTAAAATAAACCTTTTTTCAACTGAAATAACCCATGCTTTATGTTTAGACTATGTCGATATATTATTAAAATAAAGTACATGCAAGTCAAAACATTTGACGATAACCTGAGAACCAAATTTTGCCAAGATGCTCCTACCAAACCAGCTGGATGCTTGTTTTACAGAATGGATGCATTTAAATCATAGACAGTATTAAAAAAGCCACAGTGATGTCACCCACTGTGACCACTTCTGCATTGGCTTCACTTTTCAAACCAAGAGACAAGATCCATTTATTTTTTGAAATTTATCATGATTTATACATTGTCATCATAGGTGTGTTTAGCCTATTATTACAATGCTGATTACATGTTAATCCACAGTAACAGTTAAAGCAATGTCAAAATATATATAACAATCAAGAGTTACTTGACTTAAATCTCAATGAAGGACTGATTTGAAGGATATTCTACACTGTAATATTCCTGCCTTTACATCAGTACATACTACAACTGAATATTGCCTTATAAGCTTTAAATTGAAATATCCTAAAAGCCAAGACAAACTCAGTCTCACACACACAAACATAACTGTGCATCTACCTCTGACACTGCATTCTGCAGAATCATCACACTACTCAGAATAGACTCTCACAAGTGGTGCACATGATCCTCATCAGCCTGCAGGTAAAATATTAATATAAATCCATGACTTGCTCGACATAACTTCCTGCAGCAGCCGAGCAAGCTGCTCCTCTGACAAAGTCATGGTAGGGGACACTATTGATCACTGGCAGGGAAGCTGCTGCAGCGTAATTCATGAGAATGAATGGTGCAATAAAGCAAGGTCTTCCAGGAGACAACCACAGGACTGCATGACTCAGTACAAGGTTAAGAGATAAAAATATATGGTCTGAGCAATGCTGTTACACCTCATAGGGAGGGTCACCATGTTCATTCGGGCCCTGAGTCCAGACTCACAATCTGGACAGAAACCAGGGAGGAAGTCGAAACTCGTTAAGGTAGTTCAAATCTGTGTGTGAGTGTGTACAGCCTCACCCGTGAGTGAGGTGTCACTGTGCAGAGGTTCAGGGTGTTGGTACATGATGTTGATCAGGATGACAACCAGGTCTGTCACGCTGACTGGATCTATAAAAACACACACATACACCCAATAAATAAATAAATCAGTCAGTGTCTAGACAGAGACAGTATAAATAGTGAGTACTGCTGAGAAAAAAATGGAAGGAAACCAGGTCTGAAATTTTGGTAACCTTGAAGATAAGGATAATCTTGGCTCACAGTTTGAACCAAATTTTATGAATAGGGGTGCGTTTTATCATCCGTTATATTTTGTGATGAAATTGTGATGAGCATTTTTCACTAATTCATACCCAAATTGCTTCATCCATGAGCCTGAAAAATAAATGATTGCCAAAATAATTGTGAGTTGCAGGTCTAAGTGATAAGCCCATGTACATATAACGATGTTAACATAACAACTTATGTTAACATCGTTAACATAATTAATGGCCAAATGTTTTTATAATTGATGAAATCATTAAACAGTCATTTATCAAGCAAAAATGTCAAATGTTTCCTGCTTTTCTTGTTCAACTATGACAGTGAAAAGAAGAGTCTTCTTTTGTTGAACCAACAGTCTAAAAACCCAATTTGTAGACGTCACTTTGGGTTCAGGGGAATCTTGATGAGCATTGTTATAAAAATATTATCAGCTAGCGATAAATCAATGTACCATGAAAATAATCAGCATATTAATAATAAACAACTATACACAACAACTATATACAGCCGCACTAAATACTTACTGTATAATTAATTTTCACTACCTGAATATTCTTCTGGTGGAAACATATTTTCATATTGTGGGACGAAATGTAAAGAAAACTACTGTCTACTAACCACCATCAGTCTGGCATGATGGTGGACTTCACATTCTGGCTGTGATACTACTTAATAAAGTATCTGAGCTGTCTGAACTGGAGTCATTTACAAGTGACTGGAGTCCCTGGCACAGTATCTAAATGGTGTACTAAAGTTAAAAAAATGAAACAATAAATATTTCAACTTCTTTTGGCTGGCTCTATATCTATATGAGAGAACAACTCTACAATTGACAGAACAATTATAAAACATTATCAATTGTCACTGTGACAAAATCAGGAAAAATGGCCTGCAATAGAAATGTGTTTAGTAATTGACACATATGATGACACATGATTGAGGAATGATTCTTGTGCCCACATCAAGGTGTGGAGAGACTCATCGACAGACTTCCACCTAAAGAGTGGGTGCTATGATCGATATAAACTGCTCTAACGTCACTGATTTGATTGCCTCCAGACTTACTTGGAAGATGAGTGATTGATGGTTAATGGTTAATGAAACTGTGATTACAGCAGTGACAGTGGACAATGAGTCTGCCATTCACTCTGTTGCATAACTTTGTCAGAGATAAAGATGGGTGGAGGGACCAAAATCATTAGACTGGAGGGAGTGGTGCCAATGCTGATCAGACGCATTCCTACTTCTGCTATAAAGATTGCAGTGATATTTTGTTGTATAATCACTACGGGTGATATGACGGTAATAAACTATAACCAACAACGATGCATTTTTCCCTTTATCTCATTGGCAGCTGCCAGCAATCGACAATAAAATGTTCTTTAAGGTGTTTACGTAACAAAGGAAGAGTTTAACTTTTCATGAATTATTTCAAATGACTTCCTGGTGTAGAGATGAGGAGATTGATACCATTCTCATGTCTCTTCAGAAATGACATAAATAAATACATGCAAAGTCAGCTGCGGGGTAGCTCAGCTTAGCAAAAAGACAGAAAGAGACACCTTAAAATCTTATACCCCATGTTTTTCACAGGTGTTTCAAACAGTTTATACAAAAGTCCAGCGTTTTACCTTTGCGCTTCCTCACTTTGATAGGGAAGAGCTTTCTGCCATTGGCGTAGATGAGGAGTTTTCCCAGGACACACAGCGAGTGGACGAAGAAGGCATATTCAAGCTCTTTTCCTGTATAAACACTTCTCTGGGCTGAACCTGAAACAACAACAAAAAATAAACATGTAAAACTTTCCATTTCCCATGAGGACCAAAAAAATGTTGTGATTAATAACAAATGTTAGATGAAGAAAAGCTCAGAATGAGCTGAATGTACAGGGCTGCAGAAAGACATGTATTTTCCTATCCAGTGGCTAATTCATTGGATGAAACTTTTGAAGTGTTGCAAATACAAATCAAAATTCAGAGGGGTTGAAGTAGCATGCATGGCCAAAATAACATCCTCAAGAGGAAGCTAAAGAACGCATTAGTATCTGTAATGACCATTTTGATTTCAGTTGAACAGGAAAACAAACAAATGAACTTCACATTTCAATACTGTAATATGCGAATTACTGTTCCTATAACCATTATGAATGTGACATTTCTTATCCAAAGCTTATGTAATGAGACTGAAAATGAAAAAAGAAGCCTGTGACAACCTTGCAGCACCTCAGGGGTGCAGAAGCTCAAAAAAAGGCACAAAAGCTCTTCTTTTATGAGTGTATCAGTGACACTGGAGTCTGCGTATCTCCACTCATGCAGGACAAGGTCAAAATGTTCAGCCTCGGCGAGCCAGCTGGCTCATAGGAGATAACACAGACATTCCCTCGCACCCCATCATCCACTGTAGTCACTCTCATTTATTGAATGATCACAATCAAATGTGCACATGTATTTGAACAGAACAATTAAAGCTAATTCTGCTCATTTAAATAAACAATCGCTGGGAGGCCGTAAAAGGGATAAATGAGAAATGTGGCCAAAATGTTGTGAAATTTGGGGATCCGATACTGACCATCAATCAACATACTTTATTTAGTCTCCCCTTTCATTGAGTGTTCATTGTTCTCTCCATTACCCACAACACTTTTTCTGTTTTAGCTTTTGTTTTTTCTTGTATTATTCTCATTTCTTCTGTCGACTGCTCACTACTTTCTCTGCCTTCCTCTGTTTTAATGGCAGCAGAAGCAGCATGTGCACATTAACAAAACTGAATAAATGATGACTGCAAAGTCTAGGTGAAATACATTTAACACCCACAGGCTTCAAATGAAGCATTAATTTCTCATTAAGCTTTCATAGTTGCTCAGGCTGAGTGTATTATTTTTTGGGGGTTGTTTCACAGGACACATTAAATCAGCATTACTGCAAATGTGCTGATGTTTACCACAAAGAGAGTGAAGACTGGTGTTCAGATATGCCTGAGAGAGTACATAAACCTGTTGTAAAAATCAGGACTTTATGGGATGTTTTGCTTACCAAAGTTCTGCAACTCAGCTGACCCGGTATCAGCGGTTTCATCTGTGAAACTCTCACAGGATTCCCCGTAGTGGATGCACTGCTGAAGGGCAGCCACCATCTGATGGAAATTAAAGGATTAAACTAGTGCATGTTATTGAAGTTGCTGCAAACCCCTGACTGGCTGAGTGAATTGCCAACTTCTAATCTCTTGTGACAAATTTGGATGCAGCTATGAGCAGGCCAAAATCATCAGGCTTACTGAGACATTCATTTGGAATGTCAATGCAGCCTCTTCTTATCGAACCTCTTAATGAAGTTTTTCAGGACAAGAACCATTCGTCTTAATCTAAATCAGGGCACCTGAGGGAATTTCAATGCACTGCAATGCAAGAGTATTTAGGGCTTATAGTGTTGTAACTGTTATTGACGTTTACTTTAGAGAAAGTTTCTGGGGTGATTCCACAGTAATCCTTTGTAAAGTCAGAGTGAGAGTTTAGAGGGAAGTTTAGGATCAAACAATCAATCAAAGCGTCAAAGTGACACTCAACTCTTGAGCCCCTTTGTCTCAAAGAATCCTCTTCTCTGTTTGGCCGTGTGACTTACACATATCCCACAAATACATCACAAATAAATGGTCATAACATAAGACTTTCACTGATGGAAGGCATCTGTTAAATGGAGCCAATATTTTGGGGAAACCTTACCCTTCTTAATGCCTGTTTATGTTCTGAATGCAAATATCTTGTTACAGTTATGACAGGAACTCAAAGAGCAAATTTCAAGGCTTTTCATACTTGTTCAGTTGGTTGGGACTTTATGATGCCTGACCTCTCAGCAGTACAAAGGAGCTAGTGGGTATTGATTACGAGTGAATCGCTCACCAGAGACTTGTATTTTCTCTCCAGGAGTCTGAGAACCACAGTCCTGCTGTAGTACCCATGCTGAGAGAGGGAGATGATCGAGAAATAAACAATACAATAGATGAGGTTGAGTACAACATGAACAAGAGAGGAAGAAATATTAAGCAACACAGAACTCACACAAATCAAAAGCATTTGTTAATTTATGATACACACCATCCACTTTTTAAACCAGGTAGCTTTAATATCCAGTAAGGCCAGTAGGTGAATGGGTTCAAGTGCTTTCTCTGTCCCAGGTGAGGCTGAGGCATGTTCATGATGGAGGGACAGCAAGGAGAATGTGCTCTCTATCACTTCCTCCATATACCTAGAGCAGGGTGGAAAGAAGAGCAAAACACATTTACTGAATGTAACTATCATTCTAGATGTAGTAAAGAGAAGTCACAAGTTGCTATAAACTGCTGTGTGCTTGTACAACGCCTTTTTACTAACCATCAAATGTAATAATTAAGTCAACTGCATCTGAGACAGCAAGTGAGGTGAGACCTGCCTTTCCTGACCACATATCAGTTTAAAAAAACTCACTTCTCAGGGTGGCGTATCCAAAAGGTTGTCACCTCCTTTTGAAAGTCGTTCATCAATCGAATCTGAAAAAGGATGGATGGAAAGACAGAGAGACAGAGAGCACTATAGTGTGTTTGTTTGGTGATACACTTTAAATAGTGTAAAATAAAAAAGATGCTGAACCTGTTTGAGAAGACGACTGATCTCAGGTCTGTTGACGTCGACGGCAGATGAGCCAGTCAGAAAGCTCAGTTTGTGAGACTGAAAACTTGACTCCACACTTTTAGCTGCACATTAAATGCAAAAAACATATTACAAATACTCAAGATATAGGTACAATATAGGTACCCATATACATAATGCTGCATTAACAGTACACAATATATTTACAATGCACAAAGTAATAATAATTAAGTCAAAACCTCAATCTAATCGTAATGAAAACTGTTCACATAAAGGCCTGTGAACTTTTTATGTAGTATAAAATCTGATTAACTTTGTACATAAAACCAAAGCTACAGCATCTGCATGGCCAGATAATACAAACAATAAGTGGAAAACATGTATTGTCCTCATGTAAGACTATAAATAAAGAGGAGGTACAGAAATCCTAAAAATGTTTTATTTATGAAAAAACTACATCGGTTAGTTCAAACATGAAGCTGCTGTACATGAATGGCCTACCCAAGCTGGTGTAGATCTCTCGTGTCACATTCAGTGGAGAGGAGGAAAAGCTTTTAGCAATGAACTGCAGCACATTATCCTGATGGAGTTGAGGTGGAAAAATATAAGATCAGCATTAACACACCACACGCAATCATATTTATAATCAATTTACAATGTCTACATTTTAAATTATATTAAAAAAAGATCTGTATAATGGGAGGAAGTTAAATAAGACTGTAAATGGCTACAGTGTTATCTTGCTTTCTCCTAAATTAAGCTAGTGTGGCAGGATTGTGTGTAATTGAGAGTGTTTTGTGTTCTTCATTATTAATTAGTGAGTTTGCAGGACACTGATTCCTGAGTAGAAGAGGCTGCTCAGGACTCACGCTGAGGTCGAGATCAGTCAGAGCTGTACAGAGGTTCCTGCCCAGGCTGCTCCAGCTCTCACAGCTCAGCACGTCAGACGGAGGAGCACAGCAGAGGGCCTGAAGAGCCTCCCAACGTACCTTCACACAGAGTTACATCAATTCACCTGAATGACTGTCACATTTTAATCTATGACAGTGTTTTCATATGTGCAAGTAAGCCTTTCTACCTCTTTGGGTCTGCTGGAGTCAAGTTTTTCTGCCAAAGCTTGAAGCTGCTCTTGCCTGATGAATGCATAACTCTGGAAAGGGACAAAGAACATTAAAATCCACCATAAACTGACATTTAAAAAGAGCTCTCATTGTCTGATGGCAGCACAGCAGATGTTTCAGGGGTCAATGGGTGCATCAACATTAATTTTAATGGAAGGGATCACAGGAGATTGAGACACAATCTTGGCCCTTAACACGCGTCTTCAACAGGAATATAAAAAGGTAATAAACAAATGAAATATAACCATTTACTGCCTTCTGAGTGTATGTACTGTATCTCTGACCTGGTTAAAGGAGGAGTCACTGTCAGAGCAGTTGTCACTGTAGTGGCTGTTGGACTGACTGTGCTGCTTCTCTCTGTGCATCTCCTCCTTCCTCATCTGGTCCTCCTCAAATTTGTTGATTAAAGACTCCACCACCAGAATCATGGTGTTCTTCAAGGTCTGCATCATCTGCTGGTACCTGCCACAGAAACAAGCACATAGGTGTATTTTTAATGTCACCAAAACCCTTTGCATGATAACTCATGTGTCTGCTCTGTGACTATATGCCGTGTGTAATTCAACAGAAATCCAACTTTTTTGTCATGTTTTTTAGGGGGGAAGTTTGCTGTTGTTTTTGTTATTGCAAAGACTTTCCTAGTAAAGTAATAGAAAACATTCCATACCAACTGTCTGTAATCCCAATGTGGGGTCATACCAAAAACATTCAAATTTGGAAATACTGGATAGAAAAATGTATAATATGCCTCATGCTCACAGCCTAAAATCAGTGTCATTGGACAGTATTTGCTAGCTTCTTATCACAGAATTTTATACTTGAAATTTTGAGTGAAAAGAGATAAGTCAGGTATAAAATACAATCAAAGTTACAAATAATTAATCCCTGTTGCTATCCATATCCTAAAAATAACAGAACACTAAACGTAAATGCACACTTAAGTTGAACAAAATGTACTGACTTACTTTAAACGACCATTTATACAAATCTGAACAAACACAATTCATAGTTGTTTTTGAGCTACACTCACTCATCCGAGTCTCTGGTCCTCCGGGTCACAGCGTGGATCAGGGTGTCGTGACCTGAGCCTATTGCATGTTGTCCATCTTTGGTCAAGCACTTGATCTCTTCTTCCACCACAGTCCCCAGTGAACTCTCCACATACTGACGGAGGTACTTGACAAACTCATAACTGCAAAGAGAGCATTGAAGAAATACACTAATTGTTTAATATATCTGTAAATCTGTTGCATACCAACATGTGCAAAACGGCTTATAAACTCGTGGTTTAGCTTGAACAAGTACAGCCTACTACTAAAAAAAAGGTAGCACCAGCAAAAATTTGTATTTCATTAGACGGTTTTATGGGGGCACTCTGCCCCCATAATCAAGTCTGACAGACTTACTTATGGAAGTTCTTGTCAGTCTCTTCCAGATGAAGGAGGATTTCTTCAGCACACTCGGTTGACGGAGCACCTGAGATCCTGTCGTTGATGCTTCTTAGAAGCTGCTTAAGCAAAGACTGCAACTCCACCTCGTCTTCAACTGACAACTGAGACATGTCTACAGCTGGATAGAAAAGAGTGGTCGGTTTATTAGGTTTAAAATGTGCTTATGTATGGTGGTAAGTAAAGGGCCAGGTCACCAGGGTTTGACAGAAAAGTTCCGTTCAGAAAGGACGATGTGTATTTGCGTTATCATCAAACATATTGTAAATATAAATGTAATATAAATAACTATAAAATGATCAACATCTTTTTCTAACAAAAAAGTAGGAGATAAAAACATCACCCTCAAACAAATGTAAAAAGAGAGCTGGGGTGCATGAGGACAGAGAAAGCAGAGTTCAAACATCCTGAGCTATCAGGCGCTGCATTCATTTTAATCAGTGTCCATGTTCAGCACACGGTTGTAACGATGTAGTTTTGGTTTTGCGTTCTTTTTCAGTCAGTCAGCTACGTGTCGGTCAATTCATCACCAGCAGGTGTGACAACCCTCTGGAGCACTAGCTGTTTTCTATAGAGAAAATTGAATATTTCATGATAAACATCATAAACCGCTGTTTCTTCTAAAATATACAAATAACAATTCAACAGCAACAATTAAAAGACCTATACTGTACACTCAAAAGGGCTACGTGATATTTATGTCTTTACCTAGAAGCCAAAACCAGTTCATTGCTTGCCTCTGGTTAGCTTTACGCTGCTAGATGCTCCAGTGTAACGTTAACACAGCTAGCTAACGTTAGCTAAAGGCAAAACTGACTAAATTCAACTAAGGCCTGAACGAAAACCAAAAATGTCCCCGCTGCACAGACTAAACACCCAAAATAAAACGCATTGTGTGTACTGCATTTCAAAACAGTCACCTTGTTTCTGGACTTGTAAAATCTTTGCATCCAGAGATCATTTCAGGAGCAATTGACAGCGGTTGCTGCGTCTCTATGGAAACGGCCACTTAGCGTGAACTGCGGTGCATTGTGGGATCGAAAGGAACTGTGCGCTGCCTTTCAAAACGTCGGAAATGTAGCCATTGCACGTAAAAGATGGATAATGAAAAGCGCTAAAGGTAAAATGTGACAATAAGAGCAGAAACCGAAGATCTGTCATTCGTCTCCAGTCAAAGCTCAACAGTGTCCACTGTGAAACGTCTGTACAGTAATACTTTTTTGAGCTGAAAATGTTACCGACGGTTTTCCTTAAAAATTCTGAACGCAGCACCAGTCAAGCACGCTGTCACGTGACTCAATGTTTTGCTCGGATGCTACACCGGAGACATCTCTGCCTACTGAAACGTCCGTCAAACCTGATACTTACTATTATCATGTGTTTACTTTGTAGGAACAGCGACATATTCTGTTAGGACGCCTGACTCACTAGCTGACTTTACGTTTCAGATATCAAAACGTTAAATCTACTGAAGAAGGCTTTTTAGCTAGCAAGCTAGCACCGGCGACTGTAGTGTCGACTATGGCGGCAGTTGACAGCTTTCAGTTTTTGTACAGAGAAATTTCTCGGTCGTGCAGCTTTTACTTTGAAACCCTCGCCCTGGTGGGGGCTCTCTATACCGCCAGCAAGGTAATAATCCTGCTGAGAGACTGCTGCACGCTGGTCAGGGTGCACTTCCTGCCAAGAATGATCCCGACCAAGAGCCTGACCCAGAGATTTGGTGACTGGGCTGTCATTTATGGTAAGGATGCAGCAGGGGGATCCCATGGTGATTAATCTATACGTGTTGCAACCATAAATATGGCACACTGCACTGAGATTTGAGTGTCACAGGGACTAAATAATGTAAATATGACAGCAAATGTCTTTAAATTAATTTTATTACCATTCAAATTTTAAATTACACTTTTGATTCATTGATAAATCATTTGGTTTATTTAATATGTAAAAATGATGATAAGTAATGCCCAGTTTTCCCTAATAAATGATGGTTACATGAGCTGATAACACTTAATGCGGTTTAAAAGTCCCATATTATGCTAATTTTCAAGTTTGTATATTAATTTTAGGTCTTTACGAGAAAATGTTTGCATGCTCTAATGTTCAAAAAACACATTGTTTTTGTCATACTATCCACTGCTGTCTGGCGGCTCTGTTCTAGTGCCTGTCTCTTGAAGGTCCATCTCCTTTCTCCATGGGTTGTGATACTTTCAAGTATTTATATAGCACCTTGATCAAAAAAGGGTGAGAAATTCTCACTTTCGACAATATGGACTTTTAATTTCTCGGCCATCAAACAATCAGCTTGTCATTTCTGCAAGACAGTCAACTTTGAGGTCATAGTCAGACTGTGTGATATATCCTCATTCCTCAATATTGTCCTTTCTCCCGTCAGGTGCATCAGAGCCTGTGGCCAAAGCCTATGCAGAGGAGCTGGCCAGGCACGGTATCAGCATCATCTTTGTCACTAAGGACCACGCCTCTGTCAGAGACACCGCTGCATCCCTCTCCCAAAGCTACAGAGTGGAAACTGTCATTATCCTGTCTGACTTCTCTTTGGACCAGGCAGCCAGCAAGCCCATCAAAGAAGCCCTGAGGGGTAAAGATATCGGCTTCCTGGTGAACTGTGTGGACGAGGCGTTGTCTTCCCCTCAGAGCCTGATTGAAACGCCCGAGCAGAGCCTGTTGGAGTTGGTGAATAAGAACGTCGCGGTTGCTACTCTGATGACCCGGTTGGTGCTGCCGGGGATGGTGGAGCGCAGCAGAGGAGCTGTGGTCAATATATCATCGGGCGCTTGCTGCAGACCTCTCCCTGGAAGAGTGACACTCACCGCCGCCACTGTGAGACAAAACACTCAGTGTATCTGCCTCTTGCCGTCCATACACACCAAGATATCTACCCTCCACTGTCTGTTGTCACACACACACTCAATAATCCTGTCTGCCTTTCTTCACTTGGTATTTCAGGGTTACCTGGATCATTTCTCCAGAGCTCTTCACATGGAATACAGCGGCAGAGGGATCTTTGTCCAAAGTCTGATTCCTTTCCAGGTAGATTTCCTGAGATGAACGTTAATGAGAAGCTCATCAGATTCATTATCCTGTTTACTGATTCTGTGATTAGATAGTTCTTGATTCAGAATAACTTTTAGACGATTACAGACTTTTTCATTTTTATAAAGTTCTTGCACGGCTGCTTGAATTGAGACAACATTTGACATGAACATAGGCTGCGTTGCATTTTTAAAGCCTCAACAATTACGCAATTAATCAATTAGTGGATTACCAGAAAACAAATTGAAATTCTGATAATTAGCTTTAAGTTATTTCTCAAGCAAAAAATGCCAAACATTGGCTGGTTTCAGCTTGTCAAATGTTACAAATTGTTGCTGTTTTTCTGCATGATGTCATTGTAATTTAAATATGTGTCAATCGCACAAGGAATCTGAAATGACCATGCTTGTTCTGCTGCTTGTAGTATTAAGCCAACATTTAAAAATGTTTTTGGTTTAGGTTTCGCCTTGGTATGCCGTCTGGACATTTGACTTTGTTTTTTTTCTCTTAATTGAAAAATAAGTAAGAGTGAATGCCAGCTAGTCTCACAGTTACCGGAAATGTTTTTCTAAGGAACCTTTTTCTCTTTGTGTGTTCATCTTCAAACTGAGCTCCCACATTTTACCGTTATTCTTGTCGGTTCTTGACATGCAGAATGTGTGTCTGTGTAACCAGATAGCTTCAAGTGAGCAACAACCATCATCATCATCATCATCGACAGCTTCATCAAAACCGGGCTGGTTCGCACCCAAGCCGGAGGTTTACGCTCGCCATGCCATCTCCACCCTGGGCGTCTCTAACAGGACCACCGGCTACTGGCCTCACACACTTCAGGTCAGCACAAAATAGGTCAAGTTGTAATACTGCGTTAAGATTATCGCATTTTCGTGATCCGGAGTGTATCGCTGATGATGGTCTGTTAATCTCTGCTGTTTTTCCTCACAGTATGGGCTGATGAGATGTATTCCAGAGTGGATCTGGGTTCTTGGATCTCGTGTGTTCATCAGTTTAAGCTAAGAGCTCACTTCACCTCCATTCATCAAGACTTAATCCACTTACTGGATCTTCTTGTTTGCTGGTGTCATGTGGAGTGTAACTTCTTCTGCCATTGGTTTAAATGTGTTCAACTCTAAAAGGCTCTGTTGTGGTTGGTGGTTTAATTTGATTGTCCTATGTTGCTTTGGTATCAATTTCTAGAGAAGCTGCAGTGGAGTTTGCTTGAAATATTGAATGACTACAGATGAATCACTCCTGAGTTACTGGACTCTGGTCTGATAGATCTGTAACATTCTTAATTAACTATAGAAACCAGACAACCTGATGAGCCTCCGCACTGTTTCAACCCTTTAAACTGTTGGGCAAGAAAGGATTTAAAAATCAGCCAGAGGGGCGGCCAACATGGACCTGAAAGGCCTGGTTGATAAAATGTAAAACTGAATGTACAATTAATTTATTTTTCTATATATTTAAAAAAATAAAAGTTGCACACTGGAAAACCTACTTTACAAAGTGATTCAGTAGAGAGCAATAATAAAGCAGTCTGAACACACAAAATAAACACAATAATATCAGATGACAAAAAATATGGAATTCAATAAACAAACACATCAATATGACTACAGGTAATAATTCAAATGTTTTCACTTTTGACCTCTGAGACCTTTTACTATGAAACAGCTCTGATGGTCACTGAGGTTGTTTTTTTTTTTTCCTTTTTGTTTTTTGTTTTTGTTAATGTGTGCCGAGATTTGAATTCCCAGTTCTTTCCGGTTAAACCTGCCTTCTACCAGCAATGACTAACCCTAACCCTAACCCGCACATGAACAAGGAATAACATGCCAACAGCCAAACCCAACATCAGTTGGAGACGAACTGATAAAGTTTTGGTTACAAGTTACAATATGCAACACTAAATAAAGTGTCATTTAGGCGTAATTGTGCGATAACACCACTCAATTCAGATTTAAGAAACATGTTATTTGATGCTGAGAAGGGCACATATTTAACTCAGACTCTTCAGTGTGACCAAAGCAAGTGTAAGCAAGAAGTTATTCCTGCAATCTGAAGATAACTTTAGCTTATCAGTGGGTTATTATCCTTGTAAAAATGTGTGTTTCCAGCAAATGAGCGTGTGGTGGTGAGTGAGGAGTGACAGCTTTAGGTGGATGTGGATGAAGATTAAGCATCTCCAGGAGTGAATTTGAAATGTGCTGAAGATTGAGATTGTGATGTTTGGTTTGATTGAGAACTTGCAGTATATTTGAGCTACATTTAGTGTGTGTGTGTGGATATTGTTCTAAAAAAAGCTATTTATATAGAAAATGTTAACAGATTCAGAGATATTGTGTTGAGTTTATTGCTTAAACA
Source organism: Diplodus sargus (assembly GCA_903131615.1). Classification (NCBI taxonomy): domain Eukaryota; kingdom Metazoa; phylum Chordata; class Actinopteri; order Spariformes; family Sparidae; genus Diplodus; species Diplodus sargus. The sequence continues at coordinate 798,956 of CAEMYA010000321.1, read as the reverse complement.
TAATTACAGGATATCAAAATGTTGACTTAAATATGATATGTGTCGTCAAAGCACATAATTACACCAATAAAACTCCTTCATTCCCGTACTGTCCTGTGTTCATTTTTCATCGTAAATGTCAAAGTGTGTCTTTGAAGATTAGTCCTTTATCTGACTGGTTATATATGTTCCAGCATTTATGCAGTATGTGTACAGTGTATGAAGGCCACAAAGGCTTTGTTTTTCTCTTTAAACGCCAGGTCAGTGTAAATCATTTACGTCTGTGAACCGACACCGCCCCAGCCGCCAGACTTTACCCTGTGACCCCCCTCAGATCAGCCGGGTCAGACACTGTTTGTAAACCTCATGGACACGCGTGAGGGGCACTCTGTTGTGTACACACGAGGTGCAGAGTGAAACACGGCTGTTTGGGGAGGATTAAAACACAAAATCAGAATCTTTCAGTATAAATAAGACATGAATATCAACATACCGACATTGTTTCAAACAACAAACAAGATTTTGGGAGGAATGTCTAATGAAAAAGTAAAGCTGTGAAGATATTTTGTTTGTCAGATGAAGTGCTTTAAATTAATAAGAAATGAAAGAAATATGGTGACACGTGACAATATGCATCTATATAACTCATTTTGATGCAAATATTGTAGCCTAAAGTGCCTTATAAATGACAGAAATCAAGAAAAACATCTGGAGTGGAATGAAAAATAACATCCAGCAATGGCAAAAAAAAAAGAAGTATATTCTCAACAGTAGTAGAGATACAGAAAACAAATTAAAAGACTGGAATTAATAGAAACAGGATATTGTGAAATTAAATCCTTTACATTGTTGTCTCCTGAATATAACTGGGACCGGTCTTCCATTATAAGGGAAAATAGTGGCACAGTAAAAAAAAACACTACAATGCAGAAGGTACAGATGGGTGAAAACAACGACATCCGATCGAGTGTCTGGACAAATGAACCGGATGAAAAAGCGCTGCTTGCCAGTCCACTTGTAGAAAATGTTAAAATAAGCAGCAGGAAGTAGAAAAAGCTTCAAATGTTCGGAAAAACCATTACAGAGAAGGTCAAAGGCCACACAATTTGACTCACATCACTTTCATCAAACCTTTTAAAGATCTCTCTTGCCTTGTGTGGAAGCATCTGCATTTGTTTCCCCACTCGTTTATTCAGTTATTCCCTTTAGTTTTTCACCCATCTGTATGTACAGACGGGGGAAGATTTAGTCGAGGACAGTCCATGAAACGACAAGTCATGGGTTTGAAGTTTGCCCTGTTCTCTGTCCACTGTCAAATTAGGCAAAATCGCTGCACAATTAGAATACCAAAAACAAAACAAGGCTTTTCCAACCTCTCGCACTCTGTGTGAAGGCTGAAAGGCTCGTTGTTTTGAGAGTAATAGGTTGGTGACGTGAAAGGAAATGATAAAAAGAGTTGCTGCTTCTTCACTCTCTCCCATCCTCGTCCTCCTGAGACATCGCACTCCTCCTACTCCATTTTTTCTCTGTGGAATTGTACAATTGGTAAGCCGATTTTTAAAAATACCCTAACCTATATGATTATTCCTATTGGATAATGTTACTGAGATTGTAATGTACATAAAGAGGGAAAGAAATATATATTTTTGGAATAATTTGAAATGTGTTGATGTCATTAAAAGGATGTATATGTCATTTGTACATGGACATGTGAATGCAACCCATAATTAAAGGCTCAAAAAGGAGAACTATGGTGTGATATGGAGTAATATGTATGATGATGATTACATTCTCAAACTAAAATGGGAACTAAAAATGTGACTGTACCCACATGATTTGTATGAAATTAAACTTTTAAGAGAATGCTTTACAACATATTATTCTTACTAAACCAACGAAAACAAAGTCAAATATGAGGCAAAAAAGCCTCATGACAGAATTATATAAGATCCATAAATTCTGTGCAACAGTTATGTTAAAGGAACCGCAGGAATTGAACTTTTTTGAACGCTTACAACATTAAGGACTTCAGTGGCTGAGCTCACTGCGATGGTTGGTATCGACCAAGGTTAAGGTCTTGGTTTTCAGCAGATAAGTGTGTTTTGGGGACTTGTAATCAGCAGCCGTTGCTTCTGTCAACAAACTGTTGGCTACGAGGAATGATAAAGAATTTAGCCTTGTTAAAGAGTCTGTCTGTTCTGACCTCACACCTGCAATGTCTGTTTCACCCTGTGAAACCACCAATAACAGTCGATATACTTGTACTTCTTGCAAAAAATAATAAACTGAGGGTCATAATGGATTTTTTTGTATTAAGGGACAGTTTACCGCAAAATCAAAAATGCATAATATTTCTGTTACTGGTCGTGCTCATCCCTCGCCGTTGTTATGGTGTGAGTTGCCAAGCTATGGAGATAAGGGCCGTAGAGACGTCTAAATATAACGGAACTAGACGGCACTCAGCTTATGGTGCTCAAACCACACACACAAAAAAAACTGCCATTACTCCTCCTCCCACTACTCAAGCTTCTGTTCCTGAGCTGTGGCTTGTAAATATGGGCAGAACATTTCTATCAGAATATTATGATGTCACGGTACATTTAACTCAAACCTAACTACATATTATTTCCCATTAGACATTACTTTAAAACATATTCAAATTTTTCGTACATATTTTTGAGTCATGGCTGAAAATGTGTTTTTGTCAGTTGACAGTGACCTTGACCTCTGACCTTTGGCCACTAAATAATCAGTTCAGTCTGGGGTTCAACAATGACCTTGACCTTTGACCTTAGGCAAAAGGTGCTGAGGCTAAAAAACTCAACAGCAATGTTGCTTTTCAGAAAACATGACTTGGTCACTGACCCAGTTTAATAGTGTAGAAGGAAGCGAGCATCTAGTCATTGAGAGCGGCTCGTGCTGATCATGTAAACACTGATCCGTCCTCCTTGTCTGAGCTGATACGCCTCTCCTCCATGATTAGATGTAAAACGTGAAACTTCTAACAAGAACGTTGGTGGATCATCTTGAGTAACCAGATCCTGCCATCTAGTTCCATTATATACAAGAGAGGATTGATATCTCCATAACTCTGCAACTCACAGCAAGAAAAATCCAAATGGATAAAAAGCACTGCGGGAAAAATATTCATTTTGATTTTGGTTGGAACTGTTCCTTTATTACACAGAAAGCAGGACAACTGGCGACTGAAATGGGCGAATGGGATGTGCTGGCACGCCTGCTGGATAAAGTGCAGACCCACTCCACGGTCATCGGCAAGGTCTGGCTCACCACGCTGTTTGTCTTCCGCATCCTGGTCCTGAGCGCTGGCGCCGATAAGGTCTGGTCTATTCAACATTTAATACGAAGATTTTGCGTACGTAGAATGTACGGGGAGGAAAATGTGCTAGAATTAGAGTGCAGCTGGAAAAATATCTATGTGGTTGGGAATGTCTCAAAACTCCAAGGAATGACAGCACGAGTCAAATATTTGCCCCAAATAAACTTTAAACTCTCTGAAGTTTAAGTATAATGTGTCATCTCTTCTATATTCTTCTAGGTGTGGGGCGATGAGCAATCCGACTTTGTCTGCAACACCCAGCAGCCGGGCTGCGAGAACGTTTGCTACGACCTCGCCTTCCCCATCTCTCACGTTCGCTTCTGGTTCCTTCAGATTATCGCTGTGGCCACTCCGAAGCTGCTCTACCTCGGTCACGTCCTTCACGTGATCCACGCTGAGAAGAAGGTGTGTCGCTGCAGTGGGTGCAGTGGTAAATGCTTCATTTGTCAGGAATGCCACACCTGTAGAAGTGACTATGTTCTGCTGTGTTAAGTTTAATTGCTCTTGTATAGTTTCTAGCTTTGTTTCTGCTCTTCCTATTATATAAACTTCTCATCATTTACTTTTTCTATACTACACTTTTTACTTGCTGCTTCAACACCTGGATTTCCCCCGTTGGTGGCACTCACTACACCAAACCTGCAGAGAATTATTTATTTTCTATCATTTTCAGCTCACATATTACTGTATGGTTGTATGGTTGTAGCTGCTCTCATCAGGCAAACAAGTTCTGATAAACCCACTAAAGGCTACCCGCAATCACAAAGGTTCGAAGCATGTGGAGTAACTAGCAGCGAAAGACAAAGATATTTGTCAAAGGTTTAATGGAGACCGAGCCAAAACTAGAGGAAGAATGAATGTTGGACTTGTTTTTATATTTTGCCAGAACAGAAATTAATGCAAATATTTTTCTGTCCCTGTTGCATATAAAATACTTTGCTGACATCTTATCTCTATAACCACATTGTATGCTGGCTGTGAATCTGTCAGTTTGCCCCCTAGTGGCCAAAGAGAGATTAATGCAGCTTTAAAGCAACACGTACTACCCAGAACTAACTCCCTGTGAACTTAAGAGGTAAGGCAGTTATCACAGACAGCAGATGTAGCTAGCTTGTAGCCAATAGGTAACAAAATAAATCCCTATCAGAAGTTTTCATATCAGATAAATGTATGAATTTGAAAAAACTGCTGAAAAAAATCTGCCACCTTAATATATATTTTTGGCATTTTGGGCAAAATGTGGCTAAAAATACAACTTCTGGCGCTTAGAAGTTCCAAGGCTGTTTCGCCAAAACACTTGTGTGTGGCGCCATGGGGGGGGATGGCGCCACACACAAGTGTTTTGGCGAAACAGTCTTGGAACCAAATGAGTCCATATCTCATAAATTCTTGAACTACAAACATTTGAAAGTCAGGTTTCAAGCCTCCGTCACCCAGTCTCAACAGGCCATTGCCTGACGACAACTTATTGGGGCTCACAGTGTAGCCTGTGGACATCCTGATGACAGGATATTTAGTCAGTACTAATACAAACAGACTTCAAACGCTTCAATTCATATGCAGATATCTTTATATAGAAAAAATATCTTTCAATTTATTTACTTCCAACTTTTCAATATGCAAGTGTTTTTTTTTTAAATGTCTAACTGTGTTTTTTGTGTGTTCTTCCAAGATGAAGGAGAGGATAAAGAAGCAGGCCGAGTTGGACGACCAGGCCAGTCTGTTCCTGAGGAGAGCCTTCAAAGTTCCCAAGTACACCAAGAGCACTGGCAAGATCAGTATCCGAGGCGTACTCCTTCGCAGTTATGTCCTCCATCTTGTGGCCAAGATTGTCCTGGAGGTCTTGTTCATCGTCGGTCAGTACTTTCTTTATGGTTTCACCCTCCACACTCGCTACGTCTGCTCCCGCTCACCTTGCCCTCACACGGTGGACTGCTTCCTGTCCAGGCCGACAGAGAAGTCGGTCATCATCTGGTTCATGTTAGTGGCAGCGGTGGTCTCCCTCGTCCTCAGCCTGGTTGAGCTGTTCTATCTGATTGTGAAAGCAGTGAAGGAGTGCATGGCGAGAAGGCAGGACTACACCGTGACCCCGGTGACACCACCACTTTCAGGCAGGAAAGCTTTCAAAGGCTGTGACGAGATGATCCAGAACTGTGTCAACCTGGAGCTGGAGCTCCACGGGCGAAAGCTGGGGGTAAACGGGGTCACAGGCGGGGTCAACGAGGCCGCTAAAAGTGTATCACCTGAGAACAACAACATAGGGGAGGTCCACATCTGACATTTGGAGGCTGTAATAGGTTGTACGTGTCCAATTTTCCCGTGTTCCCGTATTTGTATTCCTTTGGCTGTGGGTGGGAAGGGATGTGTTTGTGCAGTAAATAAAGGAGAAGGAGGGGAGGAACCAGCTTCTGTCAACACGACTCGGTCACAGGCAAAATGTGACCAAAATAACCAAACATGTCTTCCTGCCGTTGACAGACCCATCAATTTAGATTCTTTTTTTTTGTAACAGATTTTGCTAAGGGTACTTTTTGTAAGGATTTCAGATAATGTTGTTGCAATTTTGATTCAATAAAACTTCATCTGCTTTTCACAAGTGTTGCTCCTGGCTTTGTGTACCTACATTGGCATCCAAACATGACTGGTCCTCGGCCAACTGTTGCCTCGATTTGACAAAGGCAGAGAAAATCTTTTGTTTATTTTCTCATAGACAGGTCAGGACACACTACCCTCGCTCTGGTTTTTAAAAATGGCGGTTCTAGTTCTAGACCAGCAAAGTGTCGTGCCGCTCTGGCATCAAAACGCAAAGAACTGTTAAGCACATATTTTGTGGAGAGAATGTTTTCTGGTTTTCCTGCTTTGTCCCACAAATTCTCTGCCTCAACCTTTGGGATTTGGAAGACTTGCTTACTGTTGCACAAGTAAATGCTAACTACTGGTAACTGTAGCTATTGTTAGCTAGTTAGCCCAGTTGAATGTAGAGCTAGCTTACTGCACGGACAAGACCAGAAGCTCAAAACTTGATGCGTACACCGTTAGCACAGGAACTTTGCACTGCTGGGAGGAGGAGGTTTTAAGGCCCAGATCAAGGAATGGTGAAAGAATGCAGAGCCGAAATGGGCGCCAGACCCCGAGCCAGGAGATTGCCATCAGCAAACATTTTATTCCTCACCTGAAAAAGAAAATATTAACAAGCACAGCAAACAGACCTGGTATTTGATATTTTTTTAGATAAATAGTTTTATGTACTGTATAGTCAAAGTTAAATGAGATGGAAAATCTAAAGCGACAGCCTGGAGACAGTTAGCTTGACTGAGCACTAAGACTAGAAACAAGCTAGCATGGCTCTGCCCACCAGTATCTGTAAAGGTCACGTATTAATAGTTTATACCTCAAATGTTTATCCCAGACAAAAAACAAAATGTCAAAATGTCAAACTCTACAGCTGGATTCAGAGTATCTTACTCAATCTTTGTTTTAGAGGTACAACTCCTCTTTTTTTCCAGAGTGACAGAGTAATGAGATAGTAATATTTCAAATAAAACTTAATTTGGGCAGAAATGGTAAAAATTTTTCCTAAACTGTGCCTTTGGTACTGTGCTATTTTTGTAGTGCATTTTGAGGACTGGACATCAAGTAGGTGAAGGTAAAAAATATTGCGAGTTCAACTAAATAAAAATGCATGTTTTGTCTCAACAGGGGACACCAAACTTAAAATTATGTGTCTGAACGTAAAAGTTCCACCACAATGGATTCGACTGCTTACTTCTTATTTGGCAACTTTTTCAGCATTCATAATACCACACAAACACATGCTGACTATTCAATTCTGAGCAGTAGTTTTATCAATCTTTGTTTTCATGATAACACACTGTTATTATTATCTATCTTATTTGACTTCCATTCAAGGCCGTTTGGCAGGGAAAGATTGTGATACTGAACAGCTGTCAATTATTACACACCTGTCCTCTCGATCTTTCTTCAACCTTTTTTTTTGCCCCTTTTGCTGACGGTTACAACGTGACGTTAAAGCCTGATGTGTGTTGCGTAATGTGATCAGTACTGCTGTCCTCACCCACTACTCCAAGGTCCAACTTTTAAGTTAGTGATCTGTACCAGACACAGACAGTCCTTTCTGACCAGGTCAACAGGTAAGATGCAACAGACGTTGTTCTCTGCTTCAAATATCTGATCATTTGACAAATTTAAGAAATGCATTTTGTGAGTGACTGTGATTATCTACAAAAACAACTGGATTGAATTAGTAATTTCTTCCTCTCATACATACTTTTTTTTGTTTTGTTTTTTTTTAAGAAAAGGGTGTTTGACGTTGCCTCTTTTGTATAACTTAATAAGGGCATTAGATTGATTCTCATGTCTCGACTTTCAGTTTTTTACCCAAGACACATGCTTAATTTGTTTATTGTATCATACAGATGTTTTTAAAAGTTAGTTTTACCCATGGAAAGTGCTATTGCTTTACCTTTTTTTTTTTAGCAGTTTTATTTCGATACCAACCTGCTTTTACTGTCTCGGTTGTGTGATGCCATTGAGTTGTCTTTTTTTTTTTGTTCAAAATACTGATTCATGATTATTTTAGGAAAATACTGACCATCTTGCTCAGAGTTCATTGAGGTCTGAGATCCTATTACTTCTCTTGTAGCCGGATTCAAGAACATTGAAAAATAACTAAATTTAGCAGAACATTCTTCCAACAGCAGTATATTGATTTAACACTATGTTGTGGTTAATATTTTGATTAATAATGTGTGGTTTTTAAAGTTATTTGCATGAATTTAGTGTATTTCCTTTTTATCTATTCATCACAGATCACTTACATTGCCTGTAAATATGGGAGACTGGGGATTCCTGTCAACCTTGCTGGACAAGGTCCAGTCCCATTCCACGGTCATCGGGAAGATCTGGATGAGTGTCCTCTTCCTGTTCAGGATCATGGTTCTGGGTGCGGGTGCGGAGAGTGTCTGGGGCGACGAGCAGTCGGGTTTCATCTGTAACACTCAACAACCTGGTTGTGAGAACGTCTGCTATGATTGGACCTTCCCCATTTCACACATTCGCTTCTGGGTCCTCCAGATCATCTTTGTCTCCACGCCGACGCTGGTCTACCTGGGCCATGCCATGCATGTCATCCACAAGGAGAACAAGATGAGGGAGCATCTGGCGAGCCCAGGTGGCACCAGGCTGCTGAAAATGCCTAAATACACAGATGAAAAGGGAAAGGTGAAGATCAAGGGGAGCCTGCTGGGGAGCTACCTGACCCAGCTCGTGTTCAAGATTATCATCGAGGGGGCCTTCATTTTAGGCCAGTACTACCTGTACGGCTTCGTGATGGTCCCCATGTTCCCCTGCTCTAGAAAGCCCTGTCCCTTCACTGTGGAGTGCTACATGTCCCGACCCACAGAGAAGACCATCTTCATCATCTTTATGCTGGTGGTGGCCTGCATCTCCCTGGTCCTCAACTTCGTCGAGGTGTTCTACCTGCTCTGTACAAGGATCCGATGCGGGTCCAGGCCTCGCACCCACAAGGTCACTTCACCGGAAAACCCTGCCAGCCTGTTAGGTTCCAAGTGGCCGAATACAGAGGATTCGCTGAAGCAGAACAAGCTGAACATGGAGATGGAGAGCCACAGTGTCGGTGGAAGTCTGGACGGGGCCAAAGACGAGAAACGACTCCTCAGTGGTCATTAAATGATTTCTCCCCCGACAAATCTGAGAGACTGAACAGATCTTACAATGCTGTGTACAAATCATGACAGAGCATCAAAGAAAAGTTGTATCATTGTGTAGTAAAGTAATATTATTTCTTTTTGGAATTCTACTGTATTGTGTATGCTTCAACTGGAAATCGAATAATGGAAAGCGTGCAATATTGATGACGTATTTATGTTCTTTGATACTCCCTTGTGAATCTATAAGGAAGGAGAATGTTGTCTTTATTTCCAGTTATTGAGTGTGTCTTATAAGTTATTCACATGTTCATTATCTCAAACTTGAAATAATTTTGCTGAATGATGTTGATAATTGTGGTGAAGAGTGTGTTTCTACTGTATGTGGTAGACATTTTTGTATGCTGTATAGTTTTCAATAAATGGTTAGAATTGGAAGAAAAAAAAACTTACTGTTTATTGACTATATTAATGATTTTTGGATCAAACAGTATAAGGGTGTAATTAATGACCATCGTTATTACTGATTAGTCTTAAATTAGGGTAAAGGTTTTCTCAACTAACTGATTAAATGTGCATCCCAATCCAAAGTGGTCAAAACTGGTCCGCCATACTGTTCAGGTTTGTTTAAAGAAAAGAAAATGTTAAGGGAGGTATCAATGCTCTTTGAATATGTAGGATCCCTTTTTAGTATTCATGTTTTTCATAGTCTGAGCATGGAGGGCAGAGTGACACTGTGCAAAGAGTCAGTCGATTTCCGGAAGTTGGCATCATCATCCATCTTAAAAATACAATACAATACAACACACTACAATAAAACACAATACAAGACAGTACAGTACAATACTGTAGGCATTTGCACCAATGCATTTCATTTCTGGCCCTCAGGATGGAAAGTCTGGGTGTCTATATGATGTCAGCATATTGTGGAAATTGTTCATCACAGCTTCCAAGAGCCCATGGTGACAATTTCAAATCCGGCCAAATACACAGAGACATTCAGTCAATATATTGTTTGTTTAATAAAAACAATGAATGGATGATCAAAATGGTTGCTGATTAATCACAGCGAGTGACTCAACAATGAATCATTTAAACTTTGCAATAGTGTGCATTACATCTTCAGAATAGGGAGTGCTCGGTACAGATTTACAGATTAGAGCCACCAACAGCAATTAAGAGTACCAGTAATCAGTGCATATGAGGCTAAGGACATTCATATGAGGTGAACAAATTAGATGGACAGAACCCAAACAATGTGTGACTTATCAATAGGATCAAATAAAACATCCATAAAACTCACGCGGACGTGCTTAACATATTTCAATTCAATACAAAATCCTTGTAACAAAAGCACTGCTTTGTGAAGCTTATAATATTAGATTTGCTCCATTTGTTCAGACGTGGTTCAAATCACACAGCATGAACAACAGCAGCAAAAAAATAACTTTCTGTTGAGGCACACTGACGGTTCAGTCCTCACGTAGCATTCGTCGCAGGGTTGTTGCACTGGATTGCGTTACTCTGTCCAGGTACTGGTGTCCTTTAGTCTCTGACTTTGTGCTTCTTTCACAAAAATACTCGGTTTGCTGATACATGAGAAAGCTCTTGGAATGCAAAAAGCCACAGGAGTGCATTTTGGGGTTTATACCCATTTTTCTGTTGGTTTATGTGATGTTACTCTTACATAACATCAATACAAAATGATAATAATCAATGGTATTTAACAGCTGCACAGAAACCCTGAGCACAAGATTTGGTTTATAGCGCTGCCAATCATTTACCGGTACAATCTTGTCAATGCTGAGCCAAAATATGTCCACCTGAGTCAGTGATCATTTCCAGATGTCATGACAACGTGACAGCTCAAACTTGTTGCACAATTTCATCTGATCTAAAGTTCAAGGTGCTGTCGACAGGTTTGATTCGGTCTCACTCAGCTCCCTCTCAGTCAGCTGCGTGCTCTGTGACTGGTCTGTTTGTCTGCACAGAGGTCCTTTAGATTCAAAGGTAAGGTCTACAATTATTGTATTTCTTTTAATTGTTGATCATTTTTTCCTGCACAATAGATAAAATTTCATGAATTCAAACTTACATTTCGTTGTGTTACTTTTTAAAATAAGTTTCACGCAGGCTCAACCATAATTTTATGTAGGCATATATTCCTACCTTGACAGAGTGTTGAACACATGTTGAATATGCAGACAAAACTCTATATTATCTACATGTTTCCACAATTACAGAGTTCTAAACCTCTCGGCATTGTTAACATGCTCCAATGTTTATTTCAACTTTGACTAGATAAAGTCAATAATTTAGTCATTAGTAAGCATTCATTGTGTACACACACACTGTGTCTTTCTTCTTGTAAAAAAAATGTATATTTACGCAGCAATTCAAACGCGTCTGGATTAAAAACATCTGTGCAAGATAAATTCCTGTCCTATCATTATATCCAATCACATGTAGTGAGATAAGTCTTGAGATAAGTCTTTGTTATGTAATTTTACAGCTTCATCTTACTTTCTAAACATTCTTTATGATGATGTAAATTAGGAGGTTTTACAACATGTGATAGTATCTCCGCACCAAAACAGACTTTCTACAGTTGCTGATGATGTTTTTCTACAATTCCTGGTAATCAATAATCAGAATGTTTTTATGAGCCTAACCAGTGTTAAGAGGAACAAGAAGTCATATATATCGGTCCAATTGCTAATAAAATAATTTATAAATGTACTTAGTCACGTTCAATTACTGTGGGTCACTGAGCATACATTATTTTCCTGCTACTGTTCCTTGGCTGATTGAGTATATTGTTATGTAAGACTGTTTAAAGTTGCGGGGGTCTGTCTGTATTAGCTAAAACTGAAATTATATACAGGGCAGAACAGCAGCACCGTGGCTGTTGCTCCACAGCAAGAAGGTCTTGGGTTCGAGACATGGCTGGGGCAGGGTCTTTCTGTGCAGAGTTTGCATGTTCTCCCGTGTCTGCCTGGGTTCTCTTTGGGTACTCCAGTTTCCTCCCAGTGTCCAAAGACATGCAAAAGTTTGGTCAATCGGTTGCTTAAAATTGTACGTAGGTGTGAATGTGAGCGTGAATGGTTGTTTGGCCCTATATGTCAGCCCTGTGATGAACTGGTGACTTATCCAGGGTGCTCGCCGCTCGCCCAATGTCAGCTGGGATCGGCTACAGACCCCCAATGTCTCTGAAAAGGATAAGCGGCTACAGATGGATGGATGAAATTATGTATTATATAAAATATTAGATGAGAAACAAGGTTCAGTCAGTCTTCAGTTTGTCGATGCCTGCGTGATCATAATTCATTTGGGCAATCATAAGTGGAATTCACTTACAACTAATTCTTATCTTTTTATTTAACTGTCATCTTCATGTCCTTTTCCTCATCAGATCCGAGACCATGGGAGATTGGGGTTTTCTGTCCTCTCTACTGGACAAGGTCCAGTCTCACTCCTCTGTCATCGGGAAGGTCTGGCTCAGTGTGCTTTTTATCTTCAGGATCATGATTCTTGGAGCTGGAGCAGACAAGGTTTCCATACTTTTTTTGTAACATTTCACCTAACTGTTGAATCTCTGAATTACCTCTCAGACACAATAAAAGGCTTCTCTGTGAAATAACATCCCCTGGTGGCCATAATGGAGGTCCACAGCCCTGTGCTTCAGTCGCTGTAAAAACTGGATTCAGTTTGAAAATAATTCCGGTTTTGTTATTATGATTATATGTTTTTGTTCTACTCAGACAAAAAATGTATTAATATCTGTATTCTCTTTATTTTTGGTTGGTCATTCTACAGTCCATCCATACTATAGGCTGCTGCTTATCCTTTAAGGGGCACCTCCACCA
>CAEMYA010000321.1:764804-780147 GCA_903131615.1 Diplodus sargus | reverse complement strand
TGATTGAAAATGTGCTGTGTGGGTGTTGTGCTGTAAAAACAAAGGAATGAAAACAAATGGCAGAGGTGGAGATCTGACCAAGGACCAGCTGTAGCTCTGGCTCATGTGCACGGGGCTCACCGGCCTCCTTGCAAGGTCTGCAGTCTTGGAGAGTGAAAGCACAGCAACAGCAATAATTATACATTTTAGGTTTAGGGCTGTAACCAAAAATTTATTTTTTTCATTGTTGATCAATCTGTGGAATTTTTTTTTCCTTTGATAGGTCGATAAAGTGATGACAGCCTCAAAAGTCTTGTTTGTCCACAACCCAAAGATATTCAGTTTCCTGCCATAGAGGAGTAGAGAAACCAGAAAATATTCACACTGGTGAAGCTGAAATCAGAACATTTTAGATTTTTTGTTGTTCTTAAAAACTCAAACTGACTAATCTTTTATCAAAATAGCTGCAGATTAATTTAGTAGTTGACAACTAATCAATTAATCAATGTAACTCTTTATTAGGCTAGTGTTTACAGTTTCAGAGACACAATTGTAATCTGCAATAAAGTTTCCTCAAGAGAGGAGGGAAAAGGTCTGAGTTTTAATACAACAATTCTCATCAGATCAATAGAATATTAAATCATTAATGTTTGCTTACTTAAACTACCTTCAGGTGTGCCAAAACTACAGGTTAGGAAGTGTTTTTTAAAATACAAAAACCTTTAAACTATTGGTCATCTTATTGGTACGGGGACGTGAAAAGCATATAATTATTAGTTATCAGCATCGGGAAAAATATATACCATGCATCCCTAGTTTTAACAATGTTTTTGTCTGGTTAATACGCATTCTTCGACATGTCTTCACAGTCAGAAGGAGGATTTGAGTGGAGTTAAGTTTTTGAACCTCTGCTAAAATAACAGAAGCCCTGTGGTTGGTCTGTTTTGCTTTCATACCACAAAAGAACAGCAGCACAGTCAATCTTGGGCAGACCCAAACCAACCTCTCAAGTCTCTGTCTGAATGTTTAGTCTGCACTAGAGTTTGATTCACAGCTTTCACACCAGCCTAAACAAACCGAACTAAGCCGGCTAGCTGTAAAATCACCCTGACAGGACAAGTCAGTGACTGGGGGGGAGGGGGCTGAAACATTTAGAGATGCAGTAAAGGAATGATTTAATCAGCAAAAAGGTAAATACAGAAATGAGATGTAAGTTGCAACAAAACAATAATAATGGTAATGGTATGAAAATTTCACACCGCGGTAATGGTGACCAAAAAAAAAAAAACATTGATACGCTGATAAATTTAAATAATTTCACCAAGATTTATATATAAAATAGGTTTATTATATATTAAAATAGTCCAAATCCAAAACCTTAATAAAAAACTGCAAAATCAACATTAAACAAGTAAATGCATAAAACAAAGAATGTATCAAAACTGTGCAAAATAAACCTTAAATACAGTAGAATGAGATGTAATGGCAGCAGCACTCGATTAGCCAGCAGACCCTCTCTGTGAAAAAAATGAATAGTCATTGTTACTTAATACTAAGGGTGCAACCAACAGATCACAAAACTCACAATTTAGATCACTTTTGTTAGAAACAGGTTGGATCATTTTTTTAGATCAAAACATAAAGGATTATTGTTAAATGAAATATGAATACTGTATTTTGACTCTTATCTCTATCTAGACACTTGTTATATTCACCATTTTATGTTATTCTTTATATATAATCTATTCTACAAATAATCTACAGGTATTATATATTTCTGATATTACTTATATATATGTATATATATTGGCTGTCTCTCTGTCTGCCTGCTCATCTGTTGTCTGTGGACTCGTCAATCTGATTGGTCAAATGTCTGCTAAGCCACAGGTAGACGCTGCTCCGGTGAACGGAGCTGAGATGAAAGTCATTCATCTCAGTCAGTTTGCGTTCACTAACTCAGTTCACCCAGTACGTGTTTGTCTCAAATCCTCCTCACTCCAGCTCTGCATCAATTATTAGGTCGACTTTACAAAGTGAAATCTACAATTAATAAGCGGTTCAGATAACGTGCCAAATCACAGATCAACTTAGTTCAGTTAAACCACTATCTGGTCAGTTTACATCAGCGACACCAGCAAATTAGACAGAGAAAATTCGACATTCATCATGCACCCGAGCTTAAGGTTAGCTTACCTTGGATTAGCTGAACAGTTGAGCAGGGTGGTGATGATGGCGTAAATTGGATGTGTTGCTGCCCCTCACAGCAACTTTCTTCTCGCAGCTCCTGCAGATAGGGCTGCCATCCTCGACCAGCTGTCCCTGAGCATTCTTATAATAACCAGAATACGCCCAGACTTCAGATTTGGTTCTCTTTGAAGGCAGAAAAAAGCCTTGAGGGACGCTACTATCACGTCCTCCCTCCGCCATGTCCTCTTCACTACATAACAAGCGCATGTTGCGCACCGCACATGCGTAGTGAGACTTAGGAAGTATCTTGCGAGTTTTCCACACTGGTTAGCGACCACGGCGGTTACCATGGTAATTAAAACTTAAACGGTAACCTTCACCGTCGGGAATTTTACCATAGTTTACCATGACACCGGTAACCGTTACGTCCCTTGTACTGAACTCTGTCTCCCTGTGTCTCCCACCCCTCAGTTCAACACGAGCAGCAACATCCTGAAGACTGGATTTGACTTCTTGGACAACTGGTAAACCACAGCAGTGGCCAGCCGCCGCTCTGAATGAATCATTCTCATCATCACTCTGAAGAAGGACCACACTGCCATGACTACAGACATCCACATCTAGATTTAACAAACACCAGTATTTAAAATGACCACATTTTGTTCTCCTAATTATCTTCGGTGGCTTGCTAAGACATTATCTCACCGCCTGTGTGCTGGTGTCCCCCCCCCCCCACAGAAAAGCCCCCTTACTGAGTAGGGTTGCAGCCCTTTAATGTCTTGCCAAAGGACTGAACCTCACAGATTGTGTGTGCTCGCCCTCACTGTGCATTCTCACTGCGATCAGCGTGGTTTAAAGGTTACACAGTTCTCACCCAGTCCACATGTACACTGGTTATTCTTGTATTCTATGCGTATTGACCTTGTATACACACGTACATAGTGTGTAAGGTCACTGAAAATTGACCTTTTTGAAAGTCCTTCCAGGGTGAAGATTTTTGGAAATGACGCAGACATTCACATCCTAATCAGGTCTTATTATTCAGGTTATTGTCAAACGTGAACTCTGAGTACGTGTCACGATTAGAGTTGCAACGGTATGAGAATTTAACGGTATGATTAACCATCTCACTGAATTATCATAGTTTTGCGGTAAATGGGACTACACAATTATTATTAATGTTATTGTTTATTTTTTGTTTTTCTTTTGTTGTTGATGGTTTTATTAGCCTGTTATAATCCTGTTTGTTTTGACAACACTCATACTGTATGATTTAGTATCGTAGATAAGTAAGTGTGCAAGGTACAATAAGCGTAATTGTTCATACCCTGGTGTCCCCTTCAAACAGTATACTGCTGCAACTCTAGTTGTGATATTGTGGAGTTTTTCATTTTGACATAACAGAATGGATGTAATGTCCTCTATGTTTAAAGAGACAAGATCGGACACTGAAAATACGCTGACAGGAAAGAGACAAAAACAACTGTGAACAATGTTTTGATAGAACTTCACATTTCCCTCAGTTATTATTGTTTGAATAAACCCATGTACATGTGGACTGTATCTAAGTCACTGCAGGCAGTTTGGGTGCAACAGATAGCTGTCAGATATACCAGAATCTAAATGCATATGCAACCAAGAAATGTGGTTCAGAAGGCATCAGCATCAGTTGCTGTCAGCAGTGCATTTAGCAAGATGTTCATCGGATAGCTTTCTAGCTAAGTTGTTACTTGCGTCACCAACTTGCTGTGGTGCAGATGTTTACAATCAGCTGCAGCTGCTTTAACACCCTCCTCTGAGCTGGAGTGGGACTTACCCTGATAGGCACGGAGTTTGGAAAAAACATGGCAGATGGTGTAAATGAAGGTGCATTACATAACACCTGGATGTTGTGGACAGGGCTCAAAATTGACACTAAACATGCTGGACTTTTGAAAACATAAAATAAAATAAAAAAGGCTGGTAGATTGCATTCCTCACCAGCCAAAAATAATGAAAAATGTGAACATTTTCCAGCAATTCGGCCAGTAGTCAAAAAGGTTAATTTTGCACTGATTGGTGATATGACACACGTGGATGTGTCAGGTGTAAATGGGGCATATGTGGCCGGCCTACTTTGACTTGATTTGGCAAATCAGGTAGTCACCTGGTTTGGTATTTTCTCCCATAGTGGTACAATGTTTTGTCAACGTTGCTATCCAGCAAACCAATAAAATTACTACAGAGCTAATCAGTAACCCTTGAAATGGCTGCAGCTGCTCCACAAAATCAGTTGCATTGTGTTTTTCACCCTGAAGCACTTCATATAAAGTGGTGGAAAAGTTTACTAGCTGTTACATTCCTCAAAGCCATTTAAAACTCAATATTAAGAGCCACGGTACATGAAAACACATTTTAACTGGCAGTTAGAATAAAGAATAAGGAAACTTGTGGCTGCCAATTCCTTGTAACCTGCTGATCCGTTTTGTGAATGCACAGAAATGGCGACTTGGCTTTCTTCACATGCATTTTAGACACTAATCGAGCAAGCGAGGATATCTTCTGTACCATAAGCATGTCAAACGTTCATCCGTGCAAAACACTAATCCTTTATTTTTACGTTTTATTATTTTGTCATGAAGATTTTGCTCTCTGTTGTGCTTTTATTTATACGTACCTACAGCATATATTCCTAGAAACCTAAGAGTTGTAGAGCTTAAGTAGTTCTCAGCGCTGCAGTCTCGGCCCACATAGTGCATTTACTACAGACAATGTTCCTACTGGTTATGGAATTCCTGGGATATCATGGAGTTTTCACCATTGCATCGCTTCAAAGGAGTTTAACAGAATGTATTTTCCAAGTTTCACACATTGATAGAATCTGATACTGGTTTTCAGAAAGTGGAAACTAGACTGTCGTCCTCTCTGACATTTAAAAAGAGAGAAGCGCTCAAACTCAGTCATGGAAAACTCATGGACTGTGTGTCCAGGCTGCCGTGTGAACCTGTTACAGATGTCCTGTATGGATTTAGCTTCTCGCTAACACCTGCTCACCACCCCGACCGTCACCTTTGACCACAAACTAGTGCTGAGCAAAGCTAGTGTCCGTAAGACGCACTGAAACGTTGTGTTTTAGCTCAACAGGCAGGCATGTAGTGATTTGTACCACTTGTGTCATAGATTTAAAATCCAGTTTACATGACTAGAGTACTATTTTACTGAATTTTATATTTATCTGCTGATTGTACCTTATGCTATACAAGTATATTGCACTCATGCATTTTGAGATCACAGATTGGGAAGAAATAAATGAACTAAAGTCAGATGTGTCTCTTGTCCTCCTCTGTTTCTTACAAAGGTTTTTGGACATTTGTTTGTAATGCAGCGTCCGGGTTCCACCCAATAATTATATTTTCCAAATTAATCAAGGCCAGTTTGTACAGTCTGCTGAAACTTCTCCTGGGATGGAAAGAGAAGGTCATTACAGGAGTGTTTGGATGATCGTATAAGAACAAGTGGTAACACCTTAACTCTTCCTGTTTGACATTACGATTGTTCGCCTGCTCCTTTGAATTCTTCCTGACCGCCCCTCTCAGCTCCATGACATCAATTCCTCCGGCTGTAATTCCAACCAGATCCAAGACGCCATTTAGAAAAGGAGGAGGGGAGGATGTCCGGTGCTCAGAGGAAACTTTGTGCTGTTCGGTCGAACAACACACAGGCCCGATTTAGAATGAGCCGACCTCGTTCCGCTGTCTCCCTCGGGTGCAAAGCAGCCGCTCTACGGTGATTATTTAAAGAGGGAAGAGCATTACTGTGTTCCATTCATAATGAATGTTGTGAAGGCAAACATAAGGCTGATGAAGTCAGGTCAGGGATACCTGGGTTAAACCAACATATGGAGCAGAGGGTTATGTTCTGCTGACGACCTGACGTGGTCTGGTCCACCTCTGCTGTGACCGATGTTGTACAGTTTTTATTACGATCATCATGGGTTTAGTTTTGGTGTCCACGATTGTCTTAAATTTCAGTTTAGATGCATATCCATCCCAAAAAATACATCAAATGTCATCATTAAATTCCCTCTCAGTGTTTTACATTGAGGCTAAAGGTCTCAATGTGAATAATTTTGGTACTTTCAACTGGTCAACGAAGATATTTCACATCACAGCAAAGCAGCCGCAAGCAGATTCAATCTAAATATATCATCTATCAGTGTTGGTCTTTGAGGAACTGTGTGTTTGTGTTCATCATCCCTGGCTGGACTGAGGCACCTCTGTCCGGTCCGGCTGCCTCCCTGCAGCACCACCCAGCACCGCCATGCTCTGAATGGGCCGCTTTGTTCCCTCCCAAATACTTTTCGCAACAAATGTTTAGGTGAATGAAAATCTTCGCACGCCAATGAACTTAAGAGCGGAAACAGAAACAGGGCAGTGGCTGTGCAACAGCGTGTGAGCTGATGTCTAGCAGGAGAATGAGGCAGATTGTTCCTCAGACGTTTTCAGATACCGATGTGATAGTGACAGATACTGAGTGGGTTGTGTCTCAGACAGAGGAGAGAGGTCTGCTGTTAGCTGGAAATTTGATGAGTAGTCCACATGTTTCTCGACTAATGACATACCTTATGATGAATGAGCACAGTCTGGGGGAGAGTCTGCTCTCCAAGCCTATTATATATATATGATTACACAGACGCAGACCCACGTACATTTATTTCTTACATCGCAGCCTTGTGGATAACAATACTAAAGAGTTCAGGGTAATCTGAGTGGTAAATATTCTATATTAAGACAGTTTAGGGTTGCAATTTACAATTATCTTTATTAACAGTTACTCTCTTGATGAAACGTTCAAGAATTCCTTATGCAATTACCTACAGCAGACAGTGACGTCTTCCGATTGTTTTCATTGTTTGATTTACAGTCCAAAACCCCAGAATGCTGAATTTTAATGTCATGTAGCTCAGAAAAAAGCAAGAAATTGTCACATCTGGGAGGCTAGAACATGACTTGACTTTTAAATCGTTTCCTAGGATTGCTCAACTAATAACGTCGGCTCTAGTCTGATTTGGATATCGGTTGCTTTGACTGTTCAAAGCGGAAAACCTGCCAGAACCACCAGGGGTCAAAACAAGCACACACGCTTTATTTTTAGGGCACACATATTTTTTTCCAGCCATGATTTGTTTGAATCCAAACCGACATTTGGAAAAAGTCTGGATTCTTGGACTCCGTCGTGTCCTGGAACAGCTGCGTGTCTGCAGCCGTTCACATCTGTCCCTCCGTGCTGAGAGCTCACAGTCCCAGTCACTGCCGGAGCTCCTCCCAGTCTCCGGATTTCAGTCGCTTTCCCTGGAAACTCTGCCGGATTCTTGTGGCATTTTAACTGGCATACCTCCTGTTACACCCCACTACACACACACACACACACAGTCACACACACACACTGTCTTTTTTCTTTTCTTTTTATGCTATCATTTCCTGTGAACACATTCACAAACCCATATTTCTCTTACCACTAATTTATTTCTTCATTTAATTACACTAGAAAAAATAATGAAAGGGGTGTGTGTGCGTGTGTGTGTGTGTGTGTGTGTGTGTGTGTGTGTGTCTGTGTGTGTGTGTGAGTTTATGACCACAGTGTATTTGCACACAGGCATGCTGTTTTCTAACCCAACCAACATTTAAGCCAGAGATAAAGAGATAAAGAGGTTAAAGCAACATGATAGTTCACTCTTGATCTTGGAAACTGCAGTTTGACAGTTGTTGGTTTTGTCTTCGAGGTCAGGAATAAACTTTCAAGCTTAATATTTAATCCAACAAAGATAATAAATCCTAAAAGTGCCACAGATTAAATTATATCAGGGACAAATGTCAACACAGCCATCTCCATCACACCTACTGGTGAAGATCGTATTGTATGGTTGAAAGCTCCATAAGAAGCTAATGGTCTGGTTAGGTCTGGTCACCAAACCTGCTTGTTTAGGGTTCACGGTGTCGAACAGTGGTCTCCGACTCTGCAGCCTACTTGCCCAACTGTAATAAACACAACTGCTAATTGTCCCGACGTCTTGTTACAAATGTTGTTGCCACAAACACGGCTGGAAAAGGCTGCAATGTCTCACTGAAAATATCCGAAATGCTGAAACGCCATCTCAACAGCCCACTTACCCAATCAAAACAAACACGGCTGCAAACTGTCTCAACGTCTCGTCAAATTATTATTATTTTTTTTCCCAAAAAACAAACAGATACCGTGTTAAAAACACCCCATTAGTATGTCGCTTACAAACGTTGAAATGCAGTCTTGAACAGTGGTCTCTGGTTTCCTTCATGCCCAGCTGTAACAAACACGGCTGCAGAGTGTCCCGACAAGTCATGAAAAACATCTTGCTTTGTTTCCACGCAGCTCGAAAATGTCCCAATACCTCGCTAAATGTCTCAAAAGACTCAAAAGAAAACCTTGTATTTGCAAATGTGGTGAACTGAAGGATGAGGTGGTCTTCTATGGGCTGACCAAACTGTCCTACTTCTTAAGCAAATGAAATCATTACAAAGTAAAACATTGGAACGGCTAAAAGACGTGCCACAAAGCTTTGATATAGCCTGTGGTTTCCACAGGACAGAGACCTGTGATGTTGTGTACAGCTCCCCACAAAGACTGGAAATGGGAGGTGGGAGCAAATACAAAGAGCTTTCCTGTTGTTTGGCAAGAAAAG
Source organism: Diplodus sargus (assembly GCA_903131615.1). NCBI lineage: Eukaryota > Metazoa > Chordata > Actinopteri > Spariformes > Sparidae > Diplodus > Diplodus sargus. The sequence continues at coordinate 771,284 of CAEMYA010000321.1, read as the reverse complement.
CAAGACGTCCTGAGCGAGGCAGACGGAGGAGCGACAGCAGGAAGACAACTAGGATGTGATTTCGATTTTTTTTTGTTTTTGTTTTTAAATGAGAAAATAAAAAAACCTAGGATTCCAACTTTTAATGGGAGATTCCTGCTGATGTTCCTGCCTTACTGAGATCTCTCTGAGGGAAGCGCGAGGGCGAGGAGGGAGAGAGGAGCGAGGGAGAGCGACAGACAGACTCAGAGGGAGCTTTGCTGCTGAAGTCAGAGCGGAGTTATTAGGAAGCTGAAAATGGGACCGGCTGAAGCCTCGCTCGCTCTCCTGTGTTTATGTTCTCTGGGTCTGTCTGTTCTCACGGGGACGGCCAGCGCTGCACCAACACAGGTCAGGACTGCATGACTTCTTCTTTATTACTGAAACATGGACTTAATTAACCGAGAACTTTGTTTTAAATCGTAGATGTTGCTGTTACTGTTGCTTGTTTAGGGAGGAAAACACTGCATCCATTCAAACGGATAGACTGTGCATGTGTGTTGAAGGGACTCAGGTGAAGCTAAATTATGGGAAAGATAACAAAGATTGAGATAGTTTGGCCACATAAAGTTCAAATACATCTGGGTGAAGAAGACACAGTACCATATGAGAGTGATGACGTCACAGGTGGATGACACGAACCAGACTTTGGAAAGATAATAATGATGCAGCTGCAGCGGTATGACTAACATCCACGATGATACACCCAGAGCAGCAGGTTTTTCCTCTGCTCGGACTTCAAAATAAAACACCAGTTTCCCCCTGTCTTACTTTATTACTTCCACTTTATTTTAGGGGGATATATTGTAGCCTATCTTTTTTTAACTCCACTACAATTATAAGACAGCTTCACTTACTAACTAGTTACTTGCTTACTACTTACAAATCAGGATTTTGGGAAACAAAACATACAGATCTTATAAATCATGATGTTTTGTTTCAAAGTACCCAACAGTGAGGACAGCTGAATAGATTGTTACATGTACTTAGTAGCCGATAGTCAGAAAAGAAAACTATGTTTGAAATTGATGATTTTCTCATAATTACTTAAATTAATTTTTAATAGTAGTTGAACAAAACATGCAGTGTGAAGATGTCGTTTTAGGCCGAGTGGACTCATGGTTAATTTGACCACATAACACGGTTAAGACTCTGTAAATACATGATTGCAAGCGCTCCATCCTGCATGCAATGTTATTGTTATCGATCGGTTGTCGGGAAACAGGATGTCATCTCGTCTACTGTGGCAAAGAAGAACGAACACAACTGAAATGCGATAGAGAGAAACACCAGAGAGACGTCGACTGATGTGGTTAAAGACACGGTACATTAGACGTTTATGTGTACGGGAGGTTTTGGATACAACCCTAATGAGCATCTGCGGCTTGTTTTTGATTGGTCGCTGGGAAACAGGATTTCGTTCTAGTAGCAAAGCAGAACCAACACAACTGAAATGCGATAGAGAGAAACACCAGAGAAATGTCTAGCTGTGTTTTCTCTTTCTGTGTGTGTGTGTGTGTGTGTGTGTGTGTGTGTGTGTGTGTGTGTGTGTCTGCATCAGGAGTCCCCGCCAGAGGTGAAGAAGGCGAGAGGGGACGTTCCTGATATTCTTCCAGAGCCTGAACCAGAGCCAACTAACCCAGTGTCAGACTTCGAAAACTCATACAACTATGTCTGTGAGTCTCCATATATATATGTAAATATATATATATGTATATCTCAGGTGTAGATATACAAACACTGACACTACAGAAAGTATCTCCATCATATACTGGTCTCCACCTAATAACTTTAAAGCGCAGAGATAAGGCTCAGAGCTACACAGTGCTGCACCACATTGTCATTCTCTTCCCTGTTCATCTCCTTTTCATCCCCAGTAATACCACTTTATGTTCTCTCCCTCAGTGTCTAGACTGGCTGGCATGGACCAGGCGATCCACAAGCTGAATGTCGGTCACTACACTCTGGATGTTAAAGTCAGCCAGTTAATGGACCGTCTGTCCAGGATGGACGGTAAGACGATCATACGTTTCTCTTTCTCTCTCTTTTTTGATCCACGTTCCACCAATTGTGCACACTCTCTTACACTTCTCTTATCTATGTTAATTTCCACTTATTCGGTAAGTTTCATTGTAAGATGGTCAAATAAAGGATAAAAGTGGCAAAAAACGCACTCAGTTACTTGATATAAATATATTGCTTTTGAATTCAAAACAACGAATGAAAGTGAGAGAAAGTGAATGAGATTATACATCTGGTGTCCTACGTAGACTGTTCCATAAATCAAGTTCCACAATAAGCTGCGCAGTCAACTTGAAACAGGGGGTTTCATTTGCTGCCTCGGTTCTTTAATGTGGAAAACAGTCAAAAGAATGACACTCTGCACTGACTTTTATGTCTCCTTGTGTCTGTTGTTCCCTCACATGGCAGCTAAAGTCGGGGAGCTCGAGGACAAAATCCAGGAGGTCTACCAGCACAGCAAGGACAACCGCAAGGAGACAGGGAGACTGGAAGGTAACACACTTCCCCTGGGGCTCTTCGCTGCTCCCCGTCAAACAATTGCAACAGCCTTTTTCATTAGAAATGTAAAAAAAAAAGCTTTTCACGATTTCCCAGTCCAAAGGGCGTCTTTAAATTGCTTCTTTCGTCCAACCAACAGCCAAAACCCAGAGACTGACAAAAAAAAGAAGCAAAATTCTTACACTTTTTCTTGATTTTTTTTTTAAACATGACGCCAACTGGATGCTAACTTAACTTTGTAAGAAAAAGGTCTACATTTACAATAATAACTTTCCAAAGCGATTTAACAACGTATGACACTGCCCCCAAGAGGCCAAAACAAGTCATTTGCTGAATGTGTGATATAACGTCCGTCTTGTTTTTCTCTGCTTTTCAGGTTGCCAGAAGGGACGCAGGATGGGATACAAATGTTATCTCGTGTACAACAGCCATGAGGACTACGCAGGAGCATCCAGGAAGTGCCTGGAACGCGGCGGCCGCATGGCGATGCCCCGCGACCGCAAGGAGCAGGAGGCCCTCGCCGACTACGTCAAGGCATTCTTCCACCCGGGGAACTGGCCCGTCTGGCTGGGCATCAACGACCTGCGATCCGAGGGCATGTACCTTTTCGACGACGGGACGCGGGTCCAATACTTCCAGTGGCGCAAACACTTCCTGTCCAGCCAGCCGGACGGAGGGAGACGGGAGAACTGCGTGGCCATGTCGTCAGACGACGGCGACTGGTGGGACCACTACTGCGATCGGACCATGAACTATCTCTGCGAGTTTGACGACAGGGTGGCACTTTAAACTGAACTCTTTTCAACTCTCCCACACGTCTTTAACGTTGACTTGCAGTTCATTACACTTTCAAATAACTTATTTCCCTTTAAAAATATCTGTAAGGTCCCTTTTTCAAGAAAAGTGGAGGTTTTAAGTCATTCCGAGCTCGTCAAGAACTGATGCCTTGATGGCGGCCAACCCTACCTTCAATCCTAGAGTGTATGCGACGAGGACTGGGAAACCCAGAGCGTCACTTTTTGAAGAGTTTGGAATGACTCATAAAATCTGCTTTTCTCACAAATAGGACCTTTAAACTAGATTGGTTGTATTCAAAGGCGAGGAAGCCTTATGTGTTTTATTATAAATATCCAGTTAAATTCACAATTAGTGTACATTTTTCCTTTTTTTAAAAAAGTATAATGATATTTCATGGTATCTTGGTGAAAAAATATATCTCAAATGCGCACAAATTCATATATTGCTATTTAAGTTCTTAAAATAACTGAATAAGACTTCATCAGATTACGTTAGTATCATAAATATTATATTATTCATGCAGCTGCAGGGATATCAATGTAAACCCAGTCAGGACTATGCTGTTATCTCGCGCCTGGAATTCTAAATATTTGTTCAAAGCGAAAACATGAAAAGCTGGAGGCACTTTTCTTCACAATCAGCACAGACTCTTGGAGATATAAATCAGTGTGTATTTGGGCTTAACGGGAATTAGGCAGAAAGTCTCAGTTACTTCTGAACTTTAAAGATATTCTGATAAAGTCTGGCCCCGGGTGTGACCGCCATGTTCCACTGCTGATACATGTGTAGTAGAGCTGCAGTATCACATGTGATACATCCACTTTCAACGCCCCAAAATGGAAGAACAACACAGCATCAATGTGTGGAAAGTCCTTCAACATGTAAAACAAGAAAGTTGTGTATAAAGTGCTGAATGTAAATTTCTCTCCTACAAAAACTGTCTACAGAATTATTATCAGGATCAACCTCTTTTGCACATCCGGTGGCAGCTCCATTCACTGACGCTAGCTACCACTTGGCTAGCAACATTAGCCTCCTGGCTAATCCTCTGTAGCCCGCCTGGGAGCAGCTTTCTGACAGCAGACTTAAAATAAAGTTGGTCATTACCTTATTATTTTAGTCCGAGGCTCTGAGCAGATCCCTCCTCTTCTTCTTCTTCTCCTCTCTCTCTCTCTCTCTCTCTCTCTCTCTCTCCCTCTCTTTCTTCTTCTTCTTCTTCTTCCTCTAGCTAGCTAGCTTCGAAGACCATCGCTAATTAAAGCAATAAAAATGAACACTTTATTTATTGTTGCTTATCTATTGACCGAAAGCAACAATAAATAAAGTGTTCATTTTTATTGCTTTAATTAGCGATGGTCAGTAAAATTAAAATGTGGTTATAATTGGGTGTTTGGGACGACCATAATCATTGTTGTCCTCCCTGAAAGTTTGCACACCCCTAAGTGACTTCGTCTTGTTTAAGGCTCTTACCAAGGCTCAACTTCATCATATTTTAGTATCAAATTATCTTTGAAAATGACGAACAAATGTCATGGCACAATTCAGCCGAAGTTGACGAAATTCATGGTAGTGAATGGAGAGAGACAAGCTTTTTTTTTTTTTTATCCTGCTTGAATTGTGCCATGATTTACACATAATGATTGTCAATTGCCATTAGTCTCAATTTAAAAACAAATTATTATCTATTTTTGTGTTAAACCGCTCAGTGAGCCGCACCGTCTCACTCAACACGTGTCACCAACCCCAAGATGGCCGCCAACTCTGCACAGAAAAGGTGCGGCTCTACAATGTTTACTTTACAGGTTTTGACGTCACTAAAGAGACTGTTGGCTGTTTAGTCTTTATAATGACCTATTTTGGCAGTCTTATATTTCATTAGTCTTATAACAAACTGCTAAAATGATCTCTCTCCATCCACTGCCATACAAAGTCTTGAAATAACGTTCCTGGGGGAAAACCAGAAGGAACGTGAATTTGGCTCTCTCCTCAGGTCACACGTGTAGGGGGCAGGACTCTGGAAGCCCCTTCTGGTTTTCCTCATGGGACCTGGATAATAATCTTTTTAATTCACAAACATCACATGTGTAAAATTCATGGCGCAGCTGAAACAGGGTCAGAAACGTATTTGTGCCTTTCCATTGACCACCAATTTTTTCCCAAATAACTTTGAAATGGAAACCAGAAGAGGCGTGACCTCAGCTTTCTATTTAATACAAAGAGTAAACGTGAGTTTTGGTGCAGACACAAAAATACTACTTTTAGAAATATTAATACGTTTATTTGTCTTTAGGACCCCTTTTCATTTAACAGAAGAAGCTAAAGTTCTTAAAATGCTAAAGGCGGTCTGTGTGGTGTTTAAATGAAACAGTCTACATTAGTAAGGGTCTTTATTTCAATCACAAACATCATATACACAATAACATTATAAATCTGACCAGATATTATATGCCAGTATTTGGTACATGATGTCCTTGCCAGTTGATAACAGTAAGGCATTAAGGTTTCATACCCAATCTCATCCACTATCCTGGGTTTTCATCCTGAGTTGTTTTTAAAGCCAAACTGCTGACAGTTAGAGACCAACGATGTGCGTGTTTTAGTTAGAGACATGAACATATCAGACCTGTAGCAGCAATTACATCCATTTTCTACAGTAAAATATCCAAATTCAATCTAAAAATGCATTTAAAAAAATGAGATTAGTAACGAGGGATGCAGCAGGACATAATTTTCTTCCCTTCATCTTCAACCGGGCGATCCACATGGAAGAAAATAAGTCTCATGAAGTAGTCAGAGTATGATGCATGAGTCAGAGTTAAAAACAGTACCTCTTACTGCCACACGGGGGCGGCAGAATCCGCTTAAGGCACTTTTAAAGTAAAGCCTTGAGAAATGCTGTATTCATTTAAAGACTTTTTAAAAAGTACAGCAAATCAGCATCTTTTAAGATACATTACATTAATATTTATAATTACATTGTGATCCAGTTTAAACCATTCATCAAAAAAAAATGCTGCCGTAACGACACTGACACGACAAAGAAGAGCAGCCGTCTTTGCTTCACAGCTCTGCATCGGTCACACCTCTTCATGGTGCCATGAGCGCGAGGCGTGACGTCATAGACGTGAGCTAAAGCGCTGCTCT
>CAEMYA010000321.1:726567-764490 GCA_903131615.1 Diplodus sargus | reverse complement strand
GCTTCGCGCGGTCCGCGGCCTGCAGGATGTCGGCCACGGTGGGCCGGTCAAAAGGGGTTTTGCACGGGTGGCAAAGAAGGACCTTCCCTGCGCCGTCCAGCAAAAAGTCGCCTCCCATCTGAAAACGTAAACGGCACGTTAAAGCTGCGCGCGAAGCCCGTCGCATCAATGTCAAGGTGTTCGCTGTTTGTACCTGGTAGATGTCTTCCAGCAGGCGAGGGGGGACGTCGGGGAAGTCTCTGTCCGCGGCTCCGTACTCGCCGTACTGCAGCAGGCAGCTGAACTTCATCACCTGGGCGTAGGACGAGCCGAGGCCGAAGCTCCTGTACACCTGTGGCGCAGAGGAGCGGCTGCGTTAGAAAGCTGCAGTAGCACATTTATATCATCACAAGGAAAAGCGAGACATCCGCTTTGGATTCAGCAATATGAAAAGTATTCACACGCTCATAATGATTGATGAGAGCTTCTGTGGCATGTGGAAACTGTTTTTCACATTTGGTTCGCTTCTGTCTCACATCTGGCGGTTGACTTTTGGTTTCGGAGGCTCGGCTCCCGCGACACATCATCAAACAGCTGCTCAATCCTCAGGTTCCTTCGGCTCGTTCGCGAGAGTCACTGCCATTTTCTATTTTCCACCCATCGCCTTTTGACTCTCGCATTTCCACGCACCTTTTCCATCCCCTTCATTTCCTCACGAACTGTTCAAATCTACTGTGTTTCAGTCAGTCAGTCAGTCAGTCAGTCAGCGAGGGTGAAAACACAGCGTCCTGACCGTTCTCTGTGGATCCAACACCATGTCGTAGTTACACCCGGTCTGCTCAAACCACATCTGGGCTCCCTCCATACTGCCGAACGCCACCACCAAGACCTTCACCGACCGAGCCTCGAGGACGGCCTGCAGAGAGACAACGAGGAAGAAGGTTAAACATGAAAACTGATTACAAGCCGCCATGAGGATCTGTTTCACTCACTTCTCCACGTTTTGGTTCAACTGTCAGTCACAAAGAAGAGAGAAGACACTTTGGAAAAGAAGTCTTGGTAGTAAAATAATCCCATTGTTCAAGAAAAAAAGAGGTAAAGATTAGAGGAAAGTCTGGAAAAACCACATGAAAGGGTCACGACCACTTGGTTGAGAACCTTGGACTCAAAGTCTTATACAAACCGCTTTTGTTAATCATTACAAAATCCCGTTTTTGTAGAGTAAATTGTAAATTGTACCATCAGATTGCAGACTGACCTGACTGGCCTCCAGCTCGGCCACGTGGTCTCGTCACGGCAGTCATCCAAAATGTCTGATGAGAACCAGCAGCAGCTTCTGACCTTGATCCAGGTACTGACCCAGAGTCACGCTCCTTTAAAACACACAGTGACACGATAAAGCTCGAGGTTTTTAACACACCTTTAATCCAACTGGTCCGGCTGGACCAGTTAGATAAGCATTCGAGGGGAGGTCGCACACTCACTGTCCGCTTCGTCCGTCAGTGAACGGCGTATCGGGGCTCAGGCTCTCTGCGATCGCTCCTCCCGACAGTCCGGCTGTCGTCTGCAGACCTTCGTCCACACTCACCAGGAAGGAGTCCCAGTCACTCTGAGTACACAAACACAGAGACACACATGAATAAATCAGTCAGGTCACTGATTTAAAGACAAATCAACACATGGTGTAAGAACAAGGATAAAACATGATTGTATAAGAAATCGTAAACTGGTGACTGACAAAATAGTGTTCTTGTTTCTAAGGTAACCATGTCCTGTGCCGGCGCTTTATGTCAGTTTCATGGAATGTTTCACTGCTGAAATAGAGCATGTGCTGCTCAACAATTAGGATTTGGTTATATATTATACTTGCTCTAATACCTGCCTTTACTCACTTAGTCATTATATCCACATCACTGATGATTACTTATCTCATTTTTATGAGAGTACAGATGGTCATCCCTACAATATTGTTGCAATATCAATATCAAGGAGTTTGGTCAAAAATATTGAGATATTTGATTTTGCCGCCCAGTTCTTACCTTTACTGAGAGATTTCGAGCAGATTTCAAAATACCGAGATATATATTATATATAATTTTAAGGCAATTTCGCCAATTCCCAAAAGAATTCATGAGGACACATTTATTTGTATCTAATTTTATTGCATTTATTTGGATTTTTTCTCTTCTCGACAAGATCATTGTGCTTTTCTATTTATTGATTCACTCATCACTTATCTATTGACTTAATTATTCAGTTTTATCTTCTTTTACTGTATTCGCGTTTTACTTATGTATGTTATTGATTTGACTTTTAACCTCCTTTAGTATTTTATCAGTTTTAGTTTAAGTGTTTTATTATTTCATCTTATTTTACCTTAGTTTTAGTGTTTCTTTTTATTTCATCTTATTTTACTGCCTCTAGTGTCTCCTCAGTGAAATACATCAATGATAGCGTTTCCTCAGTTCTGCAATACCTGTTGTTAATGCCCTGTTTTATTTATTACCATTTATTCATGTATTATTACTCACTCCTTTACTTCACTTATTGTGTTTAAGTAGCTATATATGTGTATGTGTGTGTGTGTGTGTGTGTGTGTGTGTGTGGTGGGGGGGTAGTATATGTGTGCGTATGTATGGGGGAGTGTTGAAATTGTTGCCGTTTTAATTCTGTAAAGCACTTTGTGCTACATTACGATGTATGAAAAGTGCTCTATAAATAAAGTCTGATTGATTGATTGATCATTGCTCGTTACTAAGTAAGTGATCAGGCACTCGCTGTTCTTAAGTACAAAGTTGAAGCACTATTTGCAATTTATACTTCTACACCACCACGATTCAGTAAAATGATAATAGATTCATTGATTATTGACACCTGCGGGAAATTCTCAAGCTACCCATCATCAGTATGTAGAGAACTTAAAATCAGCAGCACATTAAGCACAGTTTCTAGGTGCAGCACCAATGTGGATACAAATCCCAGGTCTGTAACAATCTGTCAGACATGATGTAGGTGGAGTAAACGTGTGTGTAACGCTGTGATCCTGCCCTCTCACTGAAGATACACAGTGCAGAAACAAGTGATAGAGACGCCATTCACCCTGTCACAAGCGACTGCACCATCGATATGATTCAGAAAATGTCACTAAATAAAATAAAATGAGAAAAAGTAAAGTAAAATGAGCTTACGTTACCTTTAAAAAGATGTAAACATTAAAGCAATACCACATACGTGACCATGAATGTGTTTGTTTACTTGCGTGAGAACTCCAGAACTGAATTTCTGCCATCGTAATGCAACATCAGAATCAAAATAAAAAGGGCTAAAGAGACGACGAGGCTTCACAGATACAGACCTCCAGCTGCAGAAGTTCGTCCACCTGCTCCCTCACTGCTGCACGGCTGCAGAAACACAAAAGCAGCGTGATAAAGACGTGTCAACACCGAGCTCTCGTTTCCATTAATAACTAACAAGACAGCGATCGGACACAGTAACTGTACCGCTCGCCTTGATCAGCAGATGAGTAGACGGAGGGTTATAATACCTGCATTCACAAACGTTTCCTTGGTTTCATACAGATACTTTTTTCCTCAATGTTTCGCTTTGATAAATGTCTAATTCACCGGTCTACTCAGCATCGACAGGATCAGAACCAAGCATCGTGAAGCAGCTTTTGTTTTTTTCTGCTCTCCACCTGTGGAATAAGTTTCCTTACTGCCTGAGGTCACTCAATACTGTCCGCTCAATAAAATCCGGGCTTGTATTGACTCATGTTTTATAACAAGCATCAAATTTAGGTCAATCTTTGCTGGTGTGTGAATGAGGAGGAACATCTGATACTTACTGATAAAACTTCTGCCAAACAGCTTCTGCTTCGCTCTTCTTCTTCACTCCGAGGCTGCACAACAGTAGCAAAGAGCATGATTACTTCAAGGTATTTTTAAAAAAAAGCAAAGCTTGATTCACTTGATTTCCTTTGACAGCGACACAGCTGGACGAATCTGTGAACACTGAGATCACGTCACCTTTTGAATAACTGCGCGCCGGCTGTCATCAGACCGTACAAAGTGGTGATCTTGTACGGGACAAACCTCTCCAGGGACTCTGTTTGAGAACAAAGGACCATAGTTATTTATTCAGGCTGATTTGTGCAATGTCATTGTGTTGGCAATGAGCATGACAGGGATTACATTACACCACATTCGCCAAGGGGGGGCTTTAAATCCAGTGATTTGATCACACTGATCTGCTTTACAACTCACAACTGTGACACCACAATTATAGAAAAATCAAAAGGAGCATTGTATTATAATCATATTAGATGGCAATGGGACAAAAGTGGTTCATCTTAACACACAGCCTCACTGGTGAAAATTAAACGTTTATCTTACGTAGTGAAAACGGAACCACGGACTTCATTTAAAATCCACGCATTTTTATGATACATGCTTGCTCGAAACAATTTATAGGTTACAACACGAGAATAAACATAACCACCAAATTAATGTGATATCTTCTTCATTTCGGCGCACATTTAATCTGCTATGGAGCACTAAATGCTGTCGTAATGATTGTAATAACGTTGTCCTTTATCATCGTGTTAAGTGTTTCTCCCGTTCAACTACGCGCTTAAAGCAGTAACGTACAGTATTAAAAACGCATAACATAAAGTGTTTTTGTGTATCTTCTCAATGCCGAATTACTCAAAAGACCAAAACAAGTCATTTACCATGAAAAACATTTTGTCTGCGTGGTGTCTACTTCTCTGTGCAACAAAACACATTAAAACCTTCAAATTTCCAATGTGGTCCGTGACGTGAAATGCATCCTTCGTCTGAATCAGTCCTACCTGCTGCTTCCTGCTTGGCTTTCTCTAGAAGGACTTTGCCCAAGTTGACCAGCAGACCCAGACTGCTGGTCAAAGTGTCCTCTGACACAGTCACGTCCTCAGCCATGGTCACCTGTGCCCCCTTCTCTCACCTGGAGCGCTCGTGGCTGGCAGTGAGCAGATCCCCACGAGACGAGAGCCTAACTGCAGCCGGGCCACGTGACACAGTCATGTGGCGGGACCCAGGGTTTATGCAGCACCCAGTGGTGAGCAGTGGCACCTACAAGAGAAGAAGAATTTTTTTAAAAATAAAAATGATTATAAGAATCAAAATCCTGAATGTAACGTTTTGTTCAAACACGTTTCAATAAGAGAGGAATATGATTAATATGTGCAGATGTTGTAATTCATTACACTGCACAGCTTATGTAAGGCATGTAAAACTGTATGGGAAGTGAGAAGTAACTACAGCTGTCAGATAAACATAGTTAGGTAAAAACTACAATATTTCCCTCCAAATTGTACTTTGATAATGGTAATATTTAATAGTTGGTGTATTTTTGATCATACTTTAAACTAAAGAATAAGACAACACAATAGTTTTCCCTTATAAAAATAGAAATACTCAAGTATGAAAGTGAAGATTGTGGCCCTCCAAACCAGTGTTAATCATAAGTATCTGCCCAGACGTTCACCCATCGTGACGTCACCCATTAGTTTGTGGACTATGTTTGACACTAGGGGCCGTTACATCTTGTTTGTTTTGTTTTTTTCGGACGTGACCATATTTGGATGAGAGATTGGAATCACAGGGTAGCCGTGCCCCACGGCATACCCAGCTTTATCGTCTGTTCCACTCTAAATGGGACCATCATTTACAAAATGAGCATCGTGCTGCATTAAAGAAGACTTGAAAGTGGAGATTAAGACCATAAAATCATTAGGAAAGTGTTTGCTGAGGTAGTAAACCAAGTGAGAAGTAGGGTCATTTTCTCATAAGCTTACATACAGACTTCATTTTGAAACCAGAGTTTCACCCTGCCGGCCATTAGAAAGAATGCAGGTTTAAGGGCTTTCGCAGTTAATGGTACCTCATTTTTTTCAACCTAGTAAGTCAAAAAATAAAATATTACAATTCTGACTGTTTAATAACCATTGAAAAAGTTGCTTGCAGCACATTTTATATTTTGAGTTAAGTCAGAGAAACAACCATATAGGTCGACTGTGAAAGCAGCAAATTACCACCCTTTTTTATATTTCTTCTCCTCTAGTGGCCGTAATAATTGTTAAGGCAGAAAAGGAGGAAGTCAGAAAAAGTAGTGTAAAGAGCAGAAAAGGCTGCAAAGGGAGGCAGCTTGGGATAGTTGACGGGATAAATTGTTTCCATTGTACTTAAGTGTCTGTAAGAAATTACATAGTCTTCGTGTTTGTGATCCAGTGTGCTGTAAAGACAGAAGGAGACTGCCACATTGCTTTGAAGTGTAAAAAGAAGCCACAGGTGGCGATACCTCCCCCGCATGAGGAAATACACATAGTTAGATAAAATGTCATTTGCTGTTTATCTGTTTTACATCAAAGGGTCACTGTCCTGGGAACAGGAACATCAAAGAAGCATTTGTAACACTGTAATGTAAAGAAACTGTTTTTGTTTTAACTGAAGGTAACCTCCTTCTCTCCTGACTGTACTTAAGGGATATCAATTTAGAGTTTGTCAGAAGAACGCGCTTGCCTTCTTCTCCACGCTGCGTGAATAAACGAGATCTGATTCATTACGCTGAAGTCTGAAGTTCTTCGGAGACTTAGCAACTCTCTACCTCAAAAGGAGAATTTCCACCACAGTGTCTTTTTACTCATTTTTGTTAAACTTATTACCCATTACCCAGTGTTACTTTGTTTTTTTTATTAAATCTTTCAATTCAGAAAGGATCGTCTTATCCGTTTGTGTTGAGCTGGAAACTAACAATGAGCTATCTTAACTTGCAAAGGTAAAGTTACATCACCTACATCACATAATTGAAGCTGAATACATAATGTAGTTTTTTTTATACCCAAACCGCCATGTTTTCCTATCCTAACCAAGTATTTTTCTTGCATTAACCTAACCAAACTTTGACCGTAAGACGAAGCTTAGGTACGTCTGTTGCTGATACGCTGCAACAGTCATGCTGTTATTGGATTGACCTGCAACCGACCCCGGTACGAGGTGTGCTGAGAAAAAAAAGAAGAAGAACAGAGGCTGTTAAAATTGTCAACCAGATTTTATTGACTGCTGAACATTCATTCACTCATTCAATAAAACATTCCCTCCTTCAAGTTTTAAGCTCTTAAGCCCACCATAGCACTTAATGACCGGGTCACCCAGTGCAAGAAAGAAAAATGACGACCAGTCAGCACAATCATTGATGTGAAAAGAAAAAAAAAACGACACAAAGTAATGCAGGAAACAAAAAGTGGATATGCCGCCGAACAGATCAGCTTGTTCTTACTTCCTAGAAATCATTTGAACTAAAAACTGGACATTCAATTAAGAAATTCGGCAGCATTTACACGACTATGAGTGATGATGCTTTATCATTAAAGGCCTCTGATTCATTGAAGAGAAAGCAAACTGCTGACATTTGTTCCAAAGACTGAAAACGTTCAGATCATACCAGGTGATTTTTCTACTTGTGCTTAAACCAACATTGACGAGTCATCAAAAAAAGAAAACACAGGCAGCAGTCGCAAACACACTAATGGAGCCTCAGTGTCACTCACACAGGTATTTTGTTTCATCAGGTTGCTTCATGTAAACATCACATCCCGTTAAGTTCTCTCGTGTGAATCACCCTTTGGCCAGGTTACAACAATTGTATCAGGAATTATGAACAACATAAAACAAGAGCAGCTCTGTGATTGGAATCTGTGCACGTTAGACTTCGAAGAAGGTTCTGCCAGCGCTCACTCTTGTCAACTACATTTTTTTAACTAGTAAACATTCACTACAGAGAATACCAAACAGAAAACTGCCAAGTAAATGTCCGGGAGTATTTTCATTTCAGCCAATTCGGTTCTCCAGATATCTGTGAGCTTGACAGAATTAGGCTGTGAGAGTGTTTGATGGTTAAGACATTTGGAGGGATGTGAGCTCTTCCCAACTAAACTACTGCTGCGCGGCGTCTCGAAGAACGGCTCAATCACACAAATTATTTAGTATTTAATCCATGAGATCATAACAGAATGTAAAGAAAATCTGACATAGATGTTATCAAATGCAAGCTAAAGGAATGATAGCTGAGAAAAATGACAGTATGTGGTGTGCTTTCCCCGCATCCATCACCAACCCTCAACAGTCAGAGATGTCAGGGAATATTCTGGAGGCTTAATTTCTATTTCTCATGTTTGGATTATCACTTATTATATGACAAAAGGTCCAATTACATTAAATATGGAATACAGAATAATAGAATAATAGCACTGCTTTGCATCTTTTAAATTCAAATCAGCTGTTTAATATTGATTTTGTATTAATGATCTTTCTTCTCTGCTGTGTTAAAGTGTAAATGTAAAATAAATTAAATACTTAAATCTTGAAATATGTTAACGCTCTCTGAAAAGTCTCTAAAATCTCTGACTGTTCCTCACACGTCAGTTCAGCAGCCACCCATCTTCATACCAACCCCTCTATTGGTCACATTAAAAGAAGGCGGGGTTCAGTCCCCGGTAAGAGAAGAGACACTTCCTGTGAGTGTCGAGAAAACTAAATAAAAGAGACTGCTTCAAGTATCCCAAGTGGAATTCAATAGCCCTGAAAGTTCTTGTTTCATATTTTTTCAAATCCCCAAACCTCCTCTCTGCTGACAGGCCGGACTGTGTGAGCACAACAGTGGTTCCAAAATAATCTTAAAATGCCAATTTACAATCTTAAATGTTAAAAACTTGTTTTGATACCAGAGATCCAAAAGTTAACAAATTTAACTTTAAAAGATGATCTTAAGCTCGGATTTTAACCGTGAAGATAAAACATAAGATAGTTCATGCTGACGGTTCATGAGATGGACTTTGTGCTTTGGGTGTTTCAGTGTGAGCCCTATAAATCAGAGAAAAAGAGGGTGGAAAGAATCACTTCTGCATCCCAAACTGTGACACTGGTGTTCTCCGTCGTCTTCCCCAAACAGCTCCAGTGTAGAAATATTGGGACAAATTCAAGGTGGCGTTGTTACAAGCATCAAAATATGTCTGTATTTCTGCTGTCTGATCAAAAACTGATTCAATATTGAACTTTAAATTATTACAAACTTTGACTAAATGTGTTCTGTGAGCTGAAAGTCTGTCATTAAAATGTATGTTTCAAAATGTTTTAGTTTTGCAGATTGTTGGGAAGCCAAGAACAGCCACGTTATTATTATTTTGTTCATGCTGAGATGATGAGCTAACAATTTTGCCATCTTGAGATAACAAAGATTGTTTTTTTTGATAACGGGGTGATTTATCTCATTGAGGGGTAGATCGACTATCAGGGCAGATATTCAGCATTTTTTTTAATGATCAGTATCTGTGATGTTTCCGTCAGATTACAGATAAAATATATCAATTCAAAAATGTGCTTCTTTGGCTCTGATGCAACAATCTCTCACACGAAATGTAATGGAGAGTAAGTAGTAGAAGTACCACAAAATTGCACTTAAGAACCGCAATTGAGTAAATCATACTTTACGTTTTCAAATATCACTTATCAGTCTCCTTGATTCCCTAAAATTGGTATCAGTTGGCCACTAATCTAATTGCGAGAACACAAGAGGGCAATTTCTCGAGATAATCAGTAAAGTACACTTAAGTTAAGAGAACACAACTTGTTTCTCAAGATCACATGTTGATTAGGCAGAATTTGAACCTGAGCTGAAATATCAGGAAGCAACCTTTGGTTGAAGACTCGTGCTCTCAAAAGAAAAAAATGTAAGGATGGCTGTTCTTGGTTTCCATAAAACTTCAAATGTCTTAATGATTGTTGCTTTTTTTTGGTCTTATATGGGTCACAATTTCACAAATGTGTTGTTCAGAGCCACGTGTGAGGGAGTATTTAAGGGAGGATGACGGAGAAACGAGCAGGATTTGGAGGGGTGATCTGATATCAGAATAAGATTCATTGTAATTCTACAGTTCTATATTGTAGGTTACTGGACTTGTTTCAGTGTCTTGAAGACGTTTCACCTCTCCAAACTCCCCAAACCTCTTGAAACGGAAACAAGTCAAGTTGCCTGCGATACAGCACTAAGGATTACCATGTCCTTGCCCACTGAGAACCTTCATCCATAAGATTAATTGTAATTTTTTGACAAACCAACCCACCTACCTGCCCCCCAAATGTGCCAAGTAACACTTTTGATTTTCCGTCTTTAAATTGAAATAATAATCATAAAGGCTCAGATGCTTTTGGAGAACTGACTCAATCAATGTTTGGGCTGCAGAAGAAGACAATCCCTTTGTTCTGCCCAGTGTTTAAGCTCCATTTTAAGACTTTATTAAACCAGACTCGTCCACTGTGCAGAAGTCTTGTTAGGACTTCTTTGGACAGTGTGAAGACGAGTCTGTGTTGAGGACCTCGATCATCGTTCTGGTTGACGGGAACGTCTCTGCTACGGATGGAAGACTCTGGTACCAACCTGGCAAACTGTTGAGCAAGGAAAGCATTTTTAAAAACGGTCTCAGCCAACAACATCAATCAAAGAATGTGGTTTGTCTGATTACCTCTTGAGGTTCATCCAGCTCTTGGCGGTTTTACTGAAGCTGTCTGGACTGGGTGTGGTCATGGCTTCAAAATCTACCAGCTGAAACGAGATTCGACAAGCAACAACAACTATGAAGCAAGAGTTTTACACACCTGCACATGATGCGCTTGGAAAATAGACTTTAGAATGAATATATGTGAGAATGCACTGTGCACAGTGGCTACACATGGAACAGGCATGTACCACGTTTCTACTTGTTTGTCTACGTTGTCTCATTTCATCCAAGTTAAAAGGTTTCATTCATTTTTTAAGAACCATTACTCATCAGAAACTCTTTAGTCGAGCAAACAGACACCTGGACATTTTGAGGACTGACAAAAAGTGTCCTGGCTGAACCTTTAGACACTTTGCCTCTCTCACACCTGATCAGATTTCAGCGCTGCTTCGTTTCTGTCTGGCATGAATTTGAACAATATGTATCTTTTCATGCATGGTATACATAAAATTGCTGGCTGCATCAAGCTGTGGTATCAAATATCAGCTTTTTTTTTAAGTGCCTTTTATGTGAATGTTTTTTATTCAGATAGGACGGCACACAGACAGTAAGAGCCATGAAGGAGCCAGATATCTGGCAACTTAGACGTGTGGGAAAGCAACAACACAGCGCCGAGTTAAAAAGTTTCATAATTAAAAGAAAGACGAGTGTTGTGTGTTCTGATCGGACATTAAGATAGAGCGAGGGCTCACATTACCATTCTCACATGCAAGAGAATGCAAGAGGTGCATTCCTGATTACCTTTCCTTTGGGGATCCTGCCGATGACCTCTTTCCCACTGGCCATCAGTGCTCCCATCACGACAGAGTACGCCACCACACTGAGGAGGAGCAGAGCAGACAAACACGCTCACACACGAGTATCACGATTTGAATGAGAACTTTGCCAGTTTACGTCTCAAACTTCTCGTCTAAGATGTTATCAGAGCATGTACACGACCAGTCAAATGTTTGGACACAAACTTGTAGATTGTAGAAGTTTCCTCTCCTAAGAGTTGTCTGAAACTCGATCTGGAGGAGAGAGAAGCCTCCTCAAGAAATATAAAACATGTTTGACTTTCATTACCTAAAATCCACAAGATTGAAGGACCACTGGCTGCCAATACTCCAGCTGAAACTCTCTAAATGTTAATATAGTATTGTATATTGTTGTCATGTTTTTCACAGTGTGCTGTGTGCCAAATGTTGGCTACAGTGACAGTTACCTGCAGAGCAGACTTGTCCCAGCACATCACAGAGGAACACAAATTCCCATTCTGCTATTCGTTATGAGAAGATGCAAATATCTAACGTAACACCCGCGGGCTGTTTCAGCTTTGTAATTACTTGGTCTGTTGTTTAGCAACTGAAGGCATGCGGTTCTGCGAGCATAAGATCAGCTCAGATTATTCAGAAGTTTCCTGTCCTGAAAGTTGTGGGAAACTCAATGTGGAGGAGAGAGAAGCTTGCTCAAGAAATATAAAACATGTTTGACTTTCAATACCAAAAATCCACAAGATTCAATGACCACTGGCTGCCAAAACACCTGCTGAAGTTTTCTAAATGTTATTATTGTAATGTATATGTTTCAAATGTTTTCACATTGTACTGTGCGCCAAATTGGCAACTGGTTTTTAAGGTGATCTTTAACATAGGCTACAGTAAAACAGTCTCAGCACACTACAGACATATTAATGTTACACCTGCAGGCTGTTAAGACGTCTTTATCACCTGGACTGAACTTTACCAGCAAAAGGAAGAACATGCTGCTCTTCAAACATAAATCCAATCAGGGCATTTAGTGGTTTCCTGTGCTGTAAGCTGTCAGAAATATGACTTTCCTGACCTAAAATCCACAGGGTTCGAGGGTCACACATCACCAGTACACCTGCTGTAACTGTAGATCTCTAGTAATGGTTTTCCATGTTGTGTTGTCGCCGGACTTTTAACGTCGGCTAATTCAATAATACGTTTCTAAGAAGAATGATGTAAGCTACAATGACAAACATGCATTTATTCGTCACAAGTTATGCTTACAAGTTGTTGAGACATGTTAGAATTACCTGGACCCTCTTGAGAGGGGCATGAGGTTGCAGAAGTAATAAACCAAGGAGAGGATCAGGTTACACACAGCATCTGCATCCTGAAGATACAAAGATGATCATATAGTCAAATGTAAAGCATGTCTTCCATTTTTAAAATGTTTCACTGTGTGTTTTCACTGTTTTTGTTAAGTTAATCCAGCGAGGGTGAAAGCAGAGAGGGCAGCAGACTGAATGAAAAGAACCACAAGTCCACACACACACACACACACAACAGGTTATTCATACTGTTCATGTACCTGATTCAGGCCAGAGCCAAAACCTCGTCTGGCTGTTACAACAAAAGGAGCATTGTTGGCTGCTATCACAGTAATCAGTATAAAAAATGTAACAATAACAGAAGATGAACCACTGATGCACAGACAGACTCTCCTGGTTTGATATTGTGGAAGTCAAAAGGCTTTTTTTCACTGCAGTTAGTCTGAAAGCGATTTACAGCATGTAGCTGGAAAACACATTCTGCCACAATCCTGAAAATGATCTGAATTACTGTGATATTCTCCAGAGAATTCAATAAATTCCCTCCATAGTTGGGCTGTCCAGAAAACTGAAATCTACATTATGTTTGCAGAAGAGAAGAGAGGAACTGAGGACAGAAATTACATTTAAAATGTGTAGATTGTTGTCAGATGCTGCTGAGTGGGAACTGCTGCGCTGACAGACGACTTGAAGTGACATAAATATGTTACATGTGTTGAAGCTGTCGGCTGCTGAGTACAGTTCACTATTATGCTGCCCACAAGTTTTGAGAGTAGTTAAAAGCCACAGAGGAATTTCTGCTTTTTATCCGTCTTTTGCCTGTTTTTTGATGCAGCTGACACAACATCCCTCACATTTTATGATCAATGTTAGGGCAGCATGATAGAGCGTTTGAGCATGGTCATCGAGATTTACATGTGCACAATAGTCACATCGCAGGACCTGATGTAGGAGGCAAATGAACTCATCTAATTTCAAGGGTACCTGACACACACTGTACATGAGCCTGCACATGGAGTGAGTCACTGGTAACAACATGGAAAAATGAGCAACAACAAGAGAAAATAGGAATAAAGGTGCCAAAAATTGTTTCGGCTACAAGAAGGATGATATTGACCAAACACGTGTTCTGTGTTGACAGTGACTCGCATCTGTTGCCACAACCAGAGGTAACACAACTAATTTGTTTGACCATTTACGTAGGTACCACACAGCTCAGTACGACAAAAAGAGGTAAGATCAGTGCCGGTTAATTGTCCACAAGATAGCAGCAGTGCAGCATAACATAACGTGCTATTCAGGTCATCTGATGAAAATTCCTGTATTTTTTCATATCGCAATATATAGCAGGGTTAAAAAAAAAAATCGCAATGTCAGTTTTTTCCAATATCATGCAGCCCTCATCAATGTGTTTGATTAACAGGGAGAAATAAAAGGCCCGGAAATGAAAACATTCTACTTATCAGTTATAGGCAGACACGGAAATTATAGCCAATAAATAGAGCTGATAAAACAAAGCCAAATTAACTTGCTGTCATTTAATTAAGAAGTAACAGTTATCTTGGTGGTATCGGCCATGAGAAGCAGGTAATTATCACTTATTAGTGTCGCCTGAAATAAATCCATATCATGCATTCCTATAAAATGTAATAGAATATCAAATGACTATCACTCGTTCCCAAAATCCTGAGGCAACATCCTCAAATGTCTTGTGTTTTTTAACCAACAGTCTGGAACTCTAAGATATTCAATTTAACAATTGTCATTTTTGCTTGCTGAATGACTTTACCACTTGAGGGAATAACTTTTAATCAGTTGGGACATAAATTAATCAACTTATTCTTAAAGCTTTACAACCATCTGTCACATTTTATTTTCAGAGGTTTAGAGGGAACCTCCTCTTCTCTAGATCATAAATCATTGTATTGGATATTCTTCTGCTGTGTTATGTGTGGAATGCCAGGGTCTTGCCAAAACGAAACCAAAGAAACCCATAATGTTTCCTGTTAACTGTAGGGATAAATCTTACCCCGAGTTCAGTAGACAGCATTAATGCTTTTCCTTTGGCGGTGAGGTCTTTGTAGATGGACTCCACCTCTGACTGGTACTGCTGCGTCCGCTCTTCTGTCGTCTGCGTCTCTACTGAGAATAACATGTTGCCCACTCTGCAGACAGAACACAGCTGAGTTAAGTGGGAATTAGTTCTCCTTCTTCTTCGTCTGTCATTACAGTAAACTGGAAACATCCTGCATAACTGACATCAGGTCAACTGTCACACTCTGAATGCCTGACTTAAGTAAATTAAGTTTATTTAGTAGAACACATTTAAAAGAGGAACAAATAGAAAAGGCCAAAAACAAATTAAAACATTTTATAACCAATTCTGAATAACCATTCTGTGTATCTGCCAACGTTAACATATTTCAACGTCCTTCAACTCTCCTGCACTTTATCTTCAGCTCTCATCTAAACCTCACACATGCTGGTATTTTCTCCTTTAAAAAAAAGTATGGGTCGACAACTTAAATATCCTGTTGTAACAAGACAAAAAAGCAGACCGTCAATTACGTTACATTCACTTGTAAGACGCTGTACCTGTCTCCAGTGATGGTGATGGTAAAACCGTCGTACTCTTTCCCAGGATCCTTCATGCTCGGCACTTTGGAGTTGACCGTGAAGCCATCTCTGGTTTTACTGTTGAACTGCTTCACGAAATAAAACACACAAACACATACACACACACAACAAACCTGGGTTTTCACTGCTGAACGACCATGAGACGTCAAACAACCATAAAAACAACTATGTGTTGCGCTGCTACAAAATGTATTACAGTAAAACATTTGACGTTGTAAACGAACGCAACATCGGGCTTTTTTGGAGCTTGTAACAAATGGAAGCCTTGTTAACAATCTCAACTCAAACATAAAAAGAAAATGTATTTGCATTTTATATTTAGCCAGTTTTCCTGTTTTCCGTCCTTACCTTCATTATAGGAAGCAGATCTTCTACTTTATTCACATTTTCAAGCGCCTGACGGACTTCTAAGAGTCCTCTGGGGTTGTACGCCCTGAGGAAACAAGAATTTGTTAGCTAAAGAAGCAGCAGAAAAGTGAGAAAGTATTCATAGTAAACACTATTGCATTGGCCTCCTCAGCATGTGAAATAAATTAAGCCTGCAGGAATAAATATTTGACATGACTCTACTACATAAGCAGCATACAGCAGGGGAGCACATAAACGTAAATGCTGTCAAATAACTGAGTGAGACTTATATGCAGGTATCACTGAGGCAAGGCTCATCTGTGCCAGCTTTAAGGAAATCTAGGGATTTTAAATTCATGCAAAGGTTCAGTAATAGCAGGAAGGGAAAGAACTGAAAACATTGCAGCAACTGAAGCGGTGCAGAATATAGCAAATGTTTTTGAAGTATTGGAAGAGAGTAACTCGATGATGGGTAATTTACCCATGGTACACCAGTATTCTGTCTTTGATGAAGTCGAGGATGTTGTCAAAGTATGCCAAGTATCTGATGTTGATAATCTGTCCCCTGGGGAAAAAGAAGAAGAAGTATTTTAATAAAAAATGAAAAGTACTTTGATGAATGTCAGGACCAAGGCTTAGAGGGTTATCTAACAAGGGATCTACTATATGATTTTGCACTACAAAGCTGAGAAAAACCCTGAAGCGAGGACACATGGAAATTCAAGTAGCTCGTGGGACTGAGGTGTCTGACACCAAGTTGTTACCTGATGAGGTTGATATGATTGTTGAAGCCTCGACTGAGGCTCCTGGCAGGCATCTGGTCTAACCACAGGACTGGCTGGTCTGGATCAGCGATCCTGTGAGCACAGCGGAGAAGTCAGTTCAGTCTGTTTAGTCTGTTAACACTGAAAGCCAATTAGCCGTCAACCAAAGACTCTTTGATGGAACGTGATTGGTCATCTTTGGTTGGAAGGACAGAGGGAAAGTTTACTTTGTTCTGTGTCTGTTTGTTTAGTTTCATGCTATAAGCCAATCATGATGTGTAAACAGAAGTGATTAAATCTTAGAGTTTACAGAATTTAGCGACTGACTTCTCAGTTCTCTTTGCTGTAAGTCAGGCACATGAGGTCATAGCTGAATATGAGCTTCACTCCTGACTTTATTTAGTTATGAAGACAGAGTAAGCTTGAGGAATTGGTGGCGATCACATATCAACATCCGTCTTCTTCTGATATCTTTCCTCCCCTTTGACTTGGGGTTATTTCCTGAAGATGATTAGGATTCAGCAAGTACTCCTGAGATACACAATATTCAGGTCAATGTTCTCACATCGTGTCTACAGACAACAGACACTTAAATTCAATGCTTTTTAATTTTCCAAGGTCATTTTTAACCAAATTCAAATAAAACCCCATGGTGACACGCTTGTAACAAACACTTTAAATGTTCTAAAATCTTTCTTATACAGCTTTATGTTTGACCTTAACTCAGTAAGTCCCTGAGTGAGAAACGGAGCTGGGTTCTCTTTTTCTTACTCAGCCACTGCAGGTAAGCAAAATGATAAGTAGTATATACAGTATGTGTTTCAGTCCAGAGGTGGGGTTTATGAGGGTATGTGGTAATTAGAGTGAGGTTAATCTACATTTTGCCAACAGGTAAGTTTAAGGTTAAAGTGCAAAGACAGTATAAGGTAAGTTTAACAATCTGTTACGATAGAAATGTGGACTTATTTTGACAAACCTAAATTCAAAGATGGAAAGATGTAATTAGATCAAATGTTTTTTGACAATCTAGACCTTAAACATTCATTGCTATTTAATTGAATTCAAGACATTTTCAGACTATTTTAGAGACCTGCATATACATTTTCTTATCTAGCTGAAACATACTTAAACATAACAGGAACTCAATCTAAATCCACTTTATTGAGTTTGTAGATCATGTTTATAATTATTTTATTATATTTTATTACAACACAGATTAGTTGCCTCTGCTCAACGTCCACAATGATAAAGGTAGCACACACGCCCTTAGCAACACTACACAAAAAACACCAGGAAGGTGCATCCTCTCAAAGTTTAACTACAGACTAGTTTACTTTTGCCACAGAAATCTAATAACTCTTTCCTCTACACCCCAAAACCTCTGTGAAAAATCTATAACCTCCATGTTCTTGCTTCATGTCATGCTCACCCTCCATCCCTGATGTAGAAATCTTTGTATTTGTGAAGGGGGATTATTAAAGATAAAAAGGGGTGTTCAAGTTTCTAAAAAATTTCTCACCTCCTCCATTTAACAGCTATGTCGAACATGTCTCTCCACTGCATTTGTCTGGTCTTGCCGTTGACTCGTACTTTGGAGTTGCTCCACGTCCGATGCATAGCCTGCATCACCTCCAGGGTCGCTAAACCCATGGCTGAAAAAAAGCACACGCAACTCTTACTGCTGATGTTACAATTTAAATCATCAGTAGAGCCTCAGAATGTTTCATTGGTACCTCTGTGTATTCTCCTGTTGGGTAAGAAACCAGGAGTGTCATATTGCATTAGCGCCCCCAAGTGGTCAGCTGCGCAGATCAGTTTTTGGACTTCACTGCTGTAGCTGTCAAAATTTTGAGGCAGCACGTCCCTGAAAAACACAAATACAGGAAGACATGAAGGAGGAATTTTGTCAAAGCTTTCATGAAGTCTGCAGTTTTTGTTTTCTCTAGACCACAAAAGGGTCCCTGCCAACCTTTTGATGGCGTCTTTGTAAAACAGAAGAAACAAGTTCACTATAAAAACATCTGACGAGGAACTCTGAGTGATTTCTCAGATTTCCTAACGATGACAGGTGAAGTGTAAAACACCCTGTGTTGACTTTAAAGAAACTATGAATGTTGACAGCATTATGAAGATCTACAGGGACGAGGACAGTTACAGTTACATCAAAGTTGTGAATCAGCTGAAATGGGCTTGTCAAACCTACTTGATATGAGGCTGCAGGCCCGGCTGCTCTTCATAGTCTTCTATTAGAAATGGCAGGTTTTTGGCCCAGTGGTTCTTAAAGTTCCCCGGTAAGTCCTGGTCCACGTTGTACTCTGCTACCGGAATATCAAGGTGAGAGTGCAGGTAGCGAGAGTACTCTGGTGGAAAAACAAGGTGGAGCAAAGCAGAAAGGTATAATATATGTTATAACATAAATGAACAGCACAGATTAATTTTTTTGTTTTTTATATTTTAGCTTATCTGACCTGAAAAAAGCAGTATGCTCAAGTTTATAAAACAATGCAGAACTTTAAGCGATGCAATTTACATTTTATGTTGGGCTGTTCCTTTCTTTAACAAATTAACACTGCACAATATTAAAATAAGATACGGTTTCTTCTAAGTGTAGAATATTGGATCCTGACACAATTTAAAACTTTAAGAATTTGAAAGTTTTTAGGCTGATGTGATGCTGCATAAAACTGCTCTTAAATAACAATGAAGGAAGGTAGAGTGCTGAACAAACCTTTAAATCATACACATACTGTATAACGATGATTCATGACATCTGAATAATCTAGTGTAAGTATATAGTCCTACTTTAGTTGATACAGAAATCGATATTCATGCTAATATCCAACACATTTACACAACAAATTAATTATTAAGTGGTTCTCATTTAGAAGTAATTCTTCTTTTTCATTTAATTCAACAAATAACACAAAGATCTTTATCTAAACTGACGCTGTTATTAACTACAGTATAATTAATGATATTCAGTAGATGATATGGAAGAATTTCAATAGAGTAGATGGCTCTCAATTACGGCTGCACCATATGGTAAAAAAAAAATCATATTATAATTATTTGGACAGATTTTATTATCACGATATGATTAATAATTAGTGGGAATGATAAATCACACACCACAACTGTTCTTTTCACTGAAAAAATATTAGAATCACGATGATATATGATCTGTTGTGGTCTGTTTTCTAACATCTGGAGGATAAGATGTGTAGATCAGGGCATGTCTACAGCGCTACACTGAGAGAAAATTACAACTATTACAGTTTGAATATTGGACTTGGTCACTCATGTAATTTTGATAGTATTTCAATTAACTGTGCAGCCCTACTCTCAATAGTTTACTTGCATATGGTTCCCTATTAAAATTAAAAAGATTATAAAAACAACATCCACAATCCACATTCCCAAAAGGTTGGGTCTGAATGACAAAACACAAGGTGAAGCTGTAAAAGAAAGAGATGTGCGCATCAAAAAGTTCCATTTTACGGATTCTTATTTGTAAGGTGCCTCAAACGTCAGGTAGTAAATAAAAGTCCTTCATACAGGTGCTTTTTAATGTACAGATCTCATGCTTTCTCAACTTTACAAATGAAAATAAACACTACATTTGAGTTGTGTAAATGAAAGCTGTACAATAAAACTTTTTTTTCCTACATTTTTCCTATAGTGTCTTCTATGTATGTGTTCATGTGTGCATGCAGGGAGACCAACCTCTGAGGTATTTCACTTTGAGGTATTCAGAGCTGGCCTTCTGTCCCAGCAGAGGGTCGTTCAACATGACTTTAGTCTGAGCTTTGATGCCCTCGTAGAACTGTCCCATCGCCACGTGACTTAACCCCTTCATGTACTGACACACCTCGTTGTAGGGCTCCAACTGAAGACACCTCTGGAGGACGGATGGGAGGAGAAGGGAAAGGTGAGAGAAATTCAAAGGACCAAAAAGAAGGGCTGGCTGGACAGACAGCTTAAGCTTTTACACATGGTTGTAGTTGATGAACTGGATGCTACAGTTGTTTTGTGTTACTAACTGCTGTTGAAATGCAATTTAACTAATAAGGAAAAAATGACAAGACAAGACTGTTTAATTCGGTTGTGGATACCTTAAAGTTGCCTATAGCCTCCTGCAGCGAGCCGTGGTGGTATAGCATCATGCCTCGGAGCTGGAGAGACTGGATGTGGTTCTGGTTCAACATGAGGGCTTTTTGGAAGCTCTCCATCGCTGACTCAAAATCCCCCAGCTCTCTGGAAAGAGGAAGAAACGATACAAAGAGAGCAACAGTAGACATGTGGTCAGGCAGGCAGAGGGGAAAGGTACAACTCTCAATTCCTCAAATATAAACACACATGTTTCATTTATTGTCGGGGGGGGGGGGACACATACGAATAACACAAACCGGCAGTACCTGTAAGCCTGTCCGAGGCTCTTATAGGCATCTATGAAGTCAGATTTCAACTTCAGGGCCTCTTTGAATGTCTCAATGGCTTCCTGACAAAGACAAGCAGAGTTGACGACCCACAGTTAACAGGAAGTTGCAATAGGGAACAGGAGGATAAACCTTAGATTCTGAGTCAGCAGATGGTTGTATGAGATATATTCAGACAAATTATAGTTCACGATGTGACTCATATATTCTTCGAGTGACCACTTCTGATAGGATCTTAATTCTATGCTCACAATTTGATAGAATGTAAGGGAAACTACACAGAGAAAATAACAGTTTGTTGTTGGCCATACGGATAACAGATATAACAGTCCATCTGGTACCTTCCCTTCAGCACAGACTTCAAAAACATGAATTGTTTGGCAAATACAAGCTGTGTTTGGGGTGTTTCAATCTGTAGCAGATGTACTGGAGATACTGAAGCGATGGCAGACACTTTTACTGAACTTGAGAATCACAACTTTCTCTAGAGTTTTTATGTTGGCTTCGACCTTTTGCTCTTTGTCTAATGGAACAAAAGTATCACAATAGCTTGTTCATAGATCCGTTGGCTTAAATGTGCAGTTTTTTAATGATTGATGATAAAACTGAAAACTGTAATTTAGACTGTTTGGCCCCTGAGCAAGAGCCTAACACAAAAATGTCAGTAAAGACTGACTGCTGGAGCTGAAAGGGGGGCAACTGTAGCAACGAAGTAGGCTGGAGCAAACAAGATACTGATGAAGCCAGTGGTGTCATAAGCATGTCAACATGAGTTCTGACTAAGTTAACTAAGGTTCTTAGAGAATAATCAACTTTAACCAAAAATCTCTAGCTTAACAAGATCAACAGTCTACAGAGATGTTAGTGGCTGCTGTGAGGCTGTTTTTAAGCAAAATGCTCACCACCAAACCACAATACTGGCATGCTGATGTTTTGCAGGAACAAAACAACCCTCTTCACCATCTTGTTTTAGCATGTTAGCATGCTAACAACTGCTAATGAGCAATAAACACAGAGACGAGTTGCTGAGGCTGATTGGAATGTCATATCGTTTAACTGATGAAGGCTCATCGATATTCCAAAGGAAATGGGGATCACCAAGTCATCTGAATAAATAATCCCGTCCACACAAAATATAGTGCCAATCCATCATGAACTAGTTGAGATATTTAACAGAGTAAGCAAAAACTTTTGCCTGGTGGCACTTAAAGAAAATGAAAAAAAAACGAAAAAAAAATGTGTAAACAGATTTCTTGGTAATTCATTCAACAGTTGTCAAGAGGAAAGGTCAGAGGGTCAGAGGGTCAACTATCCCCCTGGTAGTTGTT
The DNA here is from genome assembly GCA_903131615.1 of Diplodus sargus. Lineage (NCBI taxonomy): Eukaryota > Metazoa > Chordata > Actinopteri > Spariformes > Sparidae > Diplodus > Diplodus sargus. Next base: position 742,348 of record CAEMYA010000321.1, on the reverse strand, counting down.
GACATATTTGAGCTGAAGAGTTGACCTACAGACCGATCAATGAGCCATGCTGCTAGCATAGCCAAAAAACATCAAAACATCACCAATATGAACTTGAGATCACTTCACATTTTTGCCATGGCACAACATTTGATGATTTACCCACTGCAAACTCTCTCCATATAGCAGTGGAGAAGAACATTTAGTGTAAATGAAATAAAGGTCAGGAGACAAAGGGCATATTCACACTACTTTGCTTTCTCACAGAACTGAACTGATAAAAAGCAGATTGTGCAATGTTGACCCGCTGCTGCAGATTCCACTATCATGAAACAGAACTCAAGTCCAACTCTCACACCCAGAGTACATCATACTTATGATCAGAGAAACAAGTGTTTTTCAGTTTGTTCACAGTGTTGTTGTTTGCAGTGAGCTGCCTGTGGGTGCTGCTCAGGGATTCCCCCAGGAAATTGGTTAGGAAAGCGATAGCTGAGGTGTTAAAAGCAGCAAAACCGCCCTCATACACACATGTGACTGGATGAAACGCAGCAATTGAAGGAGCTTTGCAGATAAACCCTGCAGATTAAACAGCTGCAGACACTGCTCCGCACTTAATCTGACATCAATTTATCAAAGTGTGAAAAACATTGAGAATGTCTCAGAAGACTACAGAACAGCAACATAATTAACTGCTGAGCGATATGTATTCAGAATAAAAAACAGATTTTGTTTTATTTGAGTTGCTGGAGTGAATAAAAAGTATTTTAATCAAAGGAGTAAATGCCAAGAAAGAGATCAGGTATTAAACTGGCAGGCCTAGCGCTCACTCAACCCTCTAGTTTGTTCAGTTTACTACACGGACAGACTACCTCTGCAACAAACAGATACCTAAACCTCCAGTGTGAAATGTTGTTAACTCTTCCTACCAAGAGAGTTCTGTTCAAAAGATTCACTGTGATGTCTCCCGAGAGCCGGCTGCTTTGCAGCTGCTTAATCAGGATTTAGCTCAACAGATGTAAATCACATATAACTTCCTGAACTTGTTCCACACTATCCTCAAAATAGACGTCTGTGTCAGTGTTTGGAATAACATTTAAACCCTCCACCCTAACAGCAATCTTTAGTGGGGTCAAAGGAGACTTTTCTGGATTAACAACAAGCTAATTTAATGGCTTTCACTTCCACTGAGGCCAGACTCCTAATGGAAGCAAGATTCAGTGGATTAGAGATCTTTCTATAAAAACATAAATATAAAGCACACGCTTATAGGCTCAAGTGGCAGGTTCTATTATTTATTGCAGCCATTTTTATCTTATAAGACAGTCAGTCTCTTGTTGGACTGTACAAGCGCCATTTAGCCTGGACACATCATTTGGATGAATGATTAATGATTATTTACTCCTTCATTTACTTCTCATTGTTTATTTTGTTTACTTGAATTATGACAACTAAGACTATGAGTTGTGTTGCTCTCTGAAAAGTTAAATTTTTCCTTTTCTTTCAAGTTTTTGTCTGAAACAGCACTGCTGTTGTAATGTTGTCTGCACTATTCTTTTTTTACACATTAAAGCTATTAATAAAGGTTTAAAAAAAAGACAATTGGAAAAAGGTAACTAATTTTGCTCATAAAATAAGAATTCAACACTGTGAGCTTTGGTCTCGTTCACGTCCTTACTGATAATGCAGATCAATCTCTTCATCTAATTTTAACTTTTTAGGCATGCATTCATTCTACATAATAATGAGTACTTTTTTAGCATTTCCACCATGAAATACCAGAGTTTTCTGAAAGAGCTGCATTGGTTTAAAGTGACTCTCACAAAACGTCCCTAAACGGCCAAAATGTTTGGAGTGGTAAGAAGACACCAGCTACAGCCCTTTACAGTTAACAAAGGCCTTTTGTCATGCTGATTCTAAAAAGTAACAAAGGGAAATAGAAGGCACAAAAGAAGTGCGGATTATGCTTTGAGTCCTGCTAAGGTAAAGGAAAAGAAAACTACAATAAATGGTAGTTTAATAGTCTGACTTTTCACCTTTTTTGGAATGATCAAAACATACACGACCAAATTTCTAGTTGTTTTTACCAGAAAACAAAAGGCGACAATAGAAAAAGAGCAACTTACTTTGAGCATGCCTCTGTGGAAGAAGGTAAGGCCTTTATAAAGCATTGCGATGGGCTGATTCTTCTTCAGCTCTAAGGACTGCTGGAAGTCTTCCATAGCTGCCACATAGTCCTGGCGGGAGGGCAAAGCACAGGATCAGCCTATGGCACCATCAAAACATGTACGTACACAGAGAGGCCTAACATTTGACGATCAGACCTCTGAGATGAAGAGCAGCGTTCCTCTGTGTCTGTAGAGACGGGCCGACGGCTGCAGCTGGATGGCTTTGGTCAGATCGGCCAGAGCCTCGCTGATACGACCCAGAGGAGACAGGATCTGAAGACACGTCCACACAAAAATACATGGAAAGATGAAGTATAAGCATGAAATAAACATCCAATTAGTGCAAAAATCCTGTTTTCATCAACGTATTCTTTTCTAGGCTATTCAGTTTCTTTTTAGCAAGTCATACTGATTTACAGCTAAAGACGACAGAAGAGATGAAAAAGAAACTAAACATTTTTCTGTTAAATATAACAAAAGCAAAATAGTAGAATAAAGTAGAATTTAAGATACTCTAAATCTGATCTGATTATATAATATAATCCCATAATATAATAATTTAAAGAACGTAACTTGGATGAGGTTAACAACCAAAACTGAAACAAAAACACTACAAGTCCCACTACAACTTCTCATTGCATCAGAAACAGACTGTGGAAATGACGTGGACCAGAGGCCAGTCATTGTGAGCCGCTCAGACATCTGAACAGAGGTCAGAGAAGTACTCAGATATTGTACTGAATTAAGGGAAGCAATACAACAGTGTATAAATACTCTGTTACAAGTCAAAGTCATGGGTTAAATTTTCACTTAAAAGACCAAAAGTATAAACATCAAAATATATTTAAAGTTCCAAAAGTACAAAAGCAAAAATACTCACTATGCATCATAGATTTCAGAATAACAGTGTAATTACTGATGTATTAATGTGATTATCACTTGAATGTTGCAGTTAGTAAATGTGGTTTCACTACTTTATACTTTATCTGCCTGGTGGCTTTTGAATTTCCCCTCAGGGATCAACAGAGTCGTATCTATTCCAGAAAAGTGCGTCATCATTGATTTGATTTGAATGTGTTCTGTATTATACCAAACCTGCAAAATGACACGTAAATAAACCTGATAAATAACTGTAGTGGAGTAAAAAGTACAATACTTTTCTCTGAGTTGTGGAAGTACAAATTATCGGTGAACTCAAATACTACAATATGTTTCTTTACAACGTTGCATCTGAACATAAAATAGATCAGGCATAGAGCTGATTAATGATCAGCTCCAAGTTATAAACAGGATAGAAATGAGCTACCCAAATGAAAGAAGCGAAATACTGGAAGTGTAATCAGTTAAATTATATCCGTTGTTGCCAAGAGCTGTAGTCTTAAAGTATGTTATGGCACTTGAAATCTCTTCCAGGGGCTTTGGAGAGCTATAATAAACTACACTAAATGACTTTTGGCACTGGGTTATTCTCTCTGTCCAAGGTCAGGCCTCACCTCTGCTCTCTGCTCGTAGACCTCTGGCCAGTTAGGCTCCAGAGTGATGACTCGGTTGAGCTCGTACAACGCCAAGTCAGCATTCTTTATGTCCTGGCGTGGAGACACAGGAAGGGGAGGAGGTTACATTTTGTTGACATAAAGCTTAATGCATACTGAACAAAGCTCGGAGCAGAGCCACAAAGACCTAAACTATACACAAAACCTGCTGTCCAGCCCGTTTCCTGGAGGGCACACCCATAACCGCAGAGTCCTGGCGGACTGAATTTGCATTCATTGAATGACACACTGACTCATTCTGTGTTCACCTGAAACTGCTGCTGTTGCCAAAACTCAGGACGCATTTTATTTAAGCCATCCAGAAATTGTACATAGGCAACATATCCCGGTGCGGCCAAATACCAGGGTGGCTTTCATAAAACATGTGGTATCTTTTTAAATCTAATCTTAGAGAACATTCTGGCACAAAACTCAACATGAAAAGGAGTCTAGCAATCAAATTAAGAGTCAACGTGACTCAACTTTTAATGCAAATACTGTAAATGCAGCACATCAATACAGAAAACACAGCAGCTTTGTAACTTGTTATGAAAAGTATGAGTCATCTGCTATGAATAATCTGAAGACCTTGGCTGCAGCTGCAGCTACAGCACTGAATGGTGGGTGTCTCTGACAAACATTAATTATCGAGCTGCAACACTTTCTCACAAACAAGTACATAATACTTTGGAAAGAAATACTTCACGTCTTAGTCATAACTTCATTATTGGGTTTTACGATTGTGGCTGCTTTTACATGAACAACATTGCTTCAACCTGACTGAGATCTTCCTCATTAAAGATTCCAAATTAACTGTTTACATAGACGGTGAATGCAGTGATCCATTAAGACGTGTGTTTCCCTTTCCCCAAAACAATTCATCTGAATATAACTTTATGGATGTTTGCATAGTGATTCTACCAGCTGTAGAACATCGAAATGTGCTGATACATGTTGACCAATAGAGCACAGGTATCTTTAAAGTCATAGATTTTTTAATGGAATTTGGCTTGTTGTGTTCTATGGGGAGCCCGCTACGACAAATGCCACTTTAAAAGTATCGCAAAATTCAACATTTCTTAGCTTATCAGTAAATATACACATCTAACAGTTGGTGAAACATGACCTCCTGTGATTCAGCAGGAAATACTTGTAAATTCAGCATACAACTTTCTGACGAAGCATTAGTTACTTCTACAAAACTTAATGCCAGCTCTGAAGCCAACTGAAAATGAATTCAGATAGTGACTTACAACTGAGGCGGTTATACAAGGCTTTTTTATTCTGATCGGGCTGTTATTGTGATCATTAATGATACATTAAAATCCATGTAAACACAGCTATTACGGACCAGCAGACACTCTAATGGCTGACCAGACGGGCTGCTCATAATTTATGAGGCACATTCAACTTCATTTTAATGGCTGGTGAGAGACTTACAAGGTTCTTCACAGGTGCACAGAAATTACAGTCTCATAAAATTACAGCTCAACTGATATATCGGTTGATGTGGGCCTGTCGCAGATATACTGTCATTGGGGAATATGCTGCCCAATATGCGCCAATTAGAAAACATTTTTTTTAGAGAATATACTGCAGAAAAACGTGCAGAAAATATATAAAATTAGTAAAAAAAAAAAAAAGTTTGTCCTTCCAGACATAAAAATTGTTAAGATTGTTAAAATCTCAAATATCCTGTCTGCTTTACATATGATTGTCACAAGTGTTTGATAACCACAAATAAGGGATAACTGCAAAAACTGTGCTCATCAGCCGATATATTCATATTGATGATTTTAAAAAAAAAATCCTTAAAATCAGTATCGGCCAAAGAAATCAAGTATTGTTTAAAAAGAAATGCACAAAACTATGAAACCACTCGCGATGGAGCTATTTCTAAAAAAAAGCATGTGCGTTATTAAAGACAAACAGTGCAGCAGTATTCCACATTCATCACTCACCTGTAGACTTTTCTTCCCATAAGCTATCCCTCTCCCATAGATGGCACTGACCAGCTCCGGGTCGCTCTTTATCAAAGACACAACATGTCAGGAAAACATTCTTGGCTAGAGCACAAAGAAAGGAAGTTGTGCTGCAATCCTAACTCAAGTATTGAGAGTGAATATCTGCTAATTCAGCAGCAAACTCACCTGTAATAAGAGTGAGAAGTGTTTGATGGATTCATCGTAAAGACCGTTGCCTATCAGAACGTAGCCTATAGCTGCGACGACAGAAATGATGACGAATAACATGACAAAAAAATCATACACGTCTGCTCCGCATTAGTACGGCTTGTGCTTAGAACAACTTGTAAACTTACCAAGTTCTTCGTTTGTGTTGTGGTTATCTACGGGGAAGGGGATTTTTTTCTGTTCTATAAACAACTTGGCCTGGTTCTGTGAGAGACAGAGAAGAACAAAAAAACATCACATACAGGTGTTAAAAAAAAAAAGAGAGACGTATATAAAGAGACGGCACTGACACACAGGAAACAAAGTAATGGTTTCCTGTGTGAAGGCAAACCCACCAAAGGGGGAACACACAGAATACAACACTGTGAAGCGCAAAAGCGGAAATCTAAAAACTTGTATTTAATGTGTCTTTGAGGTTTAGAATCCAGGGACACTTTGCAATATAAAAAGTATATTTAATATGCGTGAAGCAAATAAAATCAACCTTTGTCAAGGACATTTTGGTGAGTAAAAAGGGATTTTAACAAGCTTCCCAGCATCTCTCAAGGTTACACTGTGCATGTAAGCCTCACAGAAGAGAGAAAAAAACATCCTTTCTGGTGTCGAGGATGCTCACTACTGTCAAGCACAAACTTAATGCAGTTATAAATATTCAGTGCAATGCATCAGAAAGCTAGTTTTCCCTCCTTCTCAGAGTGTCATGTTTTATTTACTCTGTAATCCCAAAAGGAGAATGGCAGCATGACATGATGCAAAACACCATTACAGGATGCAAATTTGACAGCATGCAAATGTTGCTGTCGCAGCAATTTGAGCTTCCAAATATGCAACGAAACAACTGACAAGACAAATGCATTTTAACATTTATATCATCAGAGCCGACAGAACGCAAAGTCGTCAAAATGACAGTGAATCACTGACATAGGGTCAAAAGGTAGAGCATCGGTTCCCTTTTTTCTTCATTCTGAGGCACACATATTGTAAAATGTGTAAATTACAGGGTTTTTTCCCTTCTTAGGCTTTTATCAGGATGAAACTGCTCTGAATATAAAGTCGTGACCTAGCTGACCTCCAGTAGTTTTTGCCCTGGCAACAGTGATTGAGAGGTCCACTGTGAGTGTGGTCAGTACATTCAGACATCACTGGTGAGTGCTCAGTACTGCACTTGCCCCTTGCCCCTGCACAGAAACTGAGATTTCCTGTCTTTTTTTGATTGTTTAACAGGCTTAGGTGCTATGTAAACACTGGAAGTACCAAAAATCAGAGTTGAACTCACTATGACTTGAAAATGTGTTCCTAGCAAACACAAGTTAGACAACATGACTCAACGCTTTTCTTTTAATTATTATCACTAGTGTAAGTAGACATGGAGAAATGCAAACAGCCTGTATTCAGATACTATGCCTTTAAACGAGCCATCATAATCACCAGCAGAGCTGATGGGAAAACATGGCGGGCTGAGCATGCTCAGGCTTCTGAGGCCTTAAAGAGACGGGCACTAGAACAGAGCGTTACGACAGAGGGTGAATAAAGGTGCTGCAGCAGTGAATTGTATCAGAAAAAATATTTTAAAACACATGTAAACATGATCTAGTCGACACCCTTAATAAAAGTGTGAACCTTATAGTGAGCATAATATGGGACCTTTCATTTTTAGCTGAAAATATCAGAATATCAAGAAAAATCCAGGGAATATGCATCGAACTAAAAAATGAGCATAAAGACAAACATTAGGGGACGATAAGCCAGGGTGTCTCTGTTGATTCAGAGGTGAAAGACTGGAGTGCTACGTTGTCTCACAGAGAGTTTGCACATAGCACGGTGTTGTATTAAATATAAAACAAGCTGCTTCGAGTTGACCAGAAACCACTTGTATTTCACAGAAAATCGTTGCACGCAGTGACTGTTTTAGATCTGATAACTCGATGTGTGAGCGTGCATGTGTGAGATCTCACCAGGATCTTCTCTGCGTTAAGTGAGAAAACTGACTCGCAGGGCGGGTTGCTTCCCTCCTCGCAGTCTGGGTCCTCCAACTGTAAAATTGAGGATTCTGAAAAGACAAATATTCTGAGCATTAATGACGGGAAGCAGTGAGCGCAACGGCTAATCTCTGTGTGAACATTTATCTTAGCAAAAAAAACCCAAATAAAATCCTATCCTGCCAAACTGTTACTCTTTCAAGTTACATTTTAACAGTCTTATATTTCAAAGGAAAAAATGTCTGCGGTGTCAAGCAGACCTGACACCACTCATTGCGGATTCCAATCCAACAAGGCATGACAGCAATGTGGTTTAGAGTGACTCCGCCTTGATCTTCAGACAGTTTGAGCTAACTAATAAAACATTCCTGTCATCCCACAGAGACAACCAAACAACCAACAAAAGCTCCATCATCCAATCCCATCATGGCAGATTTAAGTAGGAGGTTCATTTAAAAAAATGGAACCAATAATGCGACAAATTAGTATTTTTGAACAGTCAATTTACATCTTGCTCTTGCTCTTCTTGCATTTCCCCAAATTTGGGTATTTTTTTCTGAGTATTTTTCATGGCAAACAATGCCAGCACAGTGATCACCACGTCTCTTTTCAATATCTTCAGGGTTATGTTAATGTCAAATTGATGTGAAGCAAATATGTGGACTGATTTGTAATGTTTCCTCTGCATTACCACATAAAGATAAAATACTTTTGATAGGATTAAAGCTGTTTCTTTGATTCCGACTCAGAGTTCAGCGAGATGGTTTAAATGAAACCTGCTGAGATATATATATATGCTACAACAAAGCTATAGTGCTTTAAAATATGTCTTCACCTCAGCAAAAATGCACTGGACCGATCAGCAAAAACCCCAAATGAATGTGAGCTTGTATAATCAGTTCACCTGTCACACATGGTCTGCTCCTAAAAACTGAGATTTGATTTTTTTTTTAAAATGATTATAAAGCTGGGCGTATTAGTAGTAAGCAGAACCCAATAGAATATCAAGACCATTGTAAAAAAAAAAGGTTGCCCTTTGTTAAAGGCGCGATTTAGTGGCCGAGCGAGGCAACGCTAAAATTAGGCATTTTTTGACTGGAGTTTGGTGCTGACCTCTTGGGGTAAGCTAAAACCAGCAGTTTGTAAGTTTACCGTTGAGTTTGAGTTTCCTTACTGTGTTGCACACGTCAATAGACTCTCAGTGAATCTCTCACGGCGGTGCTACTCTCGTTCGCATGTAATTTTGTTTCAAGACCCATTTAACCTCCACGGCAGTAAGAGCCGCAGCTTATCTTAGTTATCTCCTCCGGGCTGTCACCGCTTGTTGTTATTAGCCCCTTAACGTTAGCTTACACTCGGTTAAGCTAGCCGGGTTCAGTGACAGTTAGAATCGGGGAGGACGTGGCAAAGTAACAGCGATAAGAGACACTTTACCGCAGTCCGCCGCGTACTCTTCCCACTCGGACAGCGAGCTGCATCCCTGCTTGTGGAGCTCATTGTTGAACAAAGTGAGAGTGGAGAAATACTCGGAGGAGAAGATGGCCCGAGACAGGTACAGTAGTGAGAGCGCTACCACAACAACAGCCCGGCTGGCAGGGGCCATGTTGTGCTACATGTGTGACGCCAGAGAGCGGAAGCCGCAGCAGCTCGACCAGACAGAACCAAACGAACACGCCCCCCTCACGAGCGACGGGAGGCCAACGAGAAGACCGCAGCCGGAGAAGATGATTAGACTGCATTTCCCAGCATCCTCTGCGGCTGTCAAACCGGTTCCTCCGCCGTCAAGTGGAGGAAGACGGCGCAAAGCATTTCCGTTGTAACTTTCAAATTAAAACCGTCCATCACGTCTTTTAAAGGAGTAAGGGACATTGGGATATTTTAGTGTTTCACTTGATTGTTTATTCTGACAGATCTGAATTTGTATTTTGTGTTTTGTGAAAATTGTTGTTCCCCACATTTCATTTGACTTTTATTGCATATTCATGCACATATGCACCCATATACCAATTTCCCTAATAATAACTAGTTTTGAATGATCTAGATAAGTCAGCAAATAATATTGATCACTACACTGTTTGACATAAAGGATTTGTTTAGTTCTGATTAGCCTGTGGTGTTTTTAATTAGTTAGTATTTTATATCCAGTTAGTATTTCTGATTCTAATTCTTTTGCAAAGTTTGAATTTACCAAAAGCATAATTACATTATACCATGAAGTATGGTATATAGTTGTTAAGGGAGAATTCAGATAATTTATATAAGCACAAATAGTAATATTGCACTAAAAGTAATTGTCCTGCACTCACAATGTAACAATGGACCAATGTAATGTAAATAATGTATACTAGTGCTAGTGTCAGTGTTTTGTTTTGTCATAAATAATATCATTGTATTATTATTAGCAGTACATTAATGCGCAAGCAGAATTTAATTTTGCAGCTACCGTATAATTCAAGCTCATCTGAAAGTTGTCATCATACTGTTCAGTAGGTTAATTTGTAGAGATACCTTCCTCTTTTTTTATCTCTATATAAAAACCGCATTTGCAACCTAACAATTAACAACAGCCATTGAATAAATGGAACATGGCAGAAAGTAATATATCCCCGACAGGAATATACTGAGGTAAAAGTATAATAATAATGGAGCTCCACAATAAAGAAAAGAAAAGAAAAAAAAGAAAAGAAAAGAAAAGAAAAGAAAAGAAAAGAAAAGAAAATGCATTATAAAGGGGAATGTTTTTGAAAAATGTCCTTTCCATAACATTTAACGGCAGCGGATCACTTTTATTCTGAAGGCGAAACTGTGTGGGACATGTTTACTTCCGCCTCGGTTGTCTGTCATGCTAGCGGCTTTTCGTAGCAGTTCGCAGGTAGAAGAATGGGGAAAGATGAGTTTAGGTGTATTGAATGTAACGAAAAAGCTTCGGAGCTGCACAGGGATTACAGTAACGGCATCCTGAAGATAACCATATGTGTGCGTTAACCATTAACGTGTTGGTATTGACTGTATTTGGTGTGACGTTGCTGTTTGTGATGAAGATGCTAGCTAAACATGAGTTGGCTCACATGCATAACCTGTTTACATGTCTTACTAAGTTACAGCCTTCTGAATTACTTTACTTGTTTAACGTCAGCGACGTACGACTAAGAATAAGTCTGTGAATCTAACTACAAAGCTACATTTCCACATAATGTCGACACTATGTTATGGTGACACCTGTGTGTGGCGTCACTGGTTCATCTGGTTGAATGCGACAACAGACTTGAACACACCGACGTGATTCCTGAGCGTGTCACAAATACATAACACAACTCGGGCAACATGGCGTAACGCTTTGACAGTAATCACTAACATTAGTGTGATCTTTAGTCTGCAACATGCTAATTATAGCTTTAGCTGTCTTTGTCTGTGTGTTTGTATTTTGCAGGAGTCATGCCAGAAGCCAGTGGACAAATACATAGAGTATGACCCAGTTATCATCCTGATTGATGCCATTTTGTGCAAGGCGCAGGCGTTCAGACACATTTTGTTCAACTCAAGCTTGAATGTAAGTAATATCAACTGCTTTCACCTCATTGGACATGGATAGCTCATCAGTATAACTGTGATCGCATATGTGGATGCTGTGTGTTCATGACAGGCCTTTTGCTGAACACATAAGTCATCAAAAGTAGTAGTATAGAGGAATGCTCAATTCACAGACCTGCAGGATTACATCGGTTGCTCTCATACTGTCGTGTGTGTGTGTGTGTCATGTTTTCTTCACGTGTGTCTTTCTTCTCCTCCACCTCTGCAGATCCACTGGAAGCTGTGTGTGTTCTGCCTGCTGTGCGAGGCTTACCTCAGGTGGTCTCTGCTCCATGGCTCCGAGCAGAGCAGCGACCCCGCCGACATCATCAGGTACACCAAGGAGTGGGAGTTCTACAGCATGTTTGGACTGGCCAGCCTCGGTAAGATGATAACATTTGTCTGAAAAAAAATGATTAAAAAAAAGGTGAAACCGTCCGTCTCTCTCTCTGACATGTCCGTCTGCGGTTTTTTTTTGCAGAGCTGTCGGCGTTCTGCGGCGGCGTGCTCTGCTTCCTCTGGGTGGTGGTGGGTCTCCTGCAGAGCAGACCCCTGGAGCTCAGCCTGCTCCTCAGAGGCCTGCTGCTGTCCTGCTACGGCAAGGTCCTCCTGATCCCCGCCGTCATCTGGGAGCACGACTACTCCCCGCTCTGCCTGGGCCTCATCAAACTGTTTGTGCTCACCTCAAACTCGCAGGCCATCAGAGGTAGGGGGATGTGCCGACGTTGTTCCGATCTTCAATCTCGTTTTTATTTGAAGGATCAACACGTTTTTGTTGCATCGCACACTGACCAAGACATTTCGAGAGAATCACTTGATTTTTGAAGAACTACTTTGTCTGAAGGTAGAAGCTTAAACCTTGTGAGACATGAGGGAACACCGGAGTTTCATTCTTCAAACAACATTTTAAAGCACCAGCAGGTGGCAACTAACTCTTGATTTCTTACCTTGTACAATTTATTTCTTCAGCAGCAGCCACACGTTGTGCAGCAAACAATGACATGTTGTTGAGTGGTTGAATGATTTAGTTTCTGTACAGAATATTGATAGTAAACAAGTTACTAAATGACTGATTGGTTTAACAAAGTAGTGAATGAAGTCTATGCACTGGCTTATTTTCAGTCCTCTGAATATAAAAAGTGTTTTTACAAGTTAATTTAACAGCGTTCTGCCACACTAAGGTCTTGTTGACTTTGTTTTTCCTCGACGGAGGACTGAAACTGCGAAATACAGAAAGAAAGAAAGAAAGAAAGAAATACATTTGGGAAAAATGCAGAATGAAAATAATACAGATATCAATAAGTATATATATAAATTCATGTAAAAATGAATACATTGATAAACAAAATGGGAAAGTAAATTAATAGTTAAATGAATACAGAGGTAAATAAATACAGAGGCTAATTAAAGCAGAGGTATCTATGCCACGTTTTATATGTGAAATAATGGCTGAATTTATAATGGCATATTTATTCATTTATATATTTATTTATGATTTGAGCAGTTGCCGTCCTCCATATTTTCCTACTGTAGTTTGTTGGTACAATCGTTGATTTACACCTTAATATTTTGGTGTTTGATTCCACATTTTTCAGAGGTGACATAAAAACAAACACTGTTGTGTGTATATATTCATAATCTCCTCCTCCACCTCTCTCCCTTCTGTCCCTCCTCAAGTGATCCTGAACAGCAGCAGACGTCTGTCACTGATGGCGGTGTGTGTCGGCCTGCTGTCAGAGACCTGCGTGGCTCAGGCCTGTAAAAAGCTCCCGTGGAGCATCCAGGACGTTTGATTGACTGTCGGACCAGTGCCACTCATCTCAGGGACGATGAAGAGACCGTGGATGCCAGCCTGTGCTAGAAAAAGGCAGTTTTCTAATGAACCTTCTGCCCGCGGAGCTGGAAAGGACATTTATTTTGAAGTTTTGTTCTTCCAAGTTCCCAAAAGGAGACAGCAGAAGAGACAATGTTTGTTTTTTTTTCTCCTGTGCTCTTTTATAGAGAAAGAGATCCATCTTCGTCTTGCAGGGATGTCGAAGAAGCGGCAGCTCTCTTTTCGTTTTTTCATTTTGGTTCCCAAGTCAAGATTCCCTTGAGATTCGTATCTGTCCCAGAGAGGAGCAGCAGCATGGGAACATCCCCTGATTTAAATGACTCTCATTCTCAGGGCCGCTCTAAACACAGACCCTGAGGTTGTAATTTGACAATAACTGCTTCTCTGTCTGGACAGGAACCAGCTAACACGCTACACATTCTTTGGCTCATTGGTGAAACGCTCATTGTAGCTCACACGCACACAGAAACAGACAGGATTGTCAGAATAAATACATAACTAAATAAAACAGACACAACATTGACTTTTTATAGATAATTGATTGCAGTGTTGAAAGCCAGTGATGAGAGAGAATGGTCAATTGGTGATTTAGTCTATTAAATGTTTGGATTACGATTTTGATTCCTAAACTTTGCAGTCAAAACCGTTAAGTAGCAAACATCCATTCAAGAAACTGCTGGGAAGTAGCAGTTACAGATTCCAGCATTTAACGCAGTATCAGAGGTATTTCCAATACTGGTATCACTATCAGGTCAAACCTATTCTTTACTTTTTTTCATCATGTGGCACTGAAACTAATGAAATTCTTTGAGGTGAATTAAGAGGGGGTCCACCATTTATCTGTTGCATTTTCTTTTAGAGAAGATTGATCAAAAATCCACCAAACTGCAGCAGGAACCCTTCCAGATATCAGAGTCACAGTAATCATGGTGGAACATGTTCACTCGCTTCAGCGGGTAAACTTTACAAAGCCCCCCCGGAGTGTTTGTGTTCAATTAGTAAAGTAAACGTCTGCAGCAGGCCGAGTGTCTGCGGAATGAGGAGAATTTGCTCTCTCACATACTTACCTTCAGCGTAAATGGACAGCTGAACCTGCCTCGGCCCCCCCGGGAGTCTTTGCAGGAGTTATTAAGAACTGCTGCACAGCCGGCCGGACACGTGAGGGGAGGCGAGGCCCAATTCTTTCTAAACAAAACCATCTGACAGAGGACCCCCCCCCACACACACACACACACACACAGATGTAGGGACCTCCTCTCAAACAAGATCAAGGATAATGGCATTCAAATATCATAGAGAAATGAACTAATGAACCATTGTGAAAAGCCACTCGTTGATTTGAGTAAACATTCTCTGATCTGAGCCTTTTTATATGTGAATATTTTCTGGTGTCTTCACTCCTCTGTGACAGTCAACTGAATTTCTTTGGGTTGTGGACAGAACCAGACATTTGAGGACGTCACGTTGTTATCTAGGAAAAGCTGATCAGCATTTTTCACCTTTTTTCTGACATTTTATAGACCAAACAATGAATCGGTTAATTTGACGATGCACAGTGAAAAATGTGATCGCTGCAGTCCTAAATTATCATCGAATTATCAGTGGCGCCAAAGAAATGACCTTTGTTGTCCGATGTCGCTGCAGTTGTTCCCATTTTCCTGCTGAACACTGCGACTCGTCCTCTGTGTGCTTTCTTTGGAGTTTTTTAAGTCTAGTCTAGTCTTAATAAGAAGAGACATTTTCTTTCAAAGTGCCTTCTTTCAGTTTGCTGGTTGTTTAGAAAATCGGCACTTAAAAACTGTTTCCTCCAAGCGAGTCATTTATGTTATTATCACCAGATGACAACTGCTGTTTGCCAGAGATAATGAGATGTAGTAGATGAGGCCATATAAGACCCAAATCACTGCAGGAACCATTGTGTCATGTGTAGCAATGTCATGAAGAAGAGCATATGTTTCGTCGTAAAGCTGTTAAAATTCTACTTTTTTCCCCAAACGGCCTGACGCTGCCATTGAATTCACAGAGAAGAAGTTTTTCACTTGGCCTCCAGAATGTTTGTTACTATGATCATGCTTGTCTAAAATTGCGTTTCAGACTAAATATCCTAAATATTACTTGATGTTTAAAATTAAATCTTGACGTTTAAATGCACCTCATTTATCGTCTGCTTCCTACTAATGTTTCAAAAGAACTACTGTTGAAATAGATGTGACTTTATGTGAAAGACGAGCCCTGAAATTTGGCAGGGACTGAAGCGTCTGAATATTAAACCAACTTGTTGGGCGAGTTTGCGTTTGAGCTTGCAGAGAAACACTTTGGTTTAGATGTTGCTCTGTGAACTGTGTCACGCAGATGTACGGCAGGAGAAAATAAATTATTTCTATATTTTTGACATAATCACTGGGATTTGTGTCTGATTTTTTATTTTGTGCGAGTGTATCTGTGTGCTGCCTCTGCACATGGATGGATACATGTTGTTACAGGCCTGTGAATAGTTAAGAGACAGCACATGGACGTGGAATGTTGTGTT
>CAEMYA010000321.1:698466-726036 GCA_903131615.1 Diplodus sargus | reverse complement strand
TCTCAGAATTCTGACTTTAAAGTCAGAACTACAAAAAAAAATTCACATGTGGCCCTAATCCTCTTCCGTAGAGGACAAAGGGAAAACATTTTGAAAATAAAATAAAAAATAGAAAACCATACATGCACATACTCAAAGGATGGACGCTTACTGTTTTAAACATACTTAAACGATGCACACACGTGGGATTGATCGTAGGAATCAACAACCTGTGTCCTGTTTGCTTAACTCGTCAGCGCAGTGCCCGGACAAAATGTTTCTAAATGTGGAGTCTGGAGAGTGTTGGTCAATTACTGTGGCATGCAGTGGTTTAATCTAAGTCGGACTAATCAGATTACTGGAACAGCAGTCACCTCGCAGCCGCTCACCAGGTCTGGACCTGTGTGAGCGCCGAGGACGGGAGCTGGAGGGAGAACACGACCTGAAGTCTGCTGTCGCCAGAAACCCTCCGGCGTCGCTGAAAATGTGTTCTTGTTTATACCAATGAGTCGTCTTACCTAACTGGTACAGACATGAGGTCATAGTAACTTTTCACCTTTCTATTGACCCAGTCCCTAATTTCAAAAATTGACCTGTGGCCTCCATGTTGATCTGTTAGCCTATAGCTAACAGTGAGACTGCTTTTTCATTTAATAATCTGAGTATATTTTAAAGAGGAGACTTTCTGTTGGTTTTGAATGTAATAAATATGCATGCTGTTCTTGATATGGGTTTTTCCTTTCAGAAAAAGCTAATTAAAGTGCCGTAATTAGCCCGAGATACGACACATTAAGTGCTCTGTGTTAGCCATGCTAGTTGCTCTGATAGGCTATACGCTCCTTCAGCACAGCTCAGCTTTGACCTAGCTTGTTAAATGCTAATATCAGAAGGCTACCAACCTTAAAACAACAAGAGACTGATGTTTTTAACAGCTGCAATGCTCATTATGTTAGCCATCTTAAACATCTCAGTTCAGCGTGCCAGCCGAGCATGCAACAATTTAACAAATTAGCACAATAAATTAGCACTAACACAACACAGGCCGAGGCTGCATTCACATGCCACTGGATGGTCCCGCTCTCCGAGTTCGGAAGTCTTTCTTCTTAAGTCTTTGTGTTCATGTGAAATTAAAAATCGGCCCTACTGGAAAAAAAATGCATAAACCAGCAACAAAACACAACATATGCAGGTCTTGCTAGCTACTGTTCACCAGCAAGACCACCCTATGTTGTGTTTCCCAGTCAGATATACCTTCTTCCGATTATTCCGACACCACATGAACGCACTAGGCTAACTGGGATGTCATCACCTTTGGGCAGTGGTCACCTATTTTTTTCTTTCTTCCATAAACCAGTATATCGTATTCATTTCATGTTTTCATAAAAGCTGTTTAGGGACAGGTGTTGCAAATTAGCATCTGCTATAAACACAGTGATACCTGCGTCAGACAGCTGTTTCAGGTTGTCTATGTTAAAATTACTTTATGTGTCCCTATCAAATAAACAATTATAAATAAATAACTAAATGAAAAAATACATCTTTTTCTTTTCTTTAGATGGTGATACAGTGAAGGGATCAACAAAGTGTTTGCAATTCATTCTAAGGAAAACTTGAATATTTGTCCCAAATGTTATGGCTGTCCCTTTAAAATAAAAAGCTCAACTTCACACTGTAAGACTTCAGGATTCACCCTCCGTTGATAAAGGCTGGTGTGCTGAGTCTATTTCTGGGCCAAAGGGGTGGACTGACCGACCACTATCTTAAAACAGACAGGAAAACCCCTTCACATCGCGGCTTCAGTTATAAACAGTGCACTGGAAGCAGTTCCCGAGCAGTTGAGTCACTGTGTCAACAAGCGGCACGCAGAACTGCATGCAGACACATGGATATCCAAATTAGGTTGCATAATCAACCAGTGATCATTTGTGTGTTTTAGTCTAAAAAAAACAGGCCTGAAACACAAATAGGTCACGTCATGACCTCGCTGAAATGAAACAGAACAACACAAATGAAAACAGGAGCACGCCACAACGCGGATGTACTCTCAGCGCCTTCAGTTTTCAAGTGAAAAGAGGAAAAACTCCAACAATGTTTTGTAAGAATTATCAACAACAATCGGCGTTTTGGCGACTTCAGTTCCTGTGTGGACGTGATGGACTGGCGTTCTGCCTCGCTCTGATGTGGCAATCTGTCCCGGCCCTGCCTGCGGAGAGAGAGTGATGCGCACCTTGGATTTGCTCTCTCAATCAAGATTATGTTAATCTGCTCTAATCTCCCAACAGACGCTCGGACGGCCGGCACGAGACCAGAGCACAGAGCAGAGCGAGGAAGACAGCATGGGCCTCAGATGATGCACAACTGTCTGCACAGACAGCCTGCGCGCAGGGACAATATCAGCATAAAGCTTTCAAATGAATGTTTGCAGACGCGAATAGATGCATTTCCGATGAGTTGAGGTCCAGCTCCAGAGCAGTTTGTCTGCTCGCAATGTCCTGAATTCCTGAAATCCTGAAGCTTTACTGTTCATTTAAAGATCCAAGTGCAGTTTAAGGGGCTTTGCCAAGACTGACTGAAGATTTGAATGCAGGGTTTGAAAAAAAAACAAGAAAACAAAACACGGTGGCTCAAGACATCTCCATGGCCAGACACAAAAAACCCAACAGTACAGTCGATGGGAGAAATAAAAGAGTTCAAATAAACAATGCAAAATGACAAAATACACAATTTCAGTGTTTACTTGAATAAAAAATATACAAGCATTAATAGGAGAAAACCACGTCTGTAGTGTGTTATACAGCCAGTTATATCGAATCATAATGCATCTCTGTATGACTACACTCATAATGCTTCCACTATATCAACATCCATAAAAATGCATAAATGTGATTTCAAATGAGGGTTAGTTCAAATGTCTTATAGATGCTTCTGACTAGAGGGAGCCTCAGAGAGTTTTATGTTAACATGTTATGTCAACCCGTATGATCTTCATTGAAAGACTTACAGACTAAAAATTATGCCAGAATGACCTCTGCCAGTGGACCTTGAGATACATTATGACATTACATACATGACATTTGGGATTGACTTTGCCGATGCATTCGCACATATGTAGCATTTTTGCAGTAAAGCTAATGTAACCCTTTTTTTAAAACACAATTGAGTGGTTTAACTTGCTTATGCCTCAAATTTAACATGATCTTCATAGATGTAAAAAAAAAAAAAAAAATACAACCAAAAAATAAATAAAATGGCTTCGTGCAGCTCATCTGGCATAATTCAAGTCCTCCAGGAGGCCAAGGGTCCCACACTGATTTGAAAAGATGTTATTTGTTAGATCTTACAACAGCTTCACTGTTGCGGGTGCACAAGCTTGACTGTGTGTAAACTGTGTCTTTTCAAATCAATCTGGGACCTCTGGACGAGCTGTGTGGAGCCACTTCACATGTTTGTTTTTTTCCAGTTGCTTTGCTCATGTCCTCGTCTACTTCAGTTTCGTTGACCGTGAAACTTCACCCAACTCTTCACCAGCTCGAGGTTGAGAAGATAATGACTGCGTTTTCATTTTTGGGTGAACTCATCCTTTAATCTGCAGCAAGAGGTCAGACACAGGAAGCAGAGCAGAACGTTCAAGATGTATGAGCAGCTCCGGCTTCTTGCGTTTCAACGTCGATGCTCAGTGAACAACACAGCTCACTATCAGCCGTCACCGCTCGCTCGTCAATTGCTTTAATGCATTTTTACGCCCGACCTTGCTGAATTTCACACCGCAGAGTACAACAGTTGCGGCGTGACCCACTTCTTCAGTCTCACAGGGAGCCTCGGAGTGTGAGAAACATAAACAGTGTCATCGTCATCAGCAATTGGTCTGAACCTCACAGCGCGAGGAGCTGCTGCATCTAACCCCCCGACATCCTGCTGCAGTAATGATCAATTAGACCGGAACTGCAGCACGGCAGCCTCCAAAAACACCCAGCCAAATGCAGATCGCTGCATTCTAATGCAGGTCAGAGCGAGACGCGTTGAGGAGAAAAGAAGGAGAAGAAGTAGGGCAGCAGAGACAGGGAGATTACTGCAGTTCTGGCTGAGGGAGCCGAGTAGAGTTTCACTGGGGCCGCTTGGATTTTGGGGAATGGAGATGATAGTTCTAACATTTTGTGTCTCGTGGTTTCTGATTCTGATTTCCAGCAGGGCCAGTGTAGACTGAAAGATCTCATAACCATTGGATGGATTTCCCTCAAATGTTGCACATTCATGTCCCACAGAGGATGAATCCTATTGATTATAGTGATCCAATGATTTCTCCCATCTGGTCAAGGATCCACTTTGTGTTGATTCGGCCAGTTTACGCATAAAATAACAGTCCAGTTTCTACTATTTTGAATGTGTTTCAGGCAGAAGAATTAAAAAAAAAAAGCTCACTCCAAACCTGAATAAGTATGGAATCACTTTATTAAACTGGTCTCAGTATAATTACTATGACAGGGTTGAGACTAATCATCCAGAGAAACAGTAGTATGGTCATTCATTAATGATGGATGGTCACAACACAGGCTTCACACGTTCTCTCAACAACTTCTTTGTTTCCACTATAGTGATTTAATGAATGATTAGGATGAATGATATACAGTATGGATATGAAGTCAAACATTTTCACCATTCTGGTCTCTCACTAACTGCCCGACGACAGATTCAAACAAATTCAACAACTGGTGGATGTTGATCTAAATATTAAGTATGTCCACGTTGATAATATGTTTAATACCACCGAGGCTGATTCACGCGCTCACATTCATCTGATGAGAGGCTAAAGGAGAGTCATTTTGAGTTTGAGAACATGAATTTCTATGTGTTTTTAGGCATTTTGCAAGCAAAGGTCAGCAGCGGGGAGTTTTAGAGCGGATGAAACATGGCCAATCTACAATCAAATCAACATAAATCAACCTCTGATTAAATGAATTTGCCTTTTTTCGGTGCACCCTCCTTCACATGCTTCCTATTACGCGCGCCTGTGGAGCAACCGCTGAAGCAGCAGTGTGAAGCGAACGCTGAGGCGTGACTGTGATTACAGTAATAACCAGGACTTCAGTCAAAACACATGACGTCCCTGCGGTTTGCACTCTTGCATCGCATCCTGGTGTTCTGAGGCCACTCTAGGTTAGGGAAGAAAACGCATCGCTCCGCCTCTTCTAACAATCGATTTTGAGCATGTGATTGTTCAAAGCCGGCTTCAGAAAGAAACCCTTGTTGTGAGAGACTCGCACCAAAAACACGACATTTACAGTGAACTGTGAGCATGTTGGTACATCACACTGGGGGGGAAATACACCTAATAACAGAGTGTCACAATACAATTGTGTTCAGATTTTTTTTTCCATCCCTCCAGGGTGAAAACTTTTCTCGTCGGGAGCCGAAAGTTTCCCCTGAGATGACATCACTACATTACCACATCCAGCAATCACATGAAAAAACGGGGTTTCCTTAAACACAACACCGATCTGCGATAACAGGGAACAACTGGCTGGTGTTCAGCGTGAAACTCTCTCGTGCTGGATGGAGCTGCTGTACAGGGAGCACCGTGTGCCTGTGTCATGGAGACAAACTCAGAGAGCATCAGGTAGTTGTAGTTTTTTTTTTGCAGGACTGAACACACCTGAAGTGTTTCGCGAGGAAGCGTGCCTTCGCTTTGCTGGCGACGCGGCTGGTTTTAAGGCTGCTGCAAGTAGAAGACTGAAATGTATTTTGTGTTTTATGTCGCCGTCCGAGTGAGGAGGGAAGAGAACAGCCTCTCTGTGTGTGAAGCAACTCAAATTTCAGAGGCAGGAAGCATCAAAAACACGCCACTCCCGACAGCTGCGTCCTCGTCCATAAAATGAAAAAGGAGCCTTTGACGGAGGAGTGAAAAAAAAGGAAAGCTAAAAAAGTCTGAGTCTGAATCTCTTAGCGCACCTTCTAAGCGGCTCTTTCTGGGATTTTCTGGATTTGTAGTGATGTAATACTCTGCCATTAGGGGATTAAGGAGGTTGCGAGAGTCTTCAGGTTTCAGATTCTGCATGTAGCAACTTTAAGAACCCAGTTCACATCGAGCGAGTTGAATGATACGAAACTGTTTGTGGTTTATTCCCGTCGTCGTCTTGAACAGCAAACCCTCAGGTCTGGGGTCCAAAAAGGCACTAATTGTGTCGACATCCAATAAAAAAATCGTCCGGGGTCGAACCTTTTACCGAATCGGTTACATCGTTTGATCAAATGCTTCAGATTAGCGATAAACTGCAGAAAGATTTGTAGTAAACCCAAAGAGCGAGCATCAGATGGTGGACTCAGTACCATCATGTTCTGTGGAGGAGTCCTCTCAGGGTTCTGATCAGACACTTGCATTGTTAACAGGCAGGTTTTCAAACTGTTAAAGTGAGTGTAGGTGGTGTGTTATGAGTTCAAGAGAGGATTAAAACCTCATACAGTCAAAAGTGTAATTGAATTTCTGCCGGAATTGCTTCGATAGGGTTCAGAATGAAGGGGAAATGTGCTTATCTGCCTCCTCGTCCTGAACTCAAGGCCCAGCGAAACCTCGTGTCCTTTTTCAACTCTGTTTTTTTGTGAGGATTAAATGAGAGAAATATAATGTTTGATTAGTACGTTTTAGAGGCGTCGATTGCGGTTTCCTCACAGGTCACCAAGAAAACGTTTTGTTTCTGCAAAACCACGATATGTTGAATTTGCAGCATTCATATGAATCATATCGTAACCAACACCAGGTCATTTTAGTCATTTTGTTTTCTTGGGAACAAAACAAAAAAGGTAGTGACATTTTCCAGCTGTGTTTAAGGCGATAAAACCAGGAATTTTAGACCCATTCCTGATTTTTTCCCTACATCACCCAGACCTAAAGCACAGCGTTATCACAACATAAAATAAAAGTGTATTTTGCGGTTTGCCGTAATGTACAATGCCAACATTTATTCTCTGCAGCGGTCTTTGGCCCAAGCTGAGGCTTAGAAAGCGAATAAGCACATTTCCCATGATGGGTTTGTACAGTCACAGACACTTTGACTCTTCACACAGTGGCCGTGCTGATGCAGAGGTGTTTTACACAGGAAGCAGCTGAGACTTTCACTCGCCAAGTCAGTGATTTTTTTTTTTTTTTTTACAGAAATTTGTGACAGAAAATAGAAAAACAAGAAACATTTCGTTGTTCAGTTGAAGACATGAGTGTTTCTCCTCCAGCACAGAGACAACATCGGCTTCAAAATGACTCGTAAAGACATTCTTCAAGACATCAGGCGTCATTTTTTTGTTCTGTACCTTTAGAATACAATGGAACCATTCAAGATCAGTTTAGTAGAAAAGCGTGTTTTCAGCACCTTTAACTGGATACATTTCGTGTTGAGTGTTGTACTTTTCTTTGGTTTGTGTTCTACGAGCACACAGATAGTGGACCGGTCTACGGACAGACGGCGTCAAACGATCGACACAGACGTGACATCGACGCGCTACGGAAACTCGCCACAGCATCTCAGAGCGGCGGCTGGTGTTGACAGAGGAAAGGTCATTTTGCAGTTTGAGTGACAGAACAGCTGCTGTGTTTTAAGCGTGCTACAGGTTCAGACGAGAGCTTCGCTGTTGAGTTTAGAGTATAAAAAGGGACAGTTCACCCCAAAATCAAAACATAATTTTCCTCTTAACCACAGACAGGAGGCTCGTACTTATATCAGCATGGGACGTAAACATTAATGAGCTGTGACGTTAGCTAGCTAGCAGTTTGGTTTAAAGCAGAGCAGCAGCTGTTAATCGCTTAGTTGTCAACTGATTCAATCTTCAAATATTTTGATAAAAATTACTCAAATCAATTGATGAATTAAGAAAAAATGTCTAATTCTTCGATGTGAGTGTTTTTCTGGTTTCTTTACTCATTTGCGGTTGTAAACTGAATATCTGCAAAAAAATGCAAAATGCAAAAAAAGCATATTTTAGGACTTCTTAGGTTTTTGGGATTAATATCGCCAGATCCTCCATATCTAGATGGAA
Organism: Diplodus sargus; assembly: GCA_903131615.1. Classification (NCBI taxonomy): domain Eukaryota; kingdom Metazoa; phylum Chordata; class Actinopteri; order Spariformes; family Sparidae; genus Diplodus; species Diplodus sargus. The sequence continues at coordinate 718,035 of CAEMYA010000321.1, read as the reverse complement.
AAAAAAGAAAAGAGGAACATTTTTTTTTATTTTGGTCTCAACTGTCCCTTTTAGGAAGACTGCACAGATAATTCACATGTGAAGCAGAAGTAACAACATCTGCACATCCAAACGTCTTCGCTCGTTGAAGGATGGCGGCGAGAAACATACGTAGAGTCTGAGATAAGGCCGACGTCCAAGTGTTGAAAACACTCTTCAAACGGAGAGAGTGAGTTCGTTTTAATATAACGTTCACAGGCGTACAATAAAAGCAAGTTATCTCGAAATTTAAAACACTTGCAGTTACAATCTTGTTAGTGACCAGTATTGTCTAGTAAAGGAAAACTCCCATGGTGAGGCTCAGAGAGCGGAACAGCCACTGAAAGGTCTGCAGTTATATTCATTATGTCTTAAATAATGTTCAGCCTGCTCTGTGTGTGTATAGTGTAACTCCAGGTTAGACGCAGCAGAGGATATTTATAAGTTGAGTTTAAATAGGATACAAAGCGTTAGAAAGTACCCTGTTTTCATTTGCTAGTTGCTACTGTGTTTACAGCTCTGTGTCAGCGCTGCGAGCCACATGTGAAGGTCGCCGTGACCACAGAAACAAACCTGTTACACAGAGATCTACACCGGATCTATGTTCTTTCATTTCTCCATCACTGTGATGAACAAATGTTCCAACCAGCAAGTGCAAAATTTGGGAGATGTTGGTCACAGCCAATCACAGTTTCTTAATTCTTGGCAACTTTTATTTGATTGGAGTATATCAAGAAGAAAAGAGTCGAAGCTGGTTATAAGAAAATAGCTGAATACGTCGTTCCGCCCTGAATCTTCTCAGTGGACGCTGGATACTAAGCGCTTGCTACCTTGTTATACTGAAAGATAGCTGGTGTTAGTCGCAACTTGAGCCTTATTTTCATGGCTTTTCATCATTATTACTGATAGGAATGATGGCCGTAACTATGATAAGAAGACCCAAGTTGATGTCTGGTGAAAGCAGAGTATAATACACAATTAGCCGGATCGAAAACCATCTGGGCCTTTTGCGCCGCCCAGTCAGGATACAGCGACACATCGAAGTTGCAAGTAACGCGTCGACTGCTCTGAGGGTCGAGGGAAGCGCGCTCGGCTTGCAAACCGTTTTCCAGCATTTTGAACATTTCACATTTTCAGAGCAAACATGAGCTCCGTCTGAAAAAAAAAAAAGGCAAGAAAGCGGAGCCCTCGCTCCTGTACAAAACCTCATTCAGTTTTTGAGTGTTTTATACTCTGAACAGCTTTGAGGACGTCGCCACTTTCTCCATTCTTGAGGTCTGACAAGAGTCTGTCCAGATGATTCCAAGTCCCATCCTCCGTGATCCGACCTGTAAATGCTGTACCCCTGTACCCGGGGATTTGCAATACAAAAACATCCGTAGAGAGTAACAGGAAATATCTTGTTATTTATATTAGATAATAAATAATACAACTTTGTTCATATATTTTGTATATGTAAAAAAATGTTCTGCCAAAAAGGGAGACTGGCTAGCAAAAACCCACTTGATATAGAAGCAGCAGCAGAGCCGTTTATCAAAAAAAAAAGAAAAAGAAATCATACATATTGCCTAATTTTGAGTATACGGAGTCCTGGAATACAATCCATCTCAACTCCTGAGTTTGAGCAGGTGTTGTCAGGACACCGGGCCTCTCGGCTCCGCAGGCTGAAGCTCCTGGTCACGCTGCAAAAAGAAAAAAAAAAAACCTTCTGCAGCACAAGCAGGGATGTGTTTCGCCTGTTGAGGCGTCGAAGATAAGCTGGAATTTTATCTGTATAGTCTATTATGGTAATGAGATACCAATCAACTGCTGTCTCTACCCAACCAGTTCTTCCTCTGAGGCAAAAAGGTTTCCAACAGTCTTTCACCCTCGAAAAACACACATCCATCTGCAGAGAGCTGAGAGCGAGCGCTCAGATGGTGACGTGAAAGGAGTCCCAGCTGTCGTCTTTGCCGCTCCCGTTCTTGGCTGCGGCCATCGAGGCCGTGCCGTCTCCGGCCTCCCCGTCTGGCTGCTCCCCGGTGGGAGTGGCGCCAGGCTCTGGGTAATACTCGTCGTCCTCGTCGAAGTAGCCGTTCTCCATCATGCTGAGGCTGGAGGCGGCGCTCAGGTCCTGGCAGCTGCCCTTGTACTCCTGGATGGACTCGTGGAGCGACCACAGCTGGCACAGCAGGGACATGTCCTGCTGACGCAAGCCCACCTGGAGGAGGACGCATTAGGATCCTGATTAATACAGGACACAGTTCTCATTCTAAATACATCTTCAGTTAGCCGATTCAAAACTTTGACTACTTTTAGTCCATAAGGAAAAACAGCCACTGACGATTTGAGCTGCAGCTAACGATTAGTTTAAAGCTGCAACTTCTAATACTTCAACCATGTTAATAATCGATTTGAGTAATTTTTCTCAAAATTCTCCACTGCCAGCATCTTAAATGTGAATGTCGTCAGTTTTCTTTAATCCTTTATGACTTTGTTACTAAACAATTAGTCGATTGTTTTATTAAAAACAGACTTTATCAACACACATTTTGATAATCATTAAAATGTTGAAGTCATTAAACAAAGAATAATGCTAAATATTAACTGTTTCCAGGCTTAAAAAAACTGAAATCTGCGTCATTTTCATATATATTTTTAACAAAGGCCGACCGATATTGGGCTATCACAGATACATTCACATCAGCATATATCTTGTCTTATATGTGAAAACTTGTTTAGATTACAGAACAATATGCTCAAGCAATGCTTCAGGTAAGTTTATCATTAGGACTGTAAAACAAGCTGCTCCACCTCATTGATCTTTCTCACAAGGGTTTGAGAGAATCACTGTATAAAAAAAATATAAGTTTATATTCATATATTCCGTGTATACAATAAGCTCAGCCAATATACTGATTAATCCCCAAAACTCGTCCCAAGAACTGAGTACTGGTCGAGCTCTAACGTGTACAATTTTAGCTCTGGGCTTTTGAACTGTTGGTTAGACAAAATAAATCAGACTTGAAAGCATTTTTTTTTGCTTCTTCCTGTCATTTTATAACTATTTATTTCAAAAAGATCAACAAATCCAAATATGTGGTCGACTTAATAAACGAGAAATGAGAACTAACCCTTGCCTGCACCTCTACCTGACATTACGACACTAAACAACAGCCTATGGGCAGGGTCGAAAAGGGCATTCCTGCTGCATACCACTGGGCTGACAGTGCAGTATGAACCGAGGGTCACTGCATTGTCTTCCACACAAAACTACAGACATGCAAGTCAGAGTCGCTTCGAAACAGCTGAGAGCGAGCCCTGGTGCTCCACAAACTGGGGGACGGCTTACACTCTGAAAATATAGGGCACTGACAACTTAACAGACAATGTGAACTACAAACTGATAGTAATACATTAACAGCAGCGAAGCAGTAAGCCTGGAGCAGGGGACACGCTGCAGGGAGAGGGAGGCACACGAGGCAGGAAAAAAGGATTAAGAAAAGCCTTTAAACAAAAGTGCAAACGCACAGAGAGGTAGAGTTTCTGCAACAGCTCGGACTCCTTTCACCTGAGTGACTGGATGTGAGGAAACAAGCAGTTGTTGTGTATTGACCGGGAGCCGTGGAATGAAATCTGGTCTGGTTCTCTCATGATAATCCCTGCTTCTGGCAAGGGAGTGTGTAATAAGTGTCTGACTCTTAGTCAGTGTAATAACATTCACCACAGGATTTCATACAAGCCAATTAGTCATGAAAAAAAAAATACTTTTACAGTGAAGCTAAATGTATACAATTGAGCTTGGAATAAAAAGTCAGAACATGCCTAATGGCTGAATGTGTCTCATCCAAAGCAAAGCTGCTTTTCTCTCGCAGAAGGTTTTTTTCTTAATGCCAGACTTTATTTGAACAAGTCACGTTTTATCCTCCCGTGCTTACTAACGACTTTGTACACTGGGTAACATAGAAAGTGGTGCACTTTGGGAATTAACAGGGTATTTTCATAACTTCGGCATCCATTAAGGTATATTACACTACAAACAACTGGCATCAAAATGCACAAAATACTCGCGATTTTGGCCTTGTTCGATTGTACCATCTGGGGAAATCTTAGTGCCCTGAGGCAAAAAAGAGCGAAATCCATTCCTGAAAGTTGTTATTCCATCAATATAATGCACTGTAAGGTATATGGTATACATGCCGAATCTTTCAGGAGACTACAATAATTTGCTAAAACTCTTTAGGTGTGTGCTAAGAGGCGTGTAAGTTTGCCTAAAAGCCAGGCAACACCAAACAACCAGAGTTTCTTTGGGGGGGTTCGGCTGGATACAGACGCGCAGCACATCGGGGATTAGCGCCTATCGACAAACCAGGGGTGAGCACTTTCCCGTCGCCAAATAAAAAAATGAACACTCCCAGAAATGTTACCATCTCTTTCCGAAGGAGAGCCAGAGCTGCGTCCAGGTTGGCCGGCTTGTTGGCCAGCAGGTTGTCGGCGTTGTTCCTGCCTCGGCTCAGGTCGTCCTGGATCATGGTTTTCTTCACGTACATCCTCTCCATTTCTCTCCAGGAGCCGCCGCTCGAGTTCAGCAAGCCGCTCAGGCTCTTCGGCAGCGGGGGCAGCCCCTCGATACAGGCCATTCCTCCCAGCGAGCCGTTCGTTGACTTACCATTCATTGTCCCGTGAGTTACTGAGCCGAGCAGCGCTGGTATCTGACTCCGGAGCGGACCGTTGGCTGCTTGAATCCGACGAACCGCTGAGAATAAACAGTCCTCTCCCGAAGCAAACACACCGAGCAACAGTCAGCCGTGCTGCTTCTCTCTGCCCCGGGCGGCCAGCGACGCCACGTCAAGTCAGCCGGAAGCATGGCGATGGATTTCCGGTATCGGTGAACAAAATAAAAGCGTCAACGTGAAGGGTTGTATTTTGATTTTTTTTTTCTTTCACTAAATATTAAACAAAGTTAATTTCAATATGATATGTCGTTTTTGAAAGACTTCTCAACACTTAAACGCCTATTTTATAATATAAATCAGATTTGTTTATGTTACTTTAGGATTTGATAGACACGTGTAGTTTACTGCAGCCCAATTTTGCATCACTTCTATGTAAACTTTCAAAATCCCTTTGAAATAAATATTAACATTTTTGCGACTGTTACACATTTTCATAATGCAACTAATTAGAAGAAAATGAACACAGGTGAGGAGAATAATAATAAAAAATACTATATGGAAATTAAAAAGATTAAAAACACAATATCATTTTTTTTTTAACAATTTGACATTTTGTGGCGCCAAAAGAAAGAAAGAAAGAAAGAAAGAAAAGAAAAATAAACAGCTTCAGTTTCAGCCAGATGTTTTCCTCAGTGGAAAATTCTCCAGGCAGAGAACTAATACTATTGGCCATACATTTACACATAACATATGTGCTTCTATATGTACATTGTATGCACTGATAAGGTGTAGATCTTGACGTGGGCTCCAGTGACATTATATAACTTTGAAAACTGCATTGAGAAAAATGCCTTGTAATATAGCCTACAGCCCTGCCAAGCTCTGATTTTATTTTGAATTCAAACTTCCGGTCTTGTTACGATTACGGTTGTACACTTGACGGTGTCTGATCCTGGCTGAGGAGAGCAGAATCCGCTTCCTGTCCTTTTAACAAAGTGGCTGCTGGGCGTCTCCCAGCCAACACTTACAGGCAGGAAAGCTGTCTTTATTCTGAATTAAATTATTTTTTCATCAGCCATATTTAGTTGTCTATAATTTTATATTTTACATAATTTTTTTTATATCATCATTTATATAATTAGAACACTGCTTACTGAGAAAAATGTTTATCATGAGAAATAAGGTACAAACTTGTCATAGACAATATAAGTCCACATGGAAATGATTTCTTTACACTTCAAAGTAAATCTTACATGAAACTAACTGGTGTTTATATGCACGAAATGTTCAAATATCATTTATATTTGCATTTCATTCTTAATCTATTCAAATTTATTGGAGAATCCAGTTAATTTCTAGGCGCAATCCTTAAAGTGTGTTTGTCTTTCTCTAGTAATCAAACTGATTGTTGCCTGTTAATATGAGCAGTCAATACTTAAGCATTAGACCAAAAGTCTGCCTCATGGCTCAATAGAGGACAGTGTTAATTTGAGTCCCTACAATAAAACCAAAGTGTGTAGACAGAGGGTTTGGGGTCGTGACAGGAGTGTGTGTGTGTGTGTGTGCAAGACAATAGTTTGAGGACAGATGGTGGGTTTCACTTCCCGCCCCCCCAGCCTGCAGAGCCGTCACAACAATAACACAACAATAACCTTGAAACCAACACACAATAGCATCAAACACGCTCCTCGGCAAAAGAGGGGCATGTGCTGTACCACACACACACACACACACACACACACACACACAGAGTCAGTCAGGCAGATGGATGGAGCCTGAAGCCTTGTATTGCTAATGGCTCTTTTGGTATGAATTAAACCTGACTCATTTCCTACAGACACAAACACTCATAAGCACAGAAGACACATTGTTTCGTTGTTGCTGGCACATTTGTTTTGCCAATAACTGTTTGTTTTGTGTTCTTTTTGTTGTTGCTAATGGCCCTTAATTGTGATGAATAATGACTGGATGATATTTTGCATTAATGAATAGGCTAAAAGTATTGGTAAAAAAGTTGCCAAAGTGTAACACCGTATGGATTCTAGGATTAGTTCATTAATTAAAATAGAGTGTAAAAATAAAATGATTTATTCCTTTAAATCTCTAACCAAGTAGGCTGCTGAAAAAAGCTAGCTACCTGATGCTATTTAGTAGCAAATGCTAATACCGATAGCTAGTTTCCACACATATAAGAAGTCAGAAATATGACTTTACACATAATGAAATAATATGACTTGTTAAATAATCGAAATGGGGTGTACAAATGAGATAAAGTTATCCCTTCCCCAAAAACTTCAACCCGCAAAAAACAATTCACACTAGCTAGCCAAAAGAAGCAAATACTAAGTTTTTTTTCCCCGTTTAGAGCGTTTATTTGACGTTAGGAAAAAAGACATTAAATCACACATCTGCAAAATGTCAAGGATAATACAGTCTGACACTTTTTTCCATTCTGTTTCTTAATGAAAATAACATTCAGTTCGAGATGAAAATAGTCTTTGAACTTCTAATTAGCAGTAAATAACTTTGTTACTGTTAGCTGCTAGCTAATTGCTTTTAGCCCACTGTTCAAAGCATACCATGCTGCTATAAATGATTAATCTTACACATTTGAAGTTTTTATGACTAAAGTTAGCCAGGTGGTGAATTAGCTAGTTGGCTATGTGAAGCGTCCGAAGCTTGATTTATTGTGCTATGCTTTTGCTGTGTTAGCTTGCTAGCCAACACAATCCTCCAGTTTGCTCCACTGATGTTAAACACGCTCACTTTTCAATGGGCTACACTTCTGCAGCTCAAAACTTTATATTTAAATTCACCATCTACTTCATAAATTAGGACGAATGCTCAGTCGAACTAAAAGATAAAAGTCAGTTTACTGCTAAATAGTAAGCTGGGAAACCCAATATTGGGTTTCGGTGCTGGTTTTGGTGCTGGTCTATGCTGGTTTTTCCAGCAGAGATTCTGGGATGGATAATGAACCAATGTGACTTTTTTCTGTCATAAATTGTCCTCTGCTTTTGTCAGTTTGACTAACATGCTATCAGCCAACACGGTATCAAATGTTATACTCGTCCTTGAAGAGCACCACCTCCCCTCTGTACAGCCTAATCCCGCTCTTACAGCAATTAGCCATCAGCTGACGGTCCACAGCTGCACGGTTAAACCCACCGATCAAGGACAATCTGTTTGGTGTGATGGTTTTATGAGCAGAGGGTCCCCTCAGTAAGCTTTCATCGCCCACCGCCACCACCATCATCACCACTGCCTCCTGAGATCAGAGGATTAGGCGTATGATGGCACCCCCTGGGGATGCGTGTAACCGAAGTAGGCTTGTATTAATCTGCCTTGCTAAAAAGCACAACGGGTTTGCGTCTCTTAGCTTAGTCCGGGTAATAATGGTCTAAATATATCCGCTTAAATCTCGGCTGGAAAGCCATTTCTTGCTGACAGCCCAAAAAAAATTACAGTAAGCACTCGTGAGGGGACAGAAGACCCCCGGACACCACCCATCACCCATTCCCTCATTGCTCGTCTTCCATGTTGTCCACCTACATTAAGCTTTATTTTATTTCCACCCCCCAACACCTCTACCAGGAACAATCACCCCAAAGTGTGCTCCGGTCCCATCTAGCTGCTGCGACGACGGCCCAGAAAACAACAGCGCATTGAACTTGGAGCTTGTCTAAGATGCATCACTGTCAGAGAGACAATAGGTCGGAAAGGAAGGAGGGCGTGTGTGTGTGTGTGTGTGTGTGTGTGTGTGTGTGTGTGTGTGGAGGAGGAGGTCAGCTTCCTATAGTGTGTCAGTGTTACGGCAGGTCAGGGAAGAGGAGTGGCCGGTATGAACAGCTGCTGTCGCCGACATGAGTTCATCCTCTGCTGAGGGGCCTCAGGAGGGGGACGAGGAGGACGGCTTCCTCCCCGAGTCCAACAGGAACAGGAACAGAATGAGTTGCGGTGATTACAGTGACAATAGGTGAGTGTTTCATAGCATCAAGTCATGAAAAAAATCCATGTTGAAGTCATGTGTACAGTGAGGATATGATGAAATTACATCAATGGTGCGTTCAGGTCCAACGCTGAACAGAAATTTTGAACTCGGCGTCACCATGTAATTCCTGCGGCCCTCCATCAGATCAGTGACGGACGACCGAGTTTGATGACGACATGAAGTTGCGTGAGATCATGGGGGTTGATGTCTTCATTGTTAAACAAAAACCAATGCTGATAAGATATATATCTGAAAAAATCTGTCTACAAGTAACAAATACAATAAACAATAGAATGAGCGTGTTCGCTGACTTCCTTCCTCGCATTCCGACGTGTCATCTGGCGTCTTTCTCCTGTTTACCCGGAATTTAAAGCAGCTAGAGGGGCTGAGGGGGCTCTGACATGAAACGCACCGTTACCTTAACAGACTTATCTTGGAAAGATAAGTACACAACTTAACAAAATATGATGAAACACATAACAAAAGTCAAGTTGATCTTCAAAGAGTGATCTCCCTTTTAAACTCACAGAGGTCAGTTATAGACCCCGTGTGCAGGATTCAGGGGGATCTATCTGAGGAACTGAAATAATAAACATTGTGTTTTTTTTTTTTTTTATTTCTTTTATTTTACAGCAGGAGCCTTCCACTTCCATCATGTTTCTACAGAAACCCTGAAGGACAAACCAAACATGCCACCATGCCACTAAATTCAACACACTTTAAACTTTAACTTTTGCAACTTGCGAGGCCTAAAGAGGTAACAACTACTCAAAATTTCCCAAAAATGAAAGAACAATTTGTGCTGCTTTGGTTTTCCTTTCCTACCCCATCATCACCTCTCAACCCGTCACGTATCTGATGACCCTTTGGAGGGGACCCAACCCGTAAGCTGATAACCTGGAAACATCTGTCAGTGTGTTATTTAAATGCTCCCAGGACGACCTCCGAAATTGGGAAGTGTGACCTTTCCGAGGAGCGCCTGAACGCAGCATTATACTTTTCCACACCATCAAGTCACGTTAAAGGTACGAAAAACTCTCGACTGAGAGGGAAGCAGACAGTCCGGGGTCGCGGGTGAGAATTAACATCACCTGATGTTCAGATATACGACATTCAAGCATTTTCTAGTGTGGTACAGAGAATTCATGCTGTCTTCCACAGATATAACCTCCCGGCAAAGGGTGACGCACGTGCAGCCAGATGGAGATCAGAGACGTGACTGCGGTAATCATAATGCGACGGGTGTTTGCCGACAGGCTTTGTCACCGGCTCTGGCTCCGCTCCAGTCTGTCCTGCGGGGACAGGAGGGCGTAGTCCTGATCAGCAGCTGGCCTCGTGCTGTCTGACCTCTGACCTCCGTGATCCCCTCCCCCCTCCCTCTCTCTTTCTATCTCTCTGCTACACCCACGTTCTGTCTGCTGTCTTTCTTTTTTTTTTTTTACTCCAGTACAAATCCTTTCATTATGAACAGTTAAGGTCGCTCACAGATGTCTTGGTTGTGTTTTTTTTTATGCGTTCTACATGATGAGACCAGATGGCTGAAGCTGCTTGAGGCAACAGTGACACTGTATTTAAAACTATTATTGTTGTCCCAGAGAAAAAACAGAAACTACAACTGATAAAACAACATGGCTTCTGACTGCAGAGAGACGTGTCCTCACAAACACTGGATGGTTTGTCCTGTAACTGAGACATTAAAACAATATGAAGCGTTCCTGCTTCCCAGAGGATGAATCCTACTGCCTTCATCATGTGGTTGATATATTCTGAGTGTAAAACCTTGATGATAACTTCTGATATTAATGGACTTTAGTGGATACATTCATTTTTGTGTCATCGGTTGTTGGATACCTGCAGGAATGGTGCTTCATACAAAATACCCATTGAAATAGAACAGTAAAAATGTTTTATTTGACAACGGACACTAAAAACTTTTAACAGTTTCCTTTAAAACAAACAGACATATAAAAGTGGAACACATAGAAATGTGCATGTTGTCGAACACGTCCTCAGTTGTTCTCCCGTGGATCTGACTGATGAAAGCACATCAGTACCGTCAGAGGCTCGGTCAGATCCCCGGGCACGCCCCGACCCTGCAGGCGGCTGCGGTGCTGAACGTGACGACGTGCAGAAACAATAAATAGCTGGCGGCGGTGAAACCTGAGGCCCACAGACCTGCAGAGGTCAGACTGCAGCGTCTCCCGCTGTCTGAAGGGCGCATCGATCCACGGGAACCCGAGCCCCAAAATAACCCCTCTGTACTCACAACGCAGCAGCTTCTGGATTTAAAACAGAATCGGTGTGCTTTCACAGCATGCTGATCAAGTTTGACTTAAAGGGTAATTCTGCTGTTTTTAAACAAAGCCCTTTTTAAAAAAATAAAATAAAAATGGATTTATCTTTTGATATATCACCTTGAGCAAATTCTTCTGCATTACAATCTGTAATACAGAAGAGCTTTCATATCAGACAAACACCGACATATCTGCGACAGACTAATAGTGGTCGGGCTTCACCAGCAATCCTATGAGGTAAAATGTTTGTTTCTGTCAGTGGAGTCTGGTGGCTTTCAACGGACTGTTTTAACAGTGGATTTGTGTAAAACAAAAAGGATCTTACTCCTAAATGGGTCCGTAATGATGTCAGACTGTAGGAAATAAGAATCTGAGTAGGCAAAAAAAAAAGCACCGTCAGTAAACTTTTGGCCCTCGATGATTATGTTGCAGTCATTGCAGAACGTTTCGCGGCTGCGTCTGAGGCGAGCTGATGGACCCATTCCAGAACTTTCCTGTACCTGTTGGTCATTCAGACCCAGAACTATGCAAAGAAAATGGAGCCCAGGTTTTAAAAATACCGGACTTACCCTTTAACGCTCACCAAAGTCCCACAATAGCCCTTCAGTGAAACACATTTCACAGGACTGAGCAGTGTGATAGGAATGCCGGCCTTTAAACACTTCCTGTTCTGGTAAGATACACAAACTGTTACTGGAACAGTTTATCAACATTTACTAGAATTTTGTTTCATTTTTCTGCCTGGTGAAAATGACCTTATTAGGTCAGTAAAAGTCGACCAGCTCACTTCACTTCCTCTGCTGAACCGCGTTGTTATTCTGTCACACTAAGGCACAAACCGTCCGACAGGCACTTCTGTGTGAAAGGCTGATTATTACATCAGAGTTAAAATACTGAAAACCAGCCAGTCTGGTCATAAAACTCTATCTGATCCTCCTCAAATCAAAAGTGAAATCCTTTCACTAACTACCCAAGATCTCACAGTTAAAACTCAAAACTCAGACCCACAAACTCCCTGAAACTTCTTGGTGTTATTGCAACGTCCCTTTCCGAGCAGACGTCTGCTGCTCCTCGACAGGAGAGGCACGAGTCCAGGTGCACATTGATCTGTGACTCCTGCACCTTCGCTTGGCACACAGGACAGCTGACCATCAGCGCGGGGGAGGAAGACGAGGAGGAGGAGGAGGAGGAGGAGGAGGGGGTGACGGTGTGCAGTCCTGCAGAGGAGTGAATGGAGGAGCTTGAGGAGGCGGCTGCAGTGGCGGCAGTTCTCTGCTGCATTGCAGGTGAGCTTGTCTTTGCAGACTCCCTCGAGGCTGCTGAATCGCTGGCTAATGTCCTCTGGAAGAAGTTAAAGATGGCGGCTGAGCTGCTGCGCTCGTCCCACGGCCTCTTCCTCGACACCTGGCCTCCGCCGGCAGCTCCTGGCGTGCTGCCGCCGCTAGAATGGCTGAAATACTTGGACTGCGCCGGTTTAACAGGGCTGCCTTTGGGTCCTGATGAAACCACGGATGAAAACTTACTGGACTGACTTGGACTAGGGTCAGACGTTCTGGTAGAGGAAGCTGTGTGGTTGCTCGGTTGTTTAGATATGAAGGAAGAAGAGGAGGAAGCACCTGTTGTGCTGTTTGGTAAATCTCTTTTAGCTCCTGTGTGTGAGGAGGAGGACTGGCTCGCTGACTTCCTGGGGCTTGTGTTGCTGAACAGTTCTCCAATGGATCTCTGTTTGATTTTTGCGTCTTGGCTGCTGCTACTGCCCTTGTGGGGTTTGGGGATTCTCACTGGCGACCCGTTGATGTTGGTGAAAACCCTCGTGTTACCGACAGACCTTTTTATAGGAGGCTTCTGCCCCGTGGAGGTCGTAGGTCTGACAGGAGGGAAGGAGTTAGAGATTCCTCTGCTACCCTGGGTAGAGAGACCAGGAGGACTGAGACTTTTGGCTGGAGAGGAGGGGGGGAACAGCGTCCTCTGAGAGGAGATGGGGCTGTACGAGGGCGCTTTCACAACTGGTTTTTGAGATGGGGAGGGAGACGCAGAGGACTGGGACCTCCCTCCGAGTAGAAAGCCTTTGCCAGCAAATGGGATGATGTTCCGTATGTCCTGTGATCCAGAACCTGAGAGGGAAAAGGCACAAATTCAGAGGCAGGCGACAAAAGAGGATTTTCAATATCTCTGCATATAAATTGGGAAAGGCTTCTCCAAAACATGAGCTGCTACCAACATCTGGAAGCTTGAGTTATCTGCCTTAAAGGGGCAGTTCAACATCAAAGGGATCATCAGTTATTTACTTGCAGAGGAACAAAATCCTCACCTGTAGTCGTACTCGAAGCCATTCCATTTCCTGGGGCCTTCTTCTCTGAGGTCTTCCCGTCCTTTTTACCGTCCTTCTTGCCTTTTTTCCCGTATCCTTCGGGCTCCTTGACCTTGGTGTAGGTCCCCCCACACGACCTCCTGTGAGCCTCCCACCAGGGATCCAGAGCGGACGGAGCCCGGTTCATGGCCCTCTTCACGAAGCCAAAGTAGGGCTTTTGGTTCTGGCAGGGCCCGTTGCACTTCCACCAGTGCTGCCGGTACACATCGACCTCGTCATGGAAACTGTGGTAGACCTGAAGAGAGGACAGAGGGGAGAGAGAAGTTTCACAGGGTTATTGTAAATATTAACATCTCTGTGAAAGGCAGTTTCAGCTATAATGTGTAGCAGAAGATACACCTACAGTGATCTTGGTCCCAGTGGCCTGGTTGATCCGGTCCATGTGTTTGCAGAACTCGGGGCCGTGTCCGTCGCGGTCCCTGTTGTTCTGGGTCACAAACAGCAGCGCGTGGATCATCTCATGGAGGAGAGTCTGCGGAAACAGACCAACAGAAAAGAAATGGATCTCGCAGAAAAGGAAGGGCAGGATCATTCTCTCCATTTCCAATCTGACACAGTTACAGCTGATCACCAGGAGAGATGCTGCTGCGTGTGAGAGGAGTTCAGAGTGTATCTGACTAAATCTAAACACAGATATTTCTTTATTTTTTTAATTATGAATGTTTTTATATTAATCTCTAATCCTACTACTTGTATATATTCAAAGTCTTATAATAAGCTGTTTTCATCAGTAAAGAAAACATAAATAAAACATTCACTTGTGTCCTTTCTCAGTATTACTCTAATCCTTCTTCCCTTGACAGAAAACTGCTGTTTTGAAGCAGGAGATTATAATCACTGGGGGATTAAAGCATTTGACAAACATTGGTTGTTTGATCCATTAAATGTAAAAAAAAAATGGTGATCAGTGTTTCCCAAAATCCTCAATCGTCTTGTTTTGTGCAAAAAATAAAAGTTTATTATCATAGAAGAGTAAAAAAAAACAAAAAAACCCCCAGAAAACATTTATATAAAATCAAATAATTTTGACTTTTTAAAATATCAAAATAATACTCAAACCCTTTTACTCTGTATAGTTGGGAAATAATCACAGTTCATTTTGTTGACAATCAGCTGAGGAATGAATTGTTTAACTCTGGTTGTAACTACACTGTGACTTCACTGAGTGGTCGGAGCAGGATCTGAGGGGAACCGTCCAGCTCACCTGCACCAGGTCTCGTCTTGGTCTCAGCTTCAGCAGAGGCTCGCTGAGTCGGATCGAACACAGTCCACCTCGGCCCTCGTAGGAACACACACCAGCACACCTGCAAGCACAGAGCAGGAGACGTTAGAAGAAAAGTCCCACTGTCTTTTCATAGAGCCAACTGTAACTATCCTCTGCAGCCAGCAGCACACAGCCCCTCTCCTCCTGTCACACCAAACCCCATGCAACATTCAGGCCATTTTATTTAAGTGACAGCATCACTGCCCCCAGATACCAGTCAGTGGGGACAACACAATGACAAGTCAAAACGTGACAACCAGTAACTTACAGTGTCATTCTTGGGCTCCACTTCACCTCGACGCCGCTGAGCTTCCCCCAGAAGAACGTGTCGTTGAACTCCAGGAACATGGATCTGACATCGGGATTGGGGTCCAGTGTCTCCCAGGACTCGTCCACGATGGACAGCGGCCTCTCCGGCCGGGCAGTCGGCTTCCAGTAGGGGACTACATCACTGCCACCTCCAGCCACCTCCACTTTCCTTTTCTTGTTGCTTTGTCCGAGGTCGTCATCCTCAAATTCGTTTGAGGAAAATAAAGACGTCTCGTATTCATTGTTAAACTGCTCCTGCAGCTGTATGGCGAGCAGAAGGTCATCATCCATCACAGCACAGGCAGTGGAGGAGGTGGTGGAGGTAGGACGGCTGAGGTAGCTAGCCGCGTAGCTTTTGTTGACGTTTATGTTAGCCTGCTGACGCTAACTAGCTAACGTAACGCTAAGTTGTTACGTGCTAAAAGTGACAGAATCACCGGAGCAACAATGTAGTCATTTTTGTGTCATGCTTTCAGCAGAAATGTCCATATTTTCATGTTGGACAGAGATTGTTGTTAACGCTAACTGTCAGTCCAAAGCTAGCGCCAACACTTCAGTGTCAAGTGTGTCTCAGTACAAACAAAAAACATCCGTTATGGGTTTCAAAATAAAACTTCCGGAAATACAAACATCGGGCGCCATGTTTTAAAGGGGGGAATGTGTGGTAAATGCATATGTTTTGGTTTTAATGTCATTTTCTAAATTAAAAAAAGTACAAATGTGTGTTGTTTTATTGCATATGCTTAAATAATTCAATTGTTGGTACATGTTGTGCTTATTGTGACAGTGCGTTTCCGCCCTAGATTTGAGTAGCTCTCGTACACTTGACAAAACTTTCGCCCGTTTGAAAGTAATGGCAAGGCATTCTGGGATTTGTTGTCATTTTGAGTAGTTGGCCATCAAAAATGCACTCGGGGACGAGGTATTGCGGTTTAAAGGCTAAACTAATCAATGTAGCCGAAGAAGACAATAAAACAAGTTGTACATATGCTCCGTGTTTTCAGATTTGTAATAAAAACAATCTACTCGACAAACGACTAATTAAAAGCTGCCCCGAGTCATGCGATTTGTTGGCCAACCGTTTTTCCGAGTCCCGTGACGCTCCAGCCAGGGTGTCAACTTCCTGTTTGGGAAACAAGCGGAAGTGAACTAAGGGGCTTCCATGAACTGCTCCTCTGTCTACATTCACCTCTAATTTGTACGATTTTCTGCCTAAATAAGAAAAACACATTCGCAATAGAAGATGTCGGAAACGGGGAACCGACTCCGGAAGCTGCTCGAGTCGCCGAATTTTGACCCGCAGAACTACGTGAAGCAGCTCTCGCAGCAGTCCGATGGCGACAGAGATTTGCAGGAGCACCGTCAAAAAATCCAAAACTTGGCCGACGAAACGGCCCAGAACCTGAAGAAGAACGTCTACAAGAACTACAGGCAGTTCATCGAAACGGCCAAAGAGATTTCCTACCTGGAGAGCGAGATGTACCAGCTGAGTCACATCCTGACGGAGCAGAAGAGCATCATGGAGAGCATCACCCAGGCCCTGCTGCTGACGGACAAGGACGAGACCTCCAAGGAGATGCAGGCTGCGTTCCCCAAAGAGACAGAGGAGGTGAAGCAGAGGACGCTCACCTCGCTGCTGGAGAAAGTAGAAGGGGGCAAAAACATCATGGACACCCCGGGGAGGCACCTGGTCTACAATGGAGACCTTGTGGAGTTTGACGTCGACAACATGTCCCCCATCCAGAAGGTGCACGCTTTCCTCATGAACGACTGCCTGCTGATCGCCACCTGGCTGCCGAACCGCCGAGGAACCGTCAAGTACAAGTACAACGCCCTGTACGACCTGGAGAGCTTCGCCGTGGTCAACGTGAAGGACAACCCTCCCATGAAGGACATGTTCAAGATCCTCATGTTCCCCGACAGCCGCATCTTCCAGGCGGAGAACAGCAAAATCAAGAAGGAGTGGCTGGAGATCCTGGACGAGACCAAGAAGAACAAGGCCACCAAGGACAGGCACAAGAAGGAGGAGGAGGTCCCCACCTCTCCTGTCAGAGCCGAGGTGTCCACCAACCCTTTCGACGTGGACGACGACGAGCCGGCCGACGCGGAGGAAAGCGTGGACCTCAGCCTGGAGTGGATCCAGGAGCTGCCGGAGGACCTGGACGTCTGCATCGCCCAGAGGGACTTCGAGGGCGCCGTGGACCTGCTGGACAAGCTGAACGAGTATCTGAAAGAGCAGCCGGTCACCCCGCGGGTCAAAGAGCTGAGGCTGAAGGTGGACGAGCGCGTGAGGCAGCTGACGGAGGTGCTGGTGTTCGAGCTGTCCCCGGATCGGTCGCTCCGAGGAGGACCGAAAGCCACCAGGCGGGCCGTGTCCCAGCTGATCAGACTAGGTCCTGCTTTGTTTCAAACAGACAAGTGTTGGCACCACTCCACAGTCACCTTCTCTATTTGCATGAACTTTGCATGAGTTAGTTAAATCTGTGTTCCTGGAGAAAGCATGCAAACATTATTCAACACCATTACTTTCAGATTATGACCTCAGAGGCTGTTTTAGCTGTGATGACAGAATGCTGCCTCTAATGTTTTATCACATTTAGTGTTTATAAAATGCAGCAGAAATGGAGAGAACTGTCCATGACGGTGTCCTAAAGCCTGAGAGGATGTACTCGGATTGCTTGATTTGTCAAACCAGCATTCCCAACCCAAAACCATATTTAGTTTATATTTAGATGCTTGAGATGAACAAACGTCACAATACCTGCGACTGAGGAGCTGAAACTAGTGGCTTTTTGGCTTTTTTATGCTTGAAAAAACACATTTGATCAATTAGCAAAATAGTTTTTGATTTATTTTGCGTCCATAAACTAGTCATGTAATCAGCTCATCATCATAAATCGAGGTTGCAGGTCAGTGTTTGTGTTCTTTGGGTCTTTAAGAATATATAAACCCAGCTGTCCTCTTATACTCCTCATTGTTTTGTTATACTGCCCCAATAGTCAACTATCCATCTTTAAATAAGTAATAATTCAGTCATTTATGCATTTTACCTTTTGTTTATTTGCAAAATGTCATATAATTCTGATATTTGATTTGTTGTTTGGTGCAGACAATACTACCAGACACAAATTTGATTATTTGGACCACAGTTACAGCTTGAAAACATACAATGACAAATGACCAGAGATATACAACCTGGCCAAGAGTTGGGAAATGCTGAAGTTGTCCAAAGGAAAGCCTAAGAAAGACATTTAAAAAGTATTTCAAAAAACAAAAAACAAAAAAACAACTCATATTTTCACACATTTATTTATTAACACATTTTAAATTCCTAAAAGTTGTTTCAAAGCCATCTACACACTGTCAGGTATTCAGTGTGATGTCAAAACAACACAGCATGTCTTCAAAAAAAAAAAGTTTTTTCTTCAAACAGTCAATTTTAAGATATTTAGTCAAAAACATAGAAGAATCAGCCTTCAACTCCACATTTACAGAAGGTGATAGAAAATGTGAAACTCTAGAACTAAAGCATAAACGCTATGTAAGATCTGCCCCGTCTCACCACAGGAAATGAAATATTTGCACTAAGTTTCAGTTTGTTTTTGGTCTGTTGTGCAGGTCAGTCCACCAAAGCCTGCGAGCTGTTTCTGAAGAACCGCGCTGCCGCTGTCCAGACGGCCATCCGGCAGCTCCGCATAGAGGGAGCCACGCTGCTCTACATCCACAAACTCTGCAACATCTTCTTCACCAGCCTGCTGGAGACGGCTAAGGAGTTTGAGATGGACTTTGCCGGGAACACGGGCTGCTACTCGGCCTTCGTGGTTTGGTCACGATCAGCCATGAGGATGTTCGTGGACGCCTTCAGCAAGCAGGTAGACTCTCAACTTGAGATACTACTTTTTTTTGGTGGCCAAATTTAAAAGCCTCTGAAAGTCATTTGTCTTGTAAAATAAAAAAATAAAAAAAGTCCTATTTTTTTTTTTTGTCTCATCAGGTGTTTGACAGTAAGGAGAGCCTGTCGACAGCAGCAGAGTGTGTCAAAGTGGCTAAGGAGCACTGTCAGCAGCTGACGGAGATCGGCCTGGACCTGACCTTCACCCTGCAGTCCCTGCTCGTTAAGGACATCAAGGCGGCCCTGCTGAGCTACAAGGACATCATCATGGAGGCCACCAAGCACCGAAACTCTGAGGAGATGTGGAGGAAGATGAACCTGATGACGCCCGAGGCTCTGGTGAAACTCAAGGTGGATTTCAAGCGGCTTGGTTTTTCATCAACTGGCAAAAGTTGTGTTTCGCTTTAAGGTATGACTATGAAGTAAACCTCGCGTTACGACTTTTTCCCCTCAGGACGAGATGCGCACCTGTGGGATGGGCAGCTTCGAGCAGTACACCGGGGACGACTGCTGGGTGAACCTGAGCTACACCATCGTGGCCTTCACCAAGCAGATGATGAGCTTCCTGGAGGAAGGCCTGAAGCTCTACTTCCCCGAGCTGCACATGGTGCTGCTGGAGAGCCTGAGGGAGATCATCCTGGTGGCCGTCCAGCACGTGGACTACAGCCTGCGCTGCGAGCAGGACCCCGAGAAGAAGGCCTTCATCGTGCAGAACGCCTCCTTCCTCCACGACACCGTGCTGCCCGTGGTGGAGCGGAGGTTCGAGGAGGGCGTG
>CAEMYA010000321.1:640022-696185 GCA_903131615.1 Diplodus sargus | reverse complement strand
CTCACCCGGCATCACATGAACATAGTTCTTTAAGTTTGATTCCATTATAAACTGTCCAGTGTGCTTTACGTACAATACAGCTTCATGTTCACAGCTGCAGTTATATATTACATCTATGTAAGGCAGCAGTTTTGGAGAGTAACTAAGTACATTTACTCTAGTATATATTTTGAGGTCCCTTACTTACCACTACAACTCAAAAGCAGGATGCATCTGATAACTTCAGTTACTCGTGAATCTGCAGATTCAGATTAATAACACAAATCATATTCAGCAAATAAATGATGATGCATTGTCAGGCTTAAGTTAAGATATTAAACCCTGGAGAAGATTCATAAGCTACCTGGTTTTATATAAAATATTTATAATATAATATAATATAATATATTTACAAGTTTTGGGTCTGAAAAGTGAAGTCAGTGTCTTAAAGGTGCATTATTTCCAGTGACCAGCAGGGGGCGACTCCATTGGTTTCCAAAAGAAGTCTGATCGCATGTAAGCTTATGAGAATATGAACCAACTTCTCACTTGATTTATAGTAAACAGTAAACAGTAAACAGTTTCCTGATGAGTTGATGGTCTCAGTCTCTAGTCTCAGATCTTCTTCGACACAGAAGAAGAGTAAATTACAGTCCTATTTACAGTATGATAGCCGATAAACCCAAATGGCGGAGCCGTGATGTCAAGGAATCCACAAACGACATCACATCACAAATAAAACTGCAATGTGCAGGATGTGAACACGCTTTACTTTTGGACCATCTGGTGGAGGATCAACTATGACTTTTTTGTGTTTTTTTTCCTAACAAACAGAAGGTCATGTCATCGCAGTAACTGGTAACTTTAAAGCTGCACTGACTCTTGTTTCTGCCCAGCACCTATAGCGTTTAATAATTTAAAGCAGCACAAGAAAGTGTTTTGATATTGACAATAGGTCAAATGACAAAGTTTATCCGAGAGCGGTTTTGCAGTGATGAAGCCACAGATAATCTTTTAAGCTGAGGACATGTCAGTGTTGTGTTCTGCGGCCCCCAAGTGCCTGAAGAAATAAATAAATATTGTTCTAAGGCTGCTCTTTGGTGAATTTCAGACTTCTTTTCTGGTGCCAGCTGTTGGCAGCTCCAAAAAATTGGTGCCTTTCCAACAGGATTCTCTAATTTCCCTGTGTATGCACGTACAGAATAATTCAAAAGTTTCATCATCGTTCAAAATTCTACTCATAACTTCTGATTAGCGACTGATCTTTGATTCGGTTTAATCTATCTGAGCACTTTAAAGTTCTCCTGATAAGGATAAGCACATCCAGTCTTTGTCGTTTTCCTCTCCTTTGGACAACCCACTCCACTTTTGACATGAAATGGGAAAAAGTTCATAAAATGCAGTCTGATTTTGTTATATAACGCCGTATAAAAATAACCCCAAACAACTCTTCTTTGGCGGAAACGTTAAGGGGTACTGCTGGGTGTTTGGATTTTCCTCAGGAGCATCTTAAAGAGATTGCTACACTCTGAAAAGCCATTTTCTCCCACATTACTGTCAAACTGGCAATTCAATTAAGCGCTCATCTCACACTGAGCTGTCTGGGAATGATTTACAGCCCCGCCTTTCATTTTTCATGAGTGCCTGTCCTCGAAGATGTTTCAAACGAGAGGAGGAACCTCAGATTGTGGTTAAAGGGTCAGTTCAGGCAATGACAATAATCGGAGGAAGTTGTGTAACTAGGTATAAAGGGAGGCTAACAGGGCTAATAAATGGAGAGGCTGTCCCTGTGGGTGGGATTAATGCTGCACCCTGAGGGACGTCAGCCTCGGCAGCTGTCTGCTCAATTAAATGTTCAGCTAACACCGAGAGCAAATGTCACACAACACAAGAGGGAGAGGATCGAACTGACAAATCTCAGTGGAATCCGAGCATCTGTCCTCCCTGTCCAGGCAGGATCGAGGCTCTTAACCTCTGACGTCCTCATCAGTCCGTGCTGAGGGTTTGAGCTTTGTTTGGTCTGTTCCAGTTCTGATCACGATTGTCAGACTTGACAGGCGGAACAAATGCAGAGGATCAGACAGTCAGAATAAATGAGACTCATTATCATCATGACCACCATTAATGTTGACATAGAGATCAACTGCCATGGCCTGTCTGTTGACTGAAGCAGGCTGAAGGGCGACAGGGGAGGAAACACTTTTCTTTTACCAACATAGATTTAGACAATTTTTCTATATTTTACGACCAAAATCCAGAAGGTGTTTAACCAGAATTAGAATAGTTTGTAACTGAAGTCGGCGTGTAAAGACGGACTAATGTGTAAATGAATCTCCATATTCTGCGTGGTGACGTTTAATGTCCATGACAACGTCTGTATTTGGACAAGTAAGCGCTTTATGATTCAGCTGTGGGTCATTTAATAGTGTATTTTATGTTGTAGAGCAAAACATGTGAGTATCTGAAGCCTGTGGTAACCACAGACCTGATTTCAGGCATCTCACCAAAAACTAATTCAAAGACGAATTGTTTCAGTGTCAGTTGGTGCAAAAATGCTGACTGATTTCCATGTTTTAGGAATACAAACTACACAGTATTAGACATACCATGATATTATGTAATGTTCACTGCTCATCTTTATTGAAAAACTACTGTATAAAATAATGGGGACACTGAGGTCATGTTTTTCATCATCTTTATACATTTTTTGTAGTTTTCTTTTGGGTTTAGCAATCTTGCCGGATAATAAATTAATTGAAGGTATTTGGTGACTCATACTGAAAATGTTTCAATTTGAGTACTTTTAAGGCCAACAAAATACAAAGCAAGTCAAGCTTCAGCATTTCTCCCTCTGAATTTTATTCATGGCGATTTGGAGACTTTAAAAACGGACACCTTAATGTTGGAAAACAGAATTTATAGGTGGTACAATTAGGCAGTTAAAGGGGCACTATGTAGTTTTGTAGAATAAATTAATACTTTCTTCTACTTTTCTACTTTCTAGTTCTTATGAGATAATAATACAAACCTAGAAAGTATTTTCTCCATAACTGCATAAATAAGCTGTTCTCGGAGGAAGATGAGGTCCCAGGACACTGTTTGAAGCTAGATGGGTGGCAGGGTCCGCCACATATAAACCAAGAAAAACTGTATGAAATTGTGCTGTCCTTTAAAGTTAGTTAGTTTAAAAGGAAAAGTGTGTTTGGTTTGCTTACGCAGTATAATCAGTGAATGAATCCTTTTATTTCTCTTGATTAAAAATCATCCACAAAACTACCACAGACTGCAGGACTCACAGCTGTGCTGGTCTGTGGTCAGATCTCTGAGGGTCAATTAACTCGATCCAGCAACCCAACCACAAGCCCTTATCCCCGCCCCTCTCCGCGCATGCGCAGCTTGTCTCCGGGAGCTGTCCGTGTCAGTCGGTGCTGGAGTGTCGTTGAAGCCGCTTCTCTCCGCCGGTCCACCGACACAGACGGGAGCGATGGAGGAAGAGTTAAAATGCCCCGTTTGCGGTTCCCTCTTCAAGGACCCCATCCTGCTGCCGTGCTCCCACAATGTCTGCCTGGCGTGTGCCCGGAACATCACCGTCCAGACCCCGGACGGGGAGACCCCGGTGCAGAGCCGAGCGTCGGGCAGCTCTGACTACGACTACCTGGACATGGACAAGATGAGCCTGTACAGCGAGACGGACAGCGGGTACGGCTCCTACACACCGTGCCAGCTCAAGAGTCCGAACGGGGTGCGGGTGTTCCCGCCGGCCAACCACCACCGACACTGCTCCCTCACCTGCCCGCTGTGTCACAGGAGCGTCTCCCTGGACGAGCGGGGGCTCCGGGGTTTCCCTCGGAACCGACTGCTGGAGGCCATAGTGGCGCGGTACCAGCAGAACCGCGCCGCTGCCGCCGCCGCCGCCGCCTCCTCCTCCGCGGTGAAGTGCCAGCTGTGCGACCGCAACCCGGTGGACGCGGCGGTGATGTGCGAGCAGTGCGACGTTTACTACTGTAACGCCTGCCAGCAGCGGTGCCACCCGTCCCGCGGTCCGCTCGCCAAGCACCGCCTGGTGCCGCCGCGGAACCAAGCGGCGGGAGGCGGTGCGGCGGGCGGGGGTGGGGGCGGCGGTCAGCAGCCGCCCGCCACCGCGCGGAAACCCGCGACCTGCCTGGACCACGAAGCGGAGAACTTCAGCATGTACTGCTACAGCTGCAAGGCTCCGGTGTGCATGAAGTGTCTGGAGGAGGGGAGGCACAACAAACACGACGTCAAACCGCTGGCCGTGATGTGGAAACAACACAAGGTGAGCGGACACGACCACCACACACACACACACACACACACACACACACACACACACACTGATCCCTAAAGGACATGCCATTTAAATGCCTAGTAAGTAGATGGTGATCAACAATTAGGCTACTATTGAATCCTAATGAACTCCCTTATCTCTCTCTCTCTCTCTCTCTCTCTCACACACACACACACACACACACACACACACACACACACTCTCCAGGCTTTCAATAGCTTCTGTCAATCACAGCTTTTAAGCCATTTCAAACTCACATCACTACAGTAATGTGTATTAGTCACTAGCCATTACCCCACAAATCCTTCCTCCTCATCCTTATTAAATGCATCCTTCTAGTCATAGTTGCCTCAGTTATGAAAAATGTGTCATATCTCAAGTGATACAACCATATAGGGAGAATATGCTACATTACAAGATTGAAATGTCACTATATAGGGGAAAAAAAACCCTTTAAATCCCGTGTTTAGTTTGGGCTGAATCGTAAATTAGAGTGCCCAGTCTGATTCACACTTGATAAAATAATCACTGTAGGCGTAAAGCCTCAGTGTGTATGCTTGTGTGTGTGTTTGTGAGCGCAGCATGAGTCATCTCCTGAATAGGTCACACACACACTTCCGTTGCTCTTTCATGTATTACTGGCCCACATCTTCGTATGTGTGATGTGAGTAGTGACGGTAGTGTAGGAGGAGGAGGAGGAAGAAGAGTGTGGCGGAGTACCTCAGGATCAAGAGGGAGAATTCAATCCAAGCTTTTATTCACATTTGAACAAATATGGTTCGGAAACGTTTAAAGAGCATCGATGTGTATTAACAGTAGTGGATTTAAGTACACTTTTGAGGTACTTCACTTGAGTATTTCCATTTTGATGGTACTTTACAGTTCAGAGGAAAATATTGTGTTTTTTACTCTGTTACATGTATTTCTCAGATTTAAATATCCAACAGTATATAAAGTTGTTGAATTAACTTTACCCTGATAACATTTAAGGCTGCTCTGGAGTTGATGAATCAACAATAACAATAACAATAATAATACTTTTGGTTTTATTTAAAGTACATTCTGTTATTGCATTTTAGCCATTTGTTGGGCCAGTTGTCATTATTTTGTTTTATTAAATCTGTCAATCAAGTAACTTTGTGCTTCATCTGTTCTTCCAACTCCTAATGTAGCCTACTCTGATTTAACATTACACATCCTGTCAGGGTTAAAACAGTTTTCTGCTGGAAAAAATGTCCAATATAATTGACATATTATTGATGATTAACCGATGATCCATTGTTAAGGCATCTGACTATTGAGTGAAGCTCTTCTAACAATTTGCGTAGTTTCCCCTAGTTTAAAAGGGTCATTTTTCCATGACTGGACAAATCCCTGAAATATTCTATTAAACAGATGATCTACAATGAATTGGAATGGTTGTATGACACTTCGGTTTACTAACTTTGCTAAAAAAGCTTGAAAAAGATGGTGACATTAACATTCACAGACTAACTGTTCACACTGGTTTCACTGTTGCACGGCTGCACCAGTACATAATTTAGCTGTGCGCAATAACACATATCAATTTAATTTCACAACACATAAAAATGATTGTAAACAGGAATACAACTGCAAATACATGTGTGTCTTCATTTATATGGCATGTGACAAGACATTTCAATTACCTCTATTGTTTAAAAAACACCAGTGCGACCAACAAAGACGCTTTGTCAGACTTGATAGGTTTTTGTGCACATGTGCAACCGAAACAGTCTCACCCTGGAGCCCTGATCAGTTCCTTAGTTTGTATTTATTCTGATTACTCCAAAATCATACAGAAGACTGATATATCCGTTTGCCGATATGTTTAAACGATATTAGTCTATTTCAGATATATCGGTAATGATATCATTGTCTGACGTGTCATTATGAGACATTTTAGATAATGTTTCAGAATTAATTCTGCAGAGTCTTCTGGGACAGAATTTGGCTCCAACCTGCACCTTGCTTTTCCATCCAACCTCATCTCTTCCTATCTCTCGCCCTCCCTCTGCCAAAAAAAAAAAAAATCAGCCGCCTACTTCATTAAAGGATGATTAAATTGATTTATGGTTGTATTCATTTTTTAATGACTCTTTCATTAATTTAAAAGTCCGCTTCAGTGTTGGGGTCAGCTCAAGTTTACTCCTCTCAGGTTACAGTCATCCTGGCCGTGCAGTTGAAGATCAAAAAATGGAGGTTGCCCAATTTTTTTACATCTTTTTTTTTTCTTCCTGACAAAATACAGGATTTCACAGCTCATGGAGGAGGGGGGGATTTAATATGTGCAGCACTTTAAGAGTGTTTTCACATTATAATTAACATGTTAATTATAAGATTATGGTGCAAAAAAGACCCCAAGGGCAGGAAGCAAGAGGGTTTAAGGCCAAATTAATAATACTATTAATAGTCATACAACAGCCATACAAGCCCATTATTTAATCAGAACACTTCCTGTGTTTAATGCAACATTTTACAAGGCCATCACCATCACGATGATCACACCAGACTTCCTATGTGTAAATTAAAAGCCATTTTTGTCTCTTGCAAAGTGGGTCATTGGAACTAATCTCTCTGTCTGTCTCTCGGTTTTTTGTGTGATTGGACGCCTCCAGTCTCTCCATTCATCATTAATCTGTCACATGGCTTCGGCCTCTCACTTCAGCTTCCTTCAGACTCATCATTCACCTTCTCTGCATGTCTGCACGCCTTTACCTCTCTGTCTCTTATTTACACTCTCTCCTCCCCCCTCATTCTGCCCCCTCTCCTCTCGCCCTTCCACCATCGCTCCCCTCTACCCCCCCATCCCATAAATGGACCGTGAAAATCCCATCAGAGTACAGGAGTGAGAGGGCGTTGATAAGTAATGAGCAGTGTATGAATAAGAGATGGCTGCCACTTAGTTAATATGGTGTCCTTCATGTAGAGGGAGATCGATGACTGGCTGTCTTCCTCTCGCTCGGTCTGCACTTGAACAAGCTCGGGGCGTCATGTGTGTCTTTGAAATGACTGTTGAGTTTTTGAAGTGTCACTCTTTGAAGTCAGCGCTGCAGAGGTGGTTTTTATTATGGTGGGTTGCACTCACTTCCTGTTCTGTTCAACCTGTTTTTGTCATTGTCATCCAGTCTGATCACCAGAATGAAATGGCTTCTGGTGTACATTTGTACATTTCTGCAAACCACGGATATGTTAAATTTGTAAGTTTCCTGTGTAACATATCAACATTTCTGCAGTAAGTGTGTGTATGAGCTGACTTTCTTATCAGTAGGAGAAGGCAATGATGCTGGAAGGTCCTGTTTAACCAGTAATCGGTTCTTTAACCAGCCGTGTTCGTAGCAACAGAACTGGATATTTTTTAATTAAGAGGGCTGCCAAGCCAGAGATTACTGCACGTGAGATGGCTGCCAACTGAGAGACTACTGTTCATATCCCGTTAAATTAGTCATTTTAATGACCCTCGGGACATTTTTCCGCCTAGTTTGAAGCAACAAAACTGGGTATTTTCAATGAGATGGTTACCAGGCGAGAGACCGCTTTTATCTACTTGTTTCAATCAGTGATTTTAGTGAGTTTCTGGCAATGACTCAGGATACTTTTAATGAGATTTCTGCCAAACAAGAGGCCAGTGCTAACAAGACGGCTGCAAAGTGAGAGACCACTGTCCCATTTCATCCAGTGATTTTAGTGATCTTTGGGAAAATCGCCCGTCAGGTTTGTGACAACATAACTGGACGTTTTCTGAATGAGGCGGTTGCTAAGCGATAGAGCGCTGTTCACATTCCGTTTCAGCTGGTAGTTTTAGAGACCATCAGGACATTTTCTAGCCAGCCTTGTTACAATGAAACCAGTAATTTAAGTTGGCACATTTACCAGCCAGGTTGGTGGCAGCAAATCCTGATATTTTCAGTGAGAAGGCTACCAAGCGATAGACTACTGTTCACTAATGTTTCAATGCCGCCTCTTCTTCCTGATAGCACAAGGATTTTTCTCAGGAATAGCCAGACATCGGCGTTTTGTGAAAGCTTTACCGAACAGGTTGAATCCTTGTTCCATTGTAGTCTGATTTTGACTATATTTCGATTATTTGTGCAGCCATAGTCTGGACTGTGCTTTCTATTCAATAATTCACCACCATTGGGGTTTGGAGACCATTCCAAGCCAGTAAAAGCCACAAATGTTGTTCTGTAGATGTAAATAATATTCATTTATTTGCTGCTTTTGCATTAATATACAGGATTTTGTACCAACTGAGGCATGGCAGCGGTAATGCAGTAAAGGATGTTAAGGCCTGTGTGTAACCTAGGGGTGTAGACTGTGAGTAACAGTATGTCTCATGTGGTTTAATCATCATTGATTGTCAATCAAATTCCTTGGGGAGTGAACAAGCTGCAGGAGCGTAAGATAGTGTTAATATGTATGATTAGTCGTTTCTTCTGCAGCATTTTGTGAATTTCTGAGTATGTGTGTGTGAATGTGTGAGTGTGTTATATGCTTTACAAATCCGATATTTGAGAATTCGCAGAGAGATATCAAGGGTAGACATTGGGATCATCATTGTAGTTATTGTAAATCAAACATTAAGTACATCATGATGGAGCCCGGGGGGTGACTATAAAGCTGCTACACATTCAGAGGAACACACACACACACACACACACACACACACACACACTTGGAAGGCATACATATGCATAAGAGAAGCGGACAAACTTGTGCTGGGGGGATGCAGCGGAAGACACACTGATCCAGTTTCCTAAGATCAGTCAAGCAGAAAACACACTGTCTATTTAAAGCAGCTGACACACATACACACGCGTACGTCCACTCGTGCATTTCAGTGTGTGTGTGTGTGTGTGTGTGTGTGTGTGTGTGTGTGTGTGTGTGTATGTGTGACCTAACTCTGTCCAGTAGAGAGCAGCTAGCTCTGAGTTAAATATTAAAAACCACAAATGCAGAATTGCCGGTTCTCGTGCTGAGTGTCTTTCAGTGTTTGCAGCGTCATCATAAGATCATTTTAGATTTTAAATGGGACAGATTGGACTTTTGTCACATTAACATTTGTGCCGAAGCATTTGTGACGGGTAGTCGTGGAGCTGATAATTAATGCTTGCGTCAGTGAGAAAAAGGAAACTCTAGAATAAGTGTCTCTTAGAAAATGTTCTTAATAGCTGTGAAAACCTCCAAAGACAGCATCCTCTGTTGTTAGAGCTACAGCATATGTCAAGACAGTTAACTCACAGTCCTGCAGGGTGGGATGCTGGACTGGATCTAATGTTCAACCATGTGATGCTCATTAGATTTAGACTGTACATGACTAAATCACAGCAGAAGACATATTTGAGGAGAATCGTGATGCCTGGGATGATGATGCTGCGAGACGTTATAGGCTTGAGGTCGAACGCACAGATGTTGAACCAATCATCAGTGTCTGATGAGGAACTACTGGCATCTACGGCCCTGGTTTAGTTGCGATGACCAGAGAGATACAGTATCTTACTCCTCAGGAAGTTAGCATAGAGGCTGCCAAAGCATCAGTTATATCAGAACTGGAGAGCATATTTCACTGAAAAAAAAGGCAATGAAGGCCTTTCTTGATAGAATGATGTTGGCACTTCTGTCTCAACCACCAGCTTGATTTGATTTACAATCAGGATCCATTGGTGGTAGAGCTCTCTTACTGTTGATCTGATTGGTTTTAAGTAAGACCATGATAGATGGTGACAGAAAGGTGATTCATCAAAGAACCTGCCAATTATTCATGGGAAGTTACTGACCTGTAACAAACCATCTGGCACATCATGCTACAATTGCAAAATAGTGTTAAGTTTCCGGTTGCCTTTATTTAGGGTTAAACAAAACCACAATCTTTCCAAAGTGCTACATATACCTTAATGTACGATTTAGGATATAAACCTTTGGTCTCCTGTGTCAAAATATCTGCTCTGCAAACACACCATCCGCCCTAATCCACTGTGAAGTATTTGAACCACCTGCATTGGATAAACATATTGCCATTGAACATAAATCTTGGCAGCAATTATGTTTCCATCCAAAAATATTAGGCAAAAAGAAATCAGTGTATAAATGTTAATTTCTTGCCCTTTAACTGCTCCAGTGCATGCCTCTAATGCTCCCTCCCTCAAAGAGATCTGTCACGTCCTCCTCCTGGAAAATTACAAATCCACCTTCTCTCTCGGCTCCAAAAACCTTCAACTTGGCCGATCAAACAGTATGTAATTTAACACATCTGCCGATCCTGTAATTGCATTTTCCCAGTAAGTGTAGGCTTGTATCTTTCTGTATGTGAGCAGATAAGCCTCGATCAAAAATGGGCCCTTTTTTCCCCTCAAGATATTAGCTTATCTTCTTAACGTTTCTGTGTGGTACCTCACAGATTGGACCATTACTGAATGAGGGATGATGTGGGGTTTGTATACAGCGCCAACATTTTAATGGCTCCCTTGGTATTCAAGAGGCTGTTTAGAAATTCCATCATGTCTCTCCCTACTCTTCCTTCTGTCACCTGATTTATCTTCATGTTCTGCTGGGACTTGTTCTCGAGTTTTCTGAACATTTTCAGTCGACCCTTGTTGTTGTTGTTGTTGTCTGCTGCTTTAGACGGTGAAACAAAGCTGCTGCTGCTGCTGCTGCTGTTGTAGTCAGTTCTCTCTTTTCTAGAATATGAGCGTTCAGCCTCGCATACTGTCTGTTAGTTCCTCTTTTGCACCTCAGTTCCCTGCTGAAAATCATAGTTTTCTCTCCTGTGAGTGCATCAGATTAACAATTTGTCATTAAGTATGACAGGTTTCTTCATATGGCATCATTGTTTAAATATCATCTTGATTAGCGACATTCGGCTCAAATTGGCATTTTCAAAAGAAGGTAACATGTCTTCTTTTGTTTTAATTTCAGACCACAATAATTTTAGATCTTTAACCAAATAAGGTGAAAAACAGTTGATGTCTCATGTTCAGACATGAACATGAACCTTTTTTGTTTATTTTGGACACAATTAACCACCACCAAAATCATGTCCCATGGACTAGAAACCACTTCTTAATATATTTTAGGCAAGAAATAGCCCATGAAGTTGGTGAAACCTCTTATTTTTTCGATCAAGAATGCCTTATTTGAAGTAGTTGTTTAGGTGATTTGGTAGATGAGAAATGGTGAGTTGCCAGCAGTTTTGTTTGCAGGTATATAAACACTTGCAGTTAACTTGTTCAGCAGTTGTTGGTCCCAATCAGGTGGCAACCTGTGTGGCAGAAAAAAATGAAGCCAATGCCGGAGTGTCAGAACTGCAGTTCCTCAAATAGCCACTTGAGGCTGGCTCACTTGAGTCAGTCCCCACAGTAGCTCATATTACTGGGATAATTTTTTTATATAACGAAATTGTTTGAATTATATTTAGGCTTACAGTCATGTATGATTAAAGCATGGGCACTGAATGATAGTTAGCCCTTCCTTCAGCTCGACCAATGCTTCACCTCTTTGCCCGTTTTTGGATTAGCTGGAAGTTAGACCGAGCAGGACACTGTCAAGATGGCGACGGCTGGAGCCACCACTCTAAGCATCAGCCCCCCAGGAAGAGCACCGGGCTTTGAAGCCACCTTTTGTAGTCGCCAAACTGTGTAAATATGACATAACGTGATGCATTGTAAAAGACAGACTGTTAAATGGAAGATACATTTTTTGTGTTTTGGTGTCACAACTCCCGCACAATGACTTGTTTCGCTATCATAATTTTTGGTGAACTAGAAGTTAGCTGGAGAGGATCTGGGTTAATTTAATACCGGAAAGTCAAACTTCGGGTGCCACTGAGCAGCTTTCAGAGGATGAACGGGGCTCCCTCTCCAACGCTGTAACAAGATTTTAATGTCAAGTCCATTATTGAAATGGCTCATTTGGAGATCGCATCCTTGTCTGACTCAACTGATTCTCATAATATTTACCCAACCTAAATCTTGCAGTGGAGGTTGAGCTAATAACTGTACTATCTTGCTAGTATGCCACTGTCTAAGAAGTTCATATCAACTGATGCGCTCTCACATGGTTTTATAATTTATGTGCACAATTTAGTGTTAAGTGACACGTGTTAGTACCATTGGTTGGCAAGTTCACAGAGATGTCAGCCAATAAAAACGGAGAGAAGGAAATACCATGTAAGTATTTACTCAGCTTTGTGTGGCGTCACCAAGTGTGTGGTGGTGAGAGTAAAGACAGAAATCCAGATGGTCAGTGGGTTTGTGGCTGATTCTAAGATTAATTCTGGTATAGTAACATAACTGCTCTCAGCACAGGTGGTGTAGCAGGAAGGCTGGTTTGTATTAACTCATGTATATCCTGGGAAATGCAAAGACGCAAATTTGTGATGCAATTCTGGCATCAATCATGATTCGAGCAGATGAAGAATCAACACGGAGAACTCACTGTGTTGTGTTTTTTTTGGCTATCTTTAGATATGAATCCTTTACATTCACCGATGGCTTTAAAGTGTACCTCCAGTATGCGATACACAGAAATCAGACTTTGTTTCCCCACTTCCTCTCATGTTACATCATTTAATATTGACAGTAAACATCCAGTCTTGCTTGTTTCTTGTCTGTCGGGACTGACAAAACATTTTGACAAGCATGCTACGATCTGCGCTGCCTGCCGCCTGTTTGCTGTTTCCTGTGATGTGGTATGTTTCTGTTCATGAAGCTTTCATGTGGATCCGAAATATTTGTAGCGATACTGTGTGAAGCATGGAATGTTCACCAGATCTTCAATACATAGAGCCGGACGTGCATCGATCAAAATCACATTGTTTCAGTACGACACAGGGGAAAAACGTAGTATTTGTGGTTTGCATGACAGAAGTGAATGTGCTCATGCAGTTTCTGATATAAAAACCGAAGTGGCAGCTTTTGGTCTCAGGTCAGAGAGCACATAAACATCAGCTGGTCAAATAATTGTCAAATGACTCGTGCTTCAGGAGTAAACATGCTCCTCTTTCTTTCTGATTTCAGTATTTCAGCGCCTCAGGCCCTGTTACAATGAAATTCTGACAGTTTTATCGCAAAAATAGGAGCCTTCATCTCTCGGGGTCGCTGTAACTGAGGTAATTTAGAGCGAGTGCTGAACTGTGCCGATCGGCCGTGCCTGACTAACCTCATTCCAGATGGCAGCTCGCCGACCTCGTCAGGTCAGCCTCACTTGCCTGTTGTTACCTCAGGCCCAGACACACACACACACACTAATATGTCGGGCACTGTTTGTGAGGACGGGAACTACTGAGAACCCATGAATGTTAAGGCTCTTCACCTGGCTGAATGAATGTTTGTGTAATGAACAAAACCTTATGTTAACCATGACCCCGTCTTAATTCTGTATTTGACTTTTATTTACTTCAAACCCTTATTCAATGCAGAACATAATTGCATTTTGACATCAGCCTGCTCATTCTTTCAGTTCACCTTTCTCTATTGAAATATCTTATTTAACTGTTCCTACATAAAACATTCAAGAAGAAGGAAAGGGGAAAAAAACGTCAATAGTAAGGTCAGCTGTCAGAGAAACGTGTAAAAGGAATTCACCATTTATGAGTGGTTGAAGTTGGATTTGGGGAAAAAGGCTCTTTTTTCAAATAGATCTCTTAAAGAATTCAAGCATTTACAAGCTAATGAAAACATAACTTAAGTGCTTGAAGTGTGTTTAGGTCTTGGGGAGTACTGCTAAAAAGCCTTTTTGGCGCATGAGCGAGGCCACTCCTCATCTCTGCTGCAGGACCGCTCCGCAAAGCTACACAAGCTGCTACTGGCATAACACACCTGAATCTCTGACTGTACGGCCAGCAGTCGAGCTTCATGGTGGGTAATCTTGGTGCCATGTTTTGATGAGAAGGAAATATGTGTAGAATATAAAATAGGGTTGCTCTGACACTGATAGCAGTGTTGAAAATGACTCTGATACTGCCTTAAATGCATGAATCAGTATCAACGGCTGATGCGGTAACAGTTAATTTATTAATTTGGATAGTTTGCCAATCAAACAATGTTTAGAAATGTGATATGCTTGTGACAAGATAGATGATGTGGAGTCTATTTTTAATTCTAACATTGACCCTAAAACCAGGTCCTAATCCTAAAATGAATGGTTAACCTTGTGGTGACCGGATTTTTGCCCCCATGTGGGAGCTCAGTCCCCTTAACATGGCTGTGTTGACAGATTTCCTGTCCTTACAATGTCATGAGAATATAGCGCACACTAACACACACACACACACACACACACACACACACACACACACACACACACACACACACACACACACACACCACGGCGCAGAGTTACTCAAGGCTGTGCTGCTGGACTTGTTTGTGCATGTAGGTTAATGCACACTTTACTACACTTCCTCTCCTCTGGCTGCAGACACTCTGCAGAAAAGGCTGTGTGTAACTGTTGTGAGCCCAGTCTAGTACAGTGTGTGTGTGTGTGTGTGTGTGTGTGAGAGAGAGAGAGAGAGTATTTGTGATCTATTTTTGGTAACAATACGAGTGCTGATGCCAGACCTCTGAGGAGAATGTGGACATTCTATAGTGGAACAATGAGCATCGTTACCATGGTTACCGGCAGCTGCTCATTCATTAGGAAACCCAATAAATTAAACAGCAGATTATATGCCTATAGATGAGTCTCATGCGTGTGTGTGTGCCAGCCTCTATGTGAGCTTGTGTTAGGTTAGTTGTAGAGTAACAGTGGACGACACAGAACACAGAAACATGTATCCCACGATGATGGACCATAATAGATTTATCATCTCCAACAAACCTAATCTGCACTCGTTTTATGACAATTATGCCCTCGGCAATATACCTTCCCTCTGAATTTATTAATATGGGAGATGCCCTATCAATTATTGATCAGAGGGACTGTTCTTCTTTGCTCGGCAGCACTTTTGTTGCCCGGGCGCTCTCGCCTCTGAAGCTAACCCCCACGAGGAAGAATCAGGGTGATAAAACGAGGCTTCCTCCTTCCTCCTGGAGCTCATTCAGGCAGCTCTGGCTGTATCTACTGATCCCTGTTACGGTTTATCGGAGACAACTGGGGAGGAATCAATTTCTCTGGAGAGGATGTGACAGTGTGTTGAGCTCTGGTCGGGTGGCAAACTGTGAAAGGGCTCATCATAGGGAGAAGACGTGGGAGCGTTTGAAGTCGCTTTCTCTGTCTCTGCAGGGACTTGCTTTTGATTTATAGATAAATAAAGGAACATGAAGGTGAACTCGAATGCCACATTTTACTGTGATATATTAGTAGTGTTTTATGGTTCATAATTAGCAGGCAGTTAAAATGTTTATGATCATGTAAAAGGTGCTGACTCATGGAGACGACTGAAGCAAAATAAGTTTACATTAACCCTTTCTTTTTGCACAGCCCGGTGCAGCTGGTGGAGCGCTGAACTGTATATGATATAAATATTGATGTTTCACGTATAGATGGTTAAAAAGCTTCCTGTAGCAGTTTTTTTAATAGTGTTGAGGCATTCTTTCCTGCACGCAGAATAACTTCTGCTCCACATACATATTGGTTTTCTGTGAGCAACTTTAGCAAAACACAAAAGTCAATCTGTTTCTCTAGTGGCACAGCTCTAGCTATGACGATGTCGGTCAGAGGGTCATCACTTTGGTCTACATCTATTGGATGGATTGTCACGACATGTGGCTCTGAAATGAATGGTGTCACATTTCATCAGAAAAGGACCAAAAAGCAGAAAGAGGAAGGCAGGTTGATATTGTTATTAGCTTATTATTTAGCTTATTAGCATTAGCTAATTAAAAGCTGATGTCCAAAGTGCAAATTCCAAATTGTAAGAAACAAAAGCCAACAAAGGAAAGTCCAAGGAAAAAAATAAAAGAGATACAAAACTGAAGACAAACCAGAAGCCATGAAGAACAAAGCAGGACCCAGAAGACAATCGATGACCAGGGAGGGGGACACATGACGGAAACATGCCAACCTACAACAAAGAGTAAAAGAAGAACACAGACTTACCTAAATACACAAAGGCTGATGAACAAATGAAACACAGATGTACACAGAAAAGGAATGGGAAAACAGACAAAGACAGGAAGGGCAAAGTAAAACAGGACAGACACAGATTTTATCTACAAAAAAAAGAAACATAGGAAACAACTAACCAAAAACCCAAGCCATGACAAGTTGTTCAGTTAGACTTTCAAAATAAAGTTTGCTTAGAAACATTTCAGGTGATGGTTAGGCTAAGGCACCAAAGCTAGGTGCGTGTTTTTGCTCTCCTCTCTGACTCTCCGCAAGTTGACTTATTCACCACTGTAGTGTCGTCATTGTCCCACCTCCTCCAGAAGTAAATTAACGAAGAAGCTGTTGTGCTTACCTTAGCACACAAGCTTGTTATATGTATCTTTTTATAACATGTTAAAATGCCCTCAATGTTGAATACATTTTAACCTGTTTTTCAAGATGTCGTATTGAAGTTTGACACTACAACACTATTAGTGTGTAAAAGGCCTGAATCAGTCTTTATATTATGTTCTTTGCTTCCCTCACTGATTCCATCTACCACTTATTATTACCACTTGTGTGGATTCTTCATGCCAAGACGAGGCAAAAACGTGACACTGACACGTTATCCTCCAGTGGATTGGCGTTTCTGTTGGATGGTTTGGAGTGATACTGGGCTGTAACATTATAACTGCTTCACATCAGCATGCAACTTTGTCAGTGGGAGCGTGTTAGCATGAGGATGGGGATGATGCATTTAGCTCAAAGCACTGCTGTGCCCAACAGAGCAGCTAGCGTGGCTGCAGACTCTTGGCACTCTTCTGTGCATTGTATCTTACCAAGTCAGACAGAATGACACCAGCGAGAAAGGATTTTCTCTCCACTAATCAGTGTATTTGTACCACAAAAACACACAGAACACTGAAATGTACATATACACACATAGAAATAGCATAACTGTTACTCCTTAATCCCATCAAAGTCATATATGCACCATATCTCTGAAATCTTATTTTGTTGCTTTTGCTCTATTATTAAAACAGTGACAAATCAGAATATAGAAATATTTTGGATTTGTTTTTCCTGATATGTGGGATTTTTTTCCCTTAAACTTAGCCAGTAGATTCTTGTTTTGGTCAGGGTTAGGCTAAATGACAATTTTGTTTTGTATTGTGACTACTGAAGCTGTTGTGTAGCAGTCGATCCTGCTGTATTAGCTTTAAAATGGCTGTTTAGCCGAGCAGCAGAGGATTGGGTTGCTGGGTTATGAGAGGATGAAGCGGAGGAAGGGGAGAGGAGATTGGTTTTGACCTCCACCAGATGTGAAACACTAATACTGTAACACAGCTGGCTGACTAGACTGAGGGGTGAAGACTGACGAACACCTGACCCGTTCTGGTGGCTTCTTATACAGCTATACACTGAGTACTACAATCCTATATATTACTTACATTTAACCATGTTTCTGTCAGTTTTTATAGCAACTGCAGCTTTGACGACAGCAGCATGTGGTTGTTTGGTGAATTTTGCACAGACGATTGTTTGGTGAGCCATGGCTGTCTGTGTTTGTTTGACAATGTTTGGGGATGTTTGGTCAGATTCGATGTGTTCAATTTTTGTTTGTCTGTGTTTGATGAAGTTCAGTCAGTTTGCCTTGCTCTCAAACAGACAATTACACAGACAGCAAGCAAATAGTATGCGTATCCATAGCAACACGCCTCGCACATGCCCGGTGTTAGTGGTGATTCCGGTCATTAGTATTCCATACAGACAAATGTCACATCATCATGATTTTAATAGTTTTAAGAAAATTGTGATGACATGTTGTCATTCCCACTAATTGTGGATGAAATCGCAATATCTGTCAAAATACCATTCCATTCAGTCAGAGACCATTAGTCGCTCCTATTGTGAGATGCAGTCCTCAAGTCTGTTAATAGTACTTTGACACCTTATCAGTGGTGTAAACCTTTCCAGCAGCTTGTAGTTCTTCACTGGGGTGACTCGAAAGAAGATTACAAAACCTGATCAGTCATCACTTTCCACCTCACAACAAGAATGAAACACCCCCATGTGTTGTCTTTTTAACCACCGCTTGCTCCAGATTTTCTGACAATGCATCTGATACTTCTTGAGCGTTAGCGTCATCTTTTCACCACACAATTGTACAAGGCGTGTTGGAATATTAAAACCATGAAAAAATAGGAATATTTTTTACACATGTATATTGACGTCTAAAAGAGAGCTGTGCCGGCGTGCACCATGACGCACACAGAGGAGACTGTGGAGGCAGCTGCATCATCTATATCAGGAACTGGCTCTTGGCTGTAGCCGATCTCACCCTGCAATCTGCCACTGATTCACTTTGGCTCTTCATGTGGTGTGTGCTTCATGCGTTTTAGAATACCAGAGCAACATATTAACTAAATGTGTTATTAATTTAGGGTACTAAATGATTGGCTCTGTTGATTGCTTTGGCCGAAGTGTATTCAGTAGGCTGTTTCCGCCTATCACAAGAGAGTAAAGAAATAGACGTGATATGTCAGGACTAATTCTAACTTATAGAAGAATATCAGAACCAATTCAAAAGGCTATCTTGAGAAGAGAGGTGTTTATGGTGGATGAAAAAAGAGATTAGGGATGACGTGAAGGCTTCTAAATGCAAATGAGAGGAAATTAGAGGGGAGGTGGAGAGGTACACAAGGGGGTTCAGCCCCTCCTCCATGTCCCCTGGGTATCATTTTGACAAGGTCAACACCACCATCCACCACTCCACGGCTGACAGCCAAGCGCATAAGAGCTGCCAATTGTTCTACTGTGGGTCACAGTCACCCATCTTCTCTCTGAGATTACTCACGGCAACTGTTCCTCTACATTAACAAAGTTTTATGAAAGGGAACATTTAAGAAACTAATCTTTTAGCTAATCCAATCAAAAAAAGTCCCTGACTCAAAGTGGACCATTGGACCATGCTGTTTTCCAATTTGTCAGTAATAAATCTGACCTCAGCCAGTAAAAACCACAACCACAACCTATTTTCAGCACAGCAATGCTCAACTGTCTCTATGTCTTAGTTTTCACCTGTTGAGATTTAACCTGAGGTCTTGAGACCAACAAAGCTACTAAATTGGGGACCAGCGTTTGAGTCACACCACTGGATATTTGTACGGACAAATGGAGACATTTCCATTCATTTTTGTGGCATTTTTTTGAAGAGACCTGCAGGCATTTCCAGTGGTTTCTGTTGTGACCAAAACTATTTTTTAGGGAAAGTCGGACCATCTCTAGTCATAAGGTATTTTAAGCCAAACCATGATGCTTTCCTAAACCTAAC
Source organism: Diplodus sargus (assembly GCA_903131615.1). Taxonomy (NCBI): domain Eukaryota; kingdom Metazoa; phylum Chordata; class Actinopteri; order Spariformes; family Sparidae; genus Diplodus; species Diplodus sargus. The sequence goes on along the minus strand of CAEMYA010000321.1, from coordinate 676,521 downwards.
CAAGTGGTTTTGTGCCTAAACCTAACCAGATCACAGCATTGTGACAAATGAAAATAAGTAGAAAATGTTTTAAACCATCTGTTGTTTGCAGAAAGGTAGTTGGCTAATATTTATTCTGGCGATTGGGTTGGATAACGGGGAATTATCCAATTGAATATCAAATATTTACATTTCAAATTATTACATTTCCAGAACAGAATCTGTCTAAAATAAACACCTCAATCACTGATTGACTGACTGACCACTGATTTCAAAGAAAACATGTAAAGGAGGTAAACCATTGCATTAAAAGAACAGTATTTGCGCCTGTACTATAGTTTCTGCCCTTAAAAATAGTGCTAACATGTAAAAACTCATGTTAAAAATGGTTCATTGTTTAAAGTCATCAATGAACAATGATTCACAAAAGTTTTTTCTCAGACGTTGGACAGGACTCAGACCACAGAGAGGTGTGTTCCGTCTTTATAAATACATTTATTCATAAGTTCAGCCGTTTGAACACTGCATTTTTCCACTGGCTATACAATACTCTGAAACACACAGAACAATAAATAGTCTCCATTAAACATCCAGCCCACATGGATCAATCACAGGTCAGAGTAAATGGTCAACTTTCAAAAGAGTGATGCTGTTAACAGCACTTAAGTTGAATTCAATATGTATTCATGTAGTGCTGTCAGCTTTGTGTAGGCTTACAGGTCGGCATTTCTGTCTCTGCCTGTCTCTGACTGCAACTATCTTCAAAAGTGCCACCAAAGAATAAAAAATTTAAACTTCAATTTTTAAATTACTATTTAGTAAGTCTTATTCAACTTGACATACTGAGGAAGTGATGTGTGAGCTTGGGAGGCACAATATGGATTTTGACAACCTGAGAGATGAGACCCAAAGCTGTTTGTCTACATGACATAGCATTGCTTCACTTGCCATCCTTAATGCATGCACACAGGTTTGCCTTGCCCTTTCTCTCTACCAGCAACATTATCTGCTTTCTTCATCAGTAAGTATTTCATGAAGTGGCCCCCCCCAAAAAAACACCTCATGTTTAGGATTTTGTCACCTGCAATTCCATGAACCCAGTGACATCACACAACTAGGTGCACTTACAGGTTTAAAACAATGGCATTAGTACGCCTACATCAAATTGGAGAGGTCAGACGGCAGAGTGTGTTTACAGGAGGGATTTGATGCATGTGTGATTGACAGTATTCAGGAGGGGAAGAGCGTGGGCAGATTGTCACCTAGTTAATCAACTGCTGAAAGCGTCATCCTCTTGGATAGATTTGGTAAATAAAAAATACCAAAATGGTAGCCAAATATACTTGGGCAGCTGTTAATATACCTGGGTGGTTCACCCAAGTACAAATATACATGTGGGAAACACAGGGTTTGCACTTTAGAGTATCTGCAATCTTGCATATCTGCAACACATTTACTGAGAATGTATTTTGTTTGTTTTCATGATGGTACTTGTTTGTACCTACTAAAGAGTGGTCTTATGGTTATATTGAGGCTACCAAAGCACTTGGTTAGAGTTAGGAAAAGTTTCTTCTCATGGACATATTTACAGGAAGCCAACAGTGACTTGAGGAATGAGACAAAATATTTACTTTTTTCAATAATTAACCAAAGACATGAGCCTTTTACCACAAAGGTTGCCTCAACCAAATTCCAGTAAGTGATCCTTGTAGAAGAATGTGACACTTTGTGGAGTGGAATGGGGGTTATTGTTGTACTGGTGTGTTGTAGTCTGCCCTACCAGAATACAAAAATTCAGCCTTGCTCTAGTTTAAATTCTTCAATGTCTCTGCTGAATATTTGATTTATTACCGTCTTTAAACCTGTAACCTCACATCCTTCATTGGTGCAGAGACATCTATCATCTTTTTTAAATTTATTTTTTACTAAACATTGGATTTAGCTTTTATAATTCTTGCATGTGGTCATTGTCCATTTACCAATAATAGCAATAATTCTATATTTTTACTCTTTTCGGTTTCAGAATATTCTGGAAGTTCAAACGCTCGCCCTGATCTGCAGTTAGCCGTTGTTCCAGCATCAAAAGCACTTAAACCTGGTGAATCAGTTTTGCTTCCTCCTCCCTCGCATCCCGATATTTGTTGAGCTCAAACGTATCAGTGCACTAACACAGCTGTGCCTCCATGAATGTCACTGCTCACTCTGAATGTCACAGACTGCATAAATGGTCCTCCAATGCTCCTATAATAAGATAATGAGATAATAGCACTCGTCTCTGAGAGCAGCGCTGAGGGTGCTGACAGCGGGGAAAAAGAAAAATGACACTCCTGTTTGGAGAAGTAATAAGGGATGAAAAAGGTCAAGGGGAGGAGAACAAAAGAAACAAAAGGAGGGAAGAAATTGGAATTTTGCATGTACATTTCTGCTCTGCAGGTGCGTTGATCTTCGCTCTGATGAATTTCTCGTTATTTTCCACTTTCAATTTCCCTTCCTCTACATGATTTTTTTCATGTTTCCGTGTTTCTCTTTTGTTCCAAGTCTCTTCAGTGGCTCACTGGTTCTCTTCCTGCAGGGCAGACTTGTCACATTTCTACACTGTTATACGCAGTTTTACTGGGATCTACTGTAGGTTGATGCATTGTGACTGTGGCCGAATTTAGACCGGGACACTGTGGTGGTGACTGTATGAAGAGGTGTCTTTTGTCTGAACTCATATTTTAAACCCTTAAAAATGTATCCTTGCAAAAAAACCATTGGATCTCTGATCTGGTTTGGACAGCAATTTATACATGAAATCAGAATGTTTGCTTTTATGATACAATAATGAAAGAAGTTATGTTGAATTTAGCTTGATGACCCCTTAATCTGTGTTTCCAAAAGAAAGACTAAGACAATAAACACAAACCATTAGTTGATCAAAGAGGTCATTTCATAGCTTTGCAATAAATAAAAAAGGTTTTTGATGTTTACAACATTGTGATGAGTGCTGTAATCTCTCCGCTGCTGCTCAATTACAGCTAATTAATTTGACCACAAGCTGGGTTTAAGCTGAAAATCTACAAAGTAATGTTATTGTTAAGTAGCTTACAATAGTTCATATTTCCTTGGTTGAAATTTTCAGCAGCGCATGGCAATATAAAACAGCTAAGAATCACTAAAGAATACAGCAAACGTTGAGTTTGAACTTGTTTGCTAATGTGAATCAGGAGCGTATAAACACAACCCAGCTAACCCTCGGCTGCAGATTTAGATGTTCTTACATCGCAGGAGACACTTGTCTCCATCTGTTTCCATTCTTCGTATTGTGTTTACTGTTGCAACAATGTTTTGTGCCCGTCAGACGTGTGCATTCAGAGTAGTAGGAACATAAGTGACCCAAATGTAGACGCCAGAGGCAGAGCTAGTGCAGTTCAGTGATTTTATTTAGACAAAAAGGTACAAAAGCTTACAGGATAGTGAGGTAGACAAGAGTCAAAACCAGGAAAACAGTCCAAACAGGCAAACTAATCTGACAGGATGCAGGAAAGAATCCAGTAAACAGCCATTCAAGGAAAATAAGCAAATATGCCTTGGTCCACAGCTTTTCCTAATTAAACCCTCAGTTGTGCTTCATTATTTAAGGTGATATATATATATATATATATATATATATATATATATATATATATATATATATCAATTTAAATTGATTTAATATTTAAAGATTACAGGTACATAAATTAAGATTAGGATTATTAGAACCTGTTCAAAATAGGGTTTAATTTGTCAAATAAAGCAGTTAAAAAAGTTAACTTCACTTTAACTTAAAAACTTATTTAGAAGTGGTCATACTCAGGCATCACGTGACAGCATCTTCTGCTACCGCGGTGCTAATACCACAGACTGCGATCTGTAGTTGCCCGAGTAAATATACCATCCTCTTTGGTAAGCTTTGGAGAACAAAACACAAGGAAACATGCTGGAAAGCTTGACACCGGGCATAAAGATAAATTGGCACAGAAAGAGTAGAACATGGACTAAATACAGGGTAGCGAGGTGCAGGTGAAGCTAATCAGAGCAGGACAGGCAATCACACAGGTGGGAAACATACAAGTTTCAGGCAGGAAGTAAAGAAACTGATACAAAGAAAGATCATCAAAATATAATGGGAAACAATGAATGAATGACATGACACCAACAAAACAAACATTACCAAAGTGGAAGTCAGAATTTGATAATGCTGCCTATTTGGCCAGATCTTTTTTGGACAAGAGACTGGGACCACTCTGACTAAATCCCCTCACAGCCTGCTTGCCACACAATGGATGGGATAGACTCCAGCTCGCCAATATTCTGTCGCAATAACAACTAGTAGGTTAATAAAATCAATGAATGAATTTAAGAGGTCGACTATTGTGAATAAAGGAGGCAGAAGTCAGGCAGGTGGGAGGATGTAGCTCAGAACTTTGACCTGATGAGCAGAGCAGCCGTCGAATGAATAAAGAACCAGACAGAACAAATCGGAGGGGAGGGGATGATGTGCCAGGACGGCGCTCGTATGGCACATCCGTCATCCCCTTGTTAGCATCTTGGCATGCAAACAGTAACACACACAGACAGAAACACACACAGACAGAAACACACACACACACAGGCCAGACAGCTTGCTGGGCCAGATGGCCTCTTGGTGAGGAGCAGCGAGAAGCTCCACAGAAGGGTTGGTTGGATTCATGAACCATGACCTCCACGCGTCCCTCCTCCTGACTCCGGACAGCACGTGCACACAAGAGGGATGGACAGGGATAAGATCAATGTGTGTGTGTGAGTGTGTGTGGTGTGGGGGTGGAGTGGTTATTGTGGAGATGTGCAGAGGGGATTATGCATACAGTGTACGGACTGACTGACTGACTGACTGTGTATGTGGTGGGAGATTTAATTTGGATTTAGATTCAGTGGAAATAGTGAAAGTGAAGAAATGTATAATGATCAACACTGCAAGATGATTTTCTGAAGGTTTATTGATCATTTGCTAATTTTCTACATTTTTACATTTACATTATTTATTTCTGTACATCTCATTGACAGGAGATCATTGACGAAAGTGTTCAGTTTTTTACTCATAAAATGTAAACAATCATGAATTTAAAAAACATACAATAGTTATACAAATATCAAAGAGAATTGTATACATTATATCAATTCTGACTGCTGCCTCACATTTAATGATTACCTAGAGCAATACAAAAATGATTATTGGTCCTTTTTCAGCACTTTTTTGCAGATGATTTGTTGTTCCTTTCTATAATATGATGCATGTGGACTGTTCAACCTCTTGTGATCTAGTAGATTTATTCAGTTTAGAATCTAAAGATTATGATGATCACACCATGATTCTGATCTTTGTTCCATGCAGCAAATACAGCTGTTATTTATTATATCTAGTAACAAAAAGGGAGGGACGCCCGCTTGATATTATCGCCTTCTGGCTGTGTGTGTGTGTGTGTGTGTGTGTGTGTGTGTGTGTGTGTGTGTGTGTGTGTGTGTGTGTGTGTGTGTGTTTAGAGAAAGAGGAGCAGGAGGGGAATGTGGGTGTGGCAACAGTGGAGCAGATTCATCACAGCTTGGCATGTGTTTAACAGTGTGCATTTCCTTTCTTTGTCCTGTCTACCAGTGACTGATGCGTGCACACACACACACACACACACACACACACACACACACTTTTCTGACCCATCATGTTGCTTCGTTTTTTGTACAAAAGTACAACTTGCGCTGTTCTCTTTTCCCATGATATATCCAGGAGAAAGTATGTCTAAAATGTCATGATGTAGATGGAATTAAGGGTTCTTGGATATTGGGAGTTTGTTTGCTTGCCAGCCAATCATTCTTGATTTATTCATCAAACAAAACAGAGACGGCTTTGGTTGTTTGAGAAAATGCACTCCACTAAAGACTCAACCCAATTATTCTAGAATTACTAATTATTTCCAAATAGAGCTATTTAACGATTCTTTTTCATCAATATATGTACTTAGCAGAAAACCAAACTATTGCAATGTAATATTTTCCCAATAAATCTTGCAGCCCGACATCATAGTGCAGGAGAACATACATTTACATAAACATATGTATACGTTCTACTCATTGATCTATTCATTGACTACTGAGCACTGACCATTATAACACTGTGATTTGAGAGGCCAGAGTGCAAAAAACCAGAAGTACAGCTCCACAAAGTCACTATAAGACAGGAGTTGTTGTTCAAGACATGTAAGAGAGGAAGTGTTGCTGCTTAAGGCCATAAAGTTACATCCTCTTCCTTGTTAACCCTCCACTCGACAACAATGACACCATCATCATGATATTTCACTGTGGACATTATCATCTACCCAACTGGTAGACAATGCTCAACCATCATTTCCAAAGGATACTGCTTAAACAGAGGAGGTCTTTCAGCCAACACCACATTGTCATGCAAATCATCATTACAAAAACCAAACTTCATCAGGTTTAAAAATGCAAGAAGCTTTTTCAGAAATAACCTGATGACTAATCATGAGAGTGTTGTCCAAGCTGCTCTATTTATTTTTGTCGAAGGGTTTTCCGTTTGAAGCTTGTTGGACTCTGAAGGCTTAAATTAGGTCTGTATATATGCAGAGAAGGAGCAGCACTGCCGAGGTTCAACATGTTAATTAACTGGTGTTTATAGTTTTCACAGCTACAGCATTTTATCTGAGCGAGCAGCTGCAGGACTGAGATGCGCTGCACATTAGTTTCCTGTTCACTGTCATCTTCTGTTAAGCTGCTGCTCATCTTTCAACATGCTAGTTATTTCTGCAGTATGAATAAATGAAAAAGATAAAACTTAATTTCAAAATTATTTAGTGCTTTTTAAGAGGTCCTAGGTGTTAATGAAGGAGTCGGAAATCCACTGAGAGTTTACAGCTCGCGCATTGTGTCTGGAAATTAACTGGAGACGAATAAAATGAGATTATTCAGTCAAACAAATTCAACGTTGGTCATCATTTTTGCTCCCTGACTTCACTTTTACAAGCATCAAATCCGTTCACAGAAGATACAAGCAGCTATATATATATATTCATCGCCCATAGCTATTCTCTGGAAATTAGGTAGAAAATTGGAGGAAGCGTTCCAGTAAATAGAGACAATTAATTAGGATCACAGAGTGACAAACGCATTAGCCTCAGTACGGAGATCTAAGCCCTCGCTGTTTGGCTCATAATGAAGAGGATATATATATATATTTTACACTTGGCAAATAGTAAACATTTAATTATTTCATGGTATTTTTCCTGTGTTAATTCAATGTTATATAATTATTTTACATGATTAGATATCATAGATGTGGGAGAGCTAAATGTAAGATTTGTTTTTTATTCATTTATTCTGTCTTGCTCGTTTAAATCTGCAGTGGATTTTAATTTATTTAATATCACATATATAGCAGAATGTGCAAAGAGAGAGCCAGAAAAGCCAGTTGATAATGATTCGAAAAATCAAATAGAAATATACAACTTGGGGCGCCATTTAGCTCCGTTGGTAGAACGGGCGTCCCATGTGCAGAGGCTTTGTCCTCGCTGCGGTAGCCCTGAGTTCGAGTCCCGGCCTGGGCCCCTTTGCTGCGTGTCACTCCCCCTCTCTCTCATCCTGTTTCCTATCGTATCCTCAGCTGTTCTATCAATAAAAGAAATGTACAACTTATTAAATTTTTAGCTTCCAAACATAATATCATTGTCCAAGAACTTTGAATCATATGAACCAAGAGAACCATTTGAAAAAAATAAACAAAAAACTAGAATAGAATAGCTGATACTAACCCTTAACTAGATGCCAGCTTGAGGATTATTTTTCTGATTTTTCTGATTTGGTTTAGTCTTGAAGTGAAGGCGTGACAAGTGACGCTATTTTCAGAATCAAGCGTTGATTTATAGTATAGTAATAATTGACCCCGATTATTAATACAATACAGAGCCTTTCCCTTTGGCAGGGTGAGATGTAATCTGAGCATACAAGGAGAATGCTCCATTGGGTTCAGTGATTACACAACTGACCAGCGCCTCAGCCTCAGAGCCTCAGCACTTCACTGGTTGTACTGGACTGTTGACTGAACCTCACCCATACATTAATGTGATCATGTCCAGTGATGTAACTGGTTAATTTCTTTTTGTCTGTGTGTCTCTGCAGTGCGCGCTCTCCCAGGCCCTGAACGGTGTCTCTGACAAAGCTAAAGATGCCAAGGAGTTCCTGGTTCAACTGAAGAACATGCTTCAGCAGATACAGGTAACGGCACACCTGTGAAAACACCTGTACACTTAATTATTTGTGAAATAAACTGTTTACACACATCTTAATCCCGTCTGTAGCTTCATATACAGCTGTAGATTAAAACATGTCACCCTAGTTTTAAGTTTGACAGGACAAAGTGTTTCTGTAATCACACCATCCGTGACTAGGAATTTATGATAGAAGATGCAGATACCAGTTTTATTCACTAACATTGACCTCAGTCGCCCAGAATGCATTGCAACTACAACATAAAACTGATGGATGTGGCCTATCATAAAACTGAAGATTATCCGGCTTTGGCAGACATCTGCTTTTTTCAGGATACTGAAGCACAAAAGTTGACTCGATGGATTTTGCATAATACTTTAACCCAATAAACGTACACTCAGCTGTGACCCAGTTCAAAACTAGAGTCATTCTAAGCAGGTTTTGATTCTGTTGTGTGCAGTGGTGGAGGAAGCACTCAGGTCATTAACTCAAATAAAAGTAGATCTGAAAGTCTGTTGTTCAAGATTTAAATTAAAGTGGAATATCTACCTCCCTCGAGCATTTCCAAGGGCTACTATTATTTCTGCTGCTGTCACGAAGCCTGTTGGGTTGGTCGTAGGGGTAGACTGATTGTCGGTATCTGTGATCTGTCAGATTGCTAATGAAATAAACTAATTTCAAAATGTGCTACTTTGGCTCTGATGCAACTACACTATCTGATTGGTATTAGGTAAAAGCGACGCACCTCTTGATTTTTCTCAGACCAGAGGCATCTTTTCTGAAAGTAGTTGTTTCAAAACTTGCAGCCAATCACGTGGCTGCCTCAGGATTCCTCTGGTCTCAGGGTCTCTATGAAGGTCTGGCTGTGTAAGATTGTTCCAGAGCCCATGTCCATGTCTAATCAGGTCCCTCCATGTATAAAGGTCTTTACATAATTTACATCAGGACTCTTGTTTTTCCGGACTGAATAGATTTAGCTGTGGGGGACCGGCTGCTAATGGGCTATGAGCTCCAAATAAATCAGTCACAGACAAAGATTTGGACTCCATCAGACAGCAGCAGGGCGGTAAATCCACTGACTTGCTAACCTAAAACACACCATATCAGCCAAACGTTTGGAGTGTGTGTATATATCTGTTTATAAGTGTGTGTGTGTTTTGCCTGTAGACAGCATCGCAGTGCAGCTGATCTCTGCTGCAGCATCTGCCAGTCATGCACACGCGTACACAGACTGTCTGCACTGGCACTATGAGCAGGCATTAAGAGTCTTATTGCAAAATGAAGAGGATTGCATTTAAGTAAAAAGAAAAAAAGAAAAAAGAAAAACCTACTCTTTAAACTACTTTGCTCTGTCTGGGAGCCAGAGAGCAGAGAGAGAGAGACGGATCTGATAAAGAAAGAGAGAAGTGTGGGAGTGAGGATACAGAAACTCCAGCTCTCATCCTCTTTATGAATCTGAAGTGTGTAACTCAGCAGAGGAAGCTTGATTGGAAAATCACTTTTAACTAGGATCTAATCTCCTCATCATGTGGGCTCTAAGCAAAGATGAAATACTCCTGTGGATCCTGGAAATGAAAGGGGTGCCGTTTAGCTCAGCTGGGAGGGCGGGCGTCCCATGTGCAGAGGCTTTGTTCTCGCTGCAGCAGCCCCGGGTTCAGATCCAGACCTGGGGACTCTTTGCTGCGTGTCACTCCCCCTCTCTCTAATCCTGTTTCCTGTCATACCTTGAGCCTGTTCTATCAATAAAGGCCACAAAAATAGTTAAAAGGAAATGAAAGAGGGGTCTCCAATTTTGTGTAGTGTTTTTAAATCCACCCAAACCTCTTCCCTTGCAGACTCTGAGGCATTTCACACTTGGTTTTATTATTCGACCTGTGTGATCTGATCCCGAGACGACAGCTTCAAGCCCGTCAGTTCACACTTAGCACGTCTCAACATGCGTCTCAAGTGACCACTTGTGATCAGATCTCCCCTCGCTCTACATGCAAATACACACCTACATCACTGGAACAAACCGATACGTTCTTTTGATGAAAGAAAGATATGTTCATGCATAACAAGTAGGCCCACAAGTAGTTCGGAACGTGTCGTAGACAGCGTCTCAAGTCTTGAAATGTGGTATTTTTTGAGGGAGTCTGGTGACTTTTTTCCACAGACAACAAAAAAGGGGCCTACATTAGCCACTGTTTACTGTATTTGTGGAATGTGTATTATTTTCCAGCTGTTGGGAGGTTCGATCCACTTTAGACGCATAAGCAGACAGGCTGTTACAGTGATCCCATGACAGACACTTTTCACAGGGAAAGAAAAAAATCTATTGTATTTAATGGCCAATATACAAGAAGGCACCAAGTCAAGTGTCCCCTCAGACAGCAACTCTTAGAATCGCACAGTTTTAAGGGAGTCGGGGATACTGCTGTTACCAGTTCAATGGTTAGTTGAAACAGACATATGCTGCAAACATTGGCAGGTTAAGAGCCCAAACAGATAATTTATGCAACAGTGAATCACATAGAAATCAAAAATGTTACATATTATTTTTTAAAATTTGTTCCTTAATAAAGAAAAAGAAAAACTATTGAAAACATCTTGTGAAATGTGAGCAGACAAATGATTTCAATATCATCAAACTCAGGGTTTTTCTTTGTGTCTTTTTGTGATTGTTCTCAATAAAAGCCGACATTCTCCACGGAAAAATAACAACCAACTGAATTTAAGCAACTTTGATTATATCATATTTGTCAGTGTGCTGTATGTTTACTGTAATTGTATGATATATGGATATGGATGCATGTCTGGAGGGAGAGAGGCAGGTGTTCAAACAGATGGTGACTATGATGTATGAACTGTTTGTGTCTGCAGTCTGTGGAACACTGGGTGTCAGACTAACACACACAAAGCAGCTCTTTGCTGCTAAGTGAAGCACAAGACAACAACAGATCTATTTTAGTCACCGTTATGAAAATGAGGAAGTATCCTGTTCCTTTATTCAACTATAAGCATTAATAACACACAGTGAAAATATTCCTTGTCAACGCCTGCATTAAACATGTTTGTAACTCTGAAAGTAAAACACGAGAAATGTACTTTGTATTAAAAGTAGACAATTATCCTTTACAATTCCTGTGTTTTCCAACCTGCAGTCAAAACTTCAAAATTATTGAGATATATAGTCTTGAGATGTTTGTGTGGTCTGATTGTGTGTTTGTGTGTGCTGTTTCAGGAGAACGGTGTGGAGTTCGAAGCTTGCCTCGTGGCTCAGTGTGACTCTCTGATCGAGGCGCTCACCAGACAGAAAGCCAAACTGCTGACCAAGGTCACCAAGGAGAAGGAGTACAAGCTGAAGGTGAGACTGACTGACCTCGTGTTTATGTGTTAAATTAACTAATAGTGACAACAGCTGGGGGCAGCAACACAAATTGGTCCATGCTGAGCAAGATTGTCTGCAGCCACACAACTGGCTGCAAAGTAATCCTTCTGGGGATTTACACAAAAATATGTGCTTCTTGTTGCCAGGACAGGCTCAGATTGTTATACTGTGTGTCTGGCAACATTACAGAAAGGATCCATGAAGAACATAGACTTTTTTGTTGAAGAGTAGTATCCCTGTTGTTTAACCAGGACACTCTGTTCAAAACTCCATTGACAGAAATAGTCATTTTACCAAGCAGGTCATCTGAAAGCAAACTTCATTCAAACAAAATACACTCAGCAAAACGTTCTTTATCCCTATTTCCATCATTCCAACTATTTGGATGAAAGAACTCCTGACGTCCTGAGTTAGATGTGAAATTATTGGGAGACGAGTGGGCGAGAGTTCAATCCAGAGCTGGTGATCGTTGGAATGATAGAAAGATGAATCAGGAGAGTTTTGTCAAGTTTTATTTTGTTTCTGTCAGACAATAAATAGAAATAAGCATCCCTACAAACTCTGACTTTGATGGACAACTGTCATCAGATTTGGGTTTTTGCTGTTGAATACCTAAATACCAGCAGAGACAAAATCAAAATAGGAAAATCTCTCTCAGCCACTTCTGTTTTATAGTGAAAAGCAGATTAGAAAAATATGTTTTCAGGCTTTTAATACCTGGAAAAGGTCTTAGCTCTCTTTTCTATAAGGCAGGTTTTTTTTTTACTTTCCTTTGTAAATCCACCACTGGGGTTGTCCTAAGTCACATGGACGCCTGCCCGGCCTCAACGTGCCCACCGACCGATTGACCGTCTGGCTGATGGAGGAGGGGTGGGGGGCATTTGGACGGAAGCCCCAAGGACAGCTGTTGTCATTATCTGCAGGCTGGGGATTGAGATGTAGCCAGAGGGCAACGAGCTGGAGGCTGCGACGGAGGTGGAACAACGGAAGAATAGCTGCTCGTAGATGGCTGATAAACTAGAACGCATTTTGACGTGAATAAATATTCAGGACGCTGTTTATCTCCAACAGATGAAATTACAGGCTCCTTTTCATGTGGAGACAAAAGGAAAAACACAAGCAAAGGCTTAAATGCTTCGGCTTGAAACCAAAATTTGTCAGCCAAAGCAGCCTAAGATGCTGCTGTGTACAGCATCCTGCATTGGATATGATTACTAAGAAACGATTTGACAGGCAGCGTAAGTGGACAATTGATAAAAAACAAAAAGGAGCACAACAAGGATGTAATAACCTGCATTTATCATAAAAAAGGGATTGAGATAGAAGCTTTTAAAACAACATGAAAGGGACAGTTTACTCCAAATCAAAAATACAAATGTGCTTTCTTATCGAGTTGCAGAGTTTTGAAGATACTGGTCTGCCTTCTCTCCAATATAATGAAACTAGATGCCACTCAGCTCGTGGTGTTCAATGCTAAAAATATATACATTGGAACGTCTCTTTACAGAAACCATGGCCCGATTACTGGAGATGATCCACAGACCATGTTGTGAGCAGTTTGATGCAGGAACTATCTTCCTTTTACTGAAATACTTTGCATGCACTCATGGACGGGAGGCTCGTGACAGCACAGGATGTAAACATGAATCGCGGCTCCCTCGGCTGACCTGCCATGTTAGCTGCCTTAATTAGCTTGTCTCTCATCCATCAGTGATTTCATGCCTACCTCTGCACTGTGATACAGAAACAACAATAGTTCCTACATAGAACAGCTCACAACAAGATCTCTGGATTACCTCGAGTAGCCTGGTCAGGATTTCTGCACAGAAACATTACTGTGGAGTTTTTCAAATGTTTCTTTTGTTTGAGCCTTGAGCGTCACAAGCTGAGTCCCATCTAGTTCCTTTATATTACGGAGAAGGCAGACATCTCTATGGCCAGTACCTCCGAAACATGGCAACAACAAAAAAAACTAGAAGGGTAAATAGAACAACAGGTACAAGGAAAATATGTATTTTTTTATTTTTAATTTGGGACGAACTGTCCTCTTTTTAAGTATTTATTTACATGTGAAAAAGTCATAAATAAGGTTAGATAGTAAACAGTTGTTGAACACAGTAAATGTAAAGAAGATGCATTTTTAGATGTGATTTAAAAGACATAACTGATTCTGCAAACCTTAAAGTAGATCTTAATGTAAGTACAGTTCCAGAGCTGACTACAAAGACTGATTACCTTAGGTCTTCATCCAGGAATAAGAAACAGCCAGCAGACCTCTGCCAGAGGATCTGAGGCTGACTCTGGTTTGTAGCAGAACATAGTTCTAAGTCCTAAACTCTTTTCTAAAAGTGCCCAGAACAGAAGGGAAATGAATTAAGCTGCGTTTTGTACCAACTGATATCCTGAGTTTGTTTTCTGGGCTCAACTCTGAGTACAATGAATTACCATAATGAAGATGCAATGATATTAAAGCATGTATGACCTTCTCAAGACCTGATTTATGAATGCATGGTTTGATGGTGCTCCGCAGTGTCGTGGGATGCTGCTGTCACAGTTCAGTGAGAAGTCAGATCAGTGTGTATCAGCGCTGCTGCGTTTTCCTTTTTGACTGGATGTGTGTATTAACTGTCACAACATCTTTTTCTGCTCCTCTTAAACTTCTGAACTGCATCGTTATTTCTCAAAATACTATCAGGTTATATTTAAATAGCTGAAAAAATGGATGCCATGCGGTGTAAGTTTGATTTAAACCAGCAATCTTCACACATTAGTTGCTGTTTTTTGCACTTCACGTAGTCAACAACTCATTTTTGTGGTTCGTTATGTAACCACACTTCCAAGAAAACACAACTCTTTTTTATTTAAAAGTGGAAGTTAAAGGTTCAAGCTTTAAAAGACGATCTATTTCAGTAAATCCTTACTTTCTGATTGTGAACTCACCTTCACACTTTCCTTTTTTCCCCCCGAGCACTTCCAAGCTTTTTTATCTGTTTCTGTAGATACCGCTGTGAGCAGACACAAACCCCAAAACTAAAAAGGTAAAATCAAAGACTGTCTGCACCAAGAAAGACAGATGTGTACGACATTCCCCACAGCTGGAGCTTAATCCAATAAAAGCGAGATGTTTTAGTTTTCTCTTTCAAAGAACAGGCTGTCAGTTTCTGTTAGTGTGTCTGGCTGTTTGTAACAAAATTATAAAACCGTTACAGAAACTTTTTGCAATAATTACTTTTGATCACAGTGTCCCAGCTGAACTGTCATCCACTATTGTTTTTGCTATAGTACAACTAGTGTAAGACTGATGTGTTGAGTACGGTGGCCCTGAGTGTTCAATGCACAGTACTTGAGAATCCACATGCAAATAGACAAAACACATACAAATGAAGACAGCACCTTCAACAACACATGTGCAGCATCTATGTAAAATGCTTCAAAGTGAGAAAACATGTATTTGTCGTGTTTCATCTAATATTTTGTGTTTTCTTAAAGGGGCACTATGTAGTTTTGGAGAAACTCAGAATTTTAATATTAACGATATTAATGAGGTAATGATACAAACTCAAACATGTATTTTTTTCAATATCTGAATAAACAAGCTGTTCTCAGAGGAAAATAAGGTCCCCAGAAGCGTGAAGCGTGGCAGGGTCTGCCACATATAAACAACGTAAAACAGTTTGAACTTGTGTTGTCCATTAAGGTCAGTTAGTTTATTCAGATTAATTCAGTCATGAAAATGAAGAGAGTTTATTTATTTTGTGGGTTTTTTTGTGTGTTTTTTTGAGAGTTTGTGTAGGCATAATAAAAATCAGATCTTTCCCCCCCTGATTAACATTTCTTCCCCAAAACTACAGCGTGCACCTTTAATTTGCTGTGTGTTCAGCTCTCAGGGCCACCGTAGACAAGAAGACTGGAAGATAGCTCAGTATCACATATTGAGGGCTGACTAAAGAAATGCATACAGTAATGTAACATAGGGAATATGTGTGTATGTGTGTCAGTGTGTCATAGGGTTGTGTTGCTAATCTCTTCCGAGCCACTAACTTGTACTTGACGCACACATTTGTGTGAGGACCTTATTAAAATAATCTGACTCTAACCCTCTTCATTAACACTTGGTCTCACCTCAGTCATCTGATCATTGATGTCCGACCCTTTTTTTGTAGTCGCATGAAGCACTGCAAATGCCTTCTTACTGCTTAATGCCTTTTGGGAAAGGGGTTTAAGAAGAAAAACCTTTCTTAATATCTTTAACCTGGGAGGAGTTTTCCAAATGGTCCATTTTCAGTGACCTAAAACATCTGGCATGAGGCCAAAAAGGCATAGAAAAGGCTGTGTTTTAAGAATGACACGTGAACTACAAGTGAACTACAAGTGAACTACTTGTGAACGTGTGGACAGGACACCAACAGAAACATAATTATGTCTTCCCTCTCCACCTGTAAATCGATCTAAATCCTAAACACTGGACATTTAAACCTTCCAGACCAGTGAAACTATTCAAATACATCCACGATTCAAACATCTAAAGGTCTGTAACTTTGTCCTCACAAAGATACATGTTGACACAGAAACACACTCACAGACACTGCAGTCTTAGCCATAATCCAGCAGATGATGGATTAATATTCACTTCTCTCTAACTCATACAGATGAGTGTGTGTCTGAGTCCTGCTATGAATGAGATTAAGGTTCATACAAACTCGGTTACTGAAGTCAAAACTGCCAGTTTTTGTCATTTCTTTATATGTTACTATGTCTTAAGTCTGCATAACACTTACAGACGGCTGAAACATGAATCACACATTCAATTATGAGACTTAAAGCAATACTGCATCCAAAAGTGACAGTAATGCAAAAAAGAAAACCCAGTAACGAGCATGAAGAGCCTTTGTGTTTCTGTGTATGTAATTTATTTTTCACCCAGATTAATTCTGCGTATAAACCCCTTCATCCTGGTTTCGTGCCAACATAAAGACTGTGGACTTGGGCTTTAATAACCAACAAAAATAGACAGAATCCACAGAAAATACCGCTCTACCCTGATCTGAAATGTGGTTCAGAGTGTGTAGAAGAGGCTGTATGTCACGTTAGCAATGCATCTGGTATCTCGAATCTGGGCCTGCATTAACATGTTTCAGTACTCAGATTCATTTCGTATGCATGTGGAGCATATTGAAAAATCCCTTCAACCAGACCTGCTGGAGAGCGTGGGAGGAGGCTGACGGCTCGTCTCAGCGGGACAGAAGGAAATTGAAATAAATCTGAGATTTGCTCAGGCTTCACGCTTCACACTTCATGTTGTTTACACAGGAGATAAGAGCGGGCTTCTGCCAACCTGAATTGAAAAGCTAATTATCTCGTGGTAAATAATTTGAGAGCCCCTGTGTGTTTCGCTATAGGGAAATTCCAGCTGCATGGTAGAGTTGAGGTGACATAGCTAGATACACAAAACTTGGAGTTAATGATCTTTGGTTGACCTTTGAATCCAGGTTGGTGCTAATACAATACAAAACTGAATAATACGCTTAATAAAACAGAATCCACTAGGTTTAAGAATGCAGGAACTCCAGTTGTTTGAGCGTTGACACACAAACAGAAGCCAGACAGACGTGAATCCCTTTCGCAGGGTGGGCGACAGCGATAAATGTGACCGACAGCTACACTCTCTCCATCTGTACCTTGATTATTCTTGCAAGTGCAAGAGGACTCAGTAATTGAAATCTGTCTCGCTCTAGCAGCTCCTTTCTTCTCCTCTTCTTCACACCGCCTCTGTATAAACTCATGATAGTCCATATTGTAATTAGATGCTTAACAAGGTTCATGGTGTTTCCACCAGTCCTCCCACACGGCACAAACAACGTTACTGAAAGCGCTCGACACGTAACTGTGTTGGTTGTCAGTCGTCACCACTGTCAACTCCATCCAGCACTGCCAGATGGGAAACTATGGAGAGCAGAGACGGGAATTATTGTATTTTGGGGGGAAATCATTGGAGTTGGTTTGAAGTCAAATGTGTTATTTTATAGAACACGTATTTAAAATTACTTTTGACAAAAGCTGATGTAGCTGCTATGCATGGACAGATGGGTCCATAAATCAGTTTGACAATGTTTATATAAGCCTATTAGACTATTAAACTAAATTACAAGACAGCATGAATGGAATCGCGTTCATACTCAATTCATGAAAACTAAGTTGACTTGACACGGCGTACCTGAGGGGTAAAGTTCAGCTCCACCTGCAAGTCGATTGAATTGAAAGAGAACGACAGCCGTGCTTGCAAATCACGTTCCTCATCAGAAGCAGAATCAAACATGATTGGCTGGAAAGAGGTCAGGTGAGATGTAGGATCCATATTTTGCCATCCTGATCTTGCCACTAAATCAATTAAAATGAGGGAGCATAGACGAAAACCAGCTACTATCGCAGTTGTCACAAAATGGTCAATTATGGTTCATTCTGCCATTCTGTTATTTGGACCAGGGCCTAGTGAAGGTGTTGTTACTTCCTTTTGTGTCCCTGTTGATAAAAGATGTATTTACTCAGATTACTAACCCTAACCCTGTTGTATAAATATGTCTATCTTTTAATATGAGAATTAATCCTAGAGCAGATGTTTTGGATCGATTTTTATTACGGGGTTAGGGTTAGGGTTATTACCGTATAGTTTTTCACACCACTAACATACACAAACAAGCCTGATTTACACAACTTTATTCTATATTTAACACAAAACATAGGAATATTACTGCTATTTTGAGTGATGCATCAAATGCACACTTGCTGACACAATAAAAGAACAATAATGAATATCAACACACACACACACACACACACACAGTAGATTGTTTTAATCCTTTATCAGTTGATTCTTCACGCTCTTCATATATTAGAGTTTATACAGCAGTTGACGGGTGAATAATTAACTGTGATCTCATTAACCATCAAATAAACGAGGAAACTAATTTCCAAGACTTTGTCTAATTGAATCGCTTAATCATTTAGGCGGCCATTGGTTAACGGTGTAATTAATAATCACAGATTTGCCAACATCAAAAGACGTTTTCTGTCCAATCTCTGACTTCACCTCTGAAACGTATTTGTTAAGTACATAAACGTATGCACATGTTCAGCACATATTAGACACAGGTATAAGTTGCACTTTGAGGAGATAGTTAAAGATCGCTGATCAGCTGAAATGTGTGGCAGGTGTTATTGAATGTAAACAAAAGCCAATCAAGGTGGTGACAGTTCGCTGGGTTTCAATTAGCCTCCAACGCCTGGTTGTGACACCCGTCCAAATCTCATTTCCCTCCCGCCCCGAGTTCAGACAGCAGATAGCACGTGATGTCTGTCTGTGTGAGTCGTCGTCTGTGTGTGTGTGTGTGTGTGTGTGTGTGTGTGTGTGTGTGTGTGTGAGAGATAAAAAGGAGAGATTCAAAGAGCTACAGAGTGAGAGACGAGTCACACCTGTCTGGTTATAGACAACTTAAATTCTCACCTCATCTCAGGTCGTTCTGACAGCTGTGCTTTTGATTCAAACACTTTTTTTTTTTTTTGTGTCTGTTTTTCCTGCCAGTCATTAACTCGCCTGATGTTTCAGCCAGTTCCAATCACCTGATCCACACTCATCTGCACACCTGCTCCCCATTCACTAATTACACTCCCGGTATATGTAACAACATGCTGCATGAGGAAGCGTGCCAGCGATGAAGTCGAGCTGCCAGTCAGAGCTGTTTTTTTATATTCATGCTGTTAACTGCCTGTATTTGACAAATATTAGCACATTAAAACTTCTCATTTTTTTAGCATTTTACTTTTTTGTTTGCGTCAAAACTTCAGCAACATTTTGTTTTGTCTGCATTCTGTTTTTTTGTTTTGTTTTGTTTTACCTCTATCTGCCCTCTGGATGCTGAGCCCTCTACTTTATCCTCCTTTGTACCTGGTTACTTATTATTTGTTGACTCCATTTGGTCATGCTGACATGGAAATTGTCATGAAGCGGCAAGGGCAAAGAATCCTTTTAGAAAGGAGGACAGGCAGCATTTGAAGCGGTCGATGTGATGTTGAATCTCTGGCAGACTTTTATCTCCTGTCAGCTTGTAAGTGTATGTCGAGGGCGCTACTCCACCTCGCCTATTTTGCCGATGTTGCAGCCCATTGTCGAGTGAGACGATCAACTGGATCAAGTACCTATTGGTCATTTACACACTATTATATGTAAAAGACAAGGGCTAGGTTAAAAAATAGCACAGTTCCCTTTCAGGACTTCTTGTTTTATGAGAATGTGACTTGAAAAAGAAGCTATATTCTCTACAAGTCTGTTGCGCACTTAAATTCCGCTCAAGCAAAGTTGTCACATACAAATGATTTAATAATTGTATTTTTGAGTTTTTAGTCTTTTTAACAATTTCCATTTCTTTGTTGGTCATATGTGAGCAGATTGTAATATGACATCAAAATGAGACCTTCCAAGTTGTTTAATGCTGCTGGACTGTGGATGATAACATGTCATTTGTGTGATGTGTCTTTACCAGGTGGTGCGTGACCAGATCACCCACTGCACCATGAAACTACGTCAGACCACCGGCATGATGGAGTTCTGCCTGGAGGTCCTCAAAGAGAACGACCCCAGTGGTTTCCTGCAGGTGTGTGACCCGCTCTGTGTCTACATGTGTGAGGTTGTGCGATTGTGAGACTTCACTTCAGGGCATCTGAATGCCCCCCAAGGTCCTCCTCACAAAAAAAAAAAACTTTGGCATGGAGGAACGGAAAGTACAAAACTGTATTGTTCTGAGAAAAACATTACAAGGGTAACGGGGAGTTTTATACAAGCAAGTGTCTCCAAAATGTTAACTTTGCTTAATTAAAGGAGGAGATTCAGTTTTGTGCCACTGCATTTATCAGATGTTCTCAGCTCAAAAGCGTCCATGTTTTCCTTCAGATTTTATGAGAATTTCAAATTAAAGGATAGTAATTAAAGTAAAAGTTTGGGACTGTTTTATAAATGTATTATTAACAACGCCCCTGAAGAAACTAAAAGCAATAATGAATTTATCTTTTAAGCTAGTAATATCATGCAGCCTCTGTTGTGTTCATTTCATTATCAGCTTATCATCATCTATAAACGATGATAACAACAGTAATGGATTGTCGTGGGACAGCCATAAGAGCTGTCTCGCTATGAAAAAATTAATTCATTCTTGATTTTAGTTTCTTCAGGGAAATTGCTAATAAAGCTGTGAAAAGATAAACAAACACCTCCCTCTTCTTTTAATCGCAATGAAGTCTTCATTTTACAGATCACGACGCAAACAGCATGATGTCTTACTGTATATTAAAAAAAAACAACTTTTCCTCCGGCATTTACAACCAAAAATGTAAATTTGCAAAGTTGAAAGGAGGGAGGGAGTGTGAAAACAGAAAAACCTTTGAGCTTAAAAGCAGTTATCAGCATGGTGAGAAGCCTCTGAAGTTTCTGATGTCAGCACAGCTAAACACAGTGCAGAGTCAGAGGAGGAGACTTCACTGCTCATGTGAGAATAACAACACAACACACACACCGACACAGGATGCATTTCCTTTGCTTTACTAATACTGCAACTGATCTATTTTTAATTTCCCCGACAGCTGCTTGATAGCTGATCAATACTAATTGATCTGTGTGTGTTGGGTCAAACTAAGAAAGGTCAAATGTGACATGTGCACCTGCTTACAAGAAAATGTGACCCTGGTGTTGCTGTTTAATAGCTTGGAGAGCACATTGTTTTATCAACCTTAAAACCGTTAAATGCATGGTGAGGACTTTAATGGAGCACTTCCCCCTTCTTATCTAAGTAGTCTACTTGCTGTCCAGTCACCAAAACAAAATGTTGGCATTTCAACTATTACTATTTCTCTTATAAAAGTTTCACTTTATTGACCGAAGCACAAGTTCAATCAGGTGAAAAAACGTAATTCTGAATGAATAAAGAATACTTTTATCACCATGTGCACATCAGATGAAACATGAGTCTTGCATCTTTGTGAACATGGAAGAGTTAACACTGAAGATTGGATTTCAATATTGATTTTGACTATTTCATTTTTGCAGTTATCATTTCTATTAATAGAGTGTTGTGCTGTGTGGGACCTAAAACGGTTAATATCAAATATATACAAGGGTTAAATGGCAGTAAACTTTTTTCCCCACAGAAAGTAAAAACATAAAGAACAGCTGGTCTTTTAAACTTCTCCAACCCCTCAGCTGCGTTAATGGCCGTCTAGATTTCTATTGAATTATATGAGATGAAGGTCCAGTGTCTGTGCGCCTGGTTATCAGTCATTTCTCTTCCTGGACAGAGACAGCAAGAGGAAGAGAGTGAGGTGAAAGAGAGAGATGAAATAGAGATCAAAGACACTCCTGAGGGAGGCGCGCACACACACACATACACACACACACACACACACACACACACACACACACACACACACACACACACACACACACACACACACACACACACACACACACACACACACACACACACACACACACACACACACACACACTCTCTTCCTCTTGCTTCCATTTAATCTGAATATTTTATAACGTATTGATTATGTGATTTTTTTTTTAATCGTTAATAATGCCTCGATCTTAACTGGAGGCTCTTAAGGAGTCAAAGGTGGATTTGATGCTAAATATGAGTTCAGGAACATATGTAGAAAATAGTTTTAAGTGGAAGAATTTTACGCTGTAATGCTCGAGGATGAATGTACAAATCCTCGGCTCATGTTTAAAGAAGACAGCAGCACGTTTTTTTTGCCGTTGAGTTAATGTAATGTATCCACTTTATTTTTCCTCAGGCAGTGGAGCTCTTACCAGCAGACGAGGGGTCTAATTCTTTGCCTTAAATATTTGAGCTACACTAATGCCTGCCTCATTTCACTTGTCAGACACAATGTAATGAAGCCGGGCTAATGGAGCAGATCCCAGGACAGAGAGGCTGCTCTGTATGCAGGGATCGTATCACAGCCTTACAAGCATATTTCAATGGAGATATTGGATGCAGATGCTCTCATTTCCTGCGATTGTTTGACTTTACATGTCTTTTCCCATTCTCATTGTCCTTCACTGTGTACAAGTGTGTTCTAGCCTCTTCTACGTGGGTATATCTACAAACTTTATTTTGTGTGTGTGTGTCTGTGTGTGTGTGTGTGTGTGTGTGTTTGTGTTTGTGTGTGTGTGTGTGTGTGTAGATCTCTGATGCTCTGATAAAGCGAGTCACATCGTCTCAGGACCAGTGGGTGAAAGGGGCCCTGGAGCCAAAAGTAGGCCCCGAGTTTGACCTTACTCTCACCACCGACTCGCTGCTGCAGACCATCCTGATGCTGGACTTCTGCCAGGGCAAAGGTGAACATACAGAAACACACATGTGCCCTTCAACTGACGGTTTTAATCCTGTTTTAAGACCTATTTTATGACTGCATTTGAGTCATGACTAGACCATCACCTGAACTCATATATTGATTCATGTGTTTCTGTGCAATTTGCCTTTTTACTATACTTTTCTGTATTGATTCCGTGGTTAATGTTTGTTGTTTAAAGGAGAACTCCATTGACTAAGTATTGAACTCATGAAGATGGGGTCCCTCAAGGGAAAAGTTGAAAAAGAACCGTTAAATTCAATATAGCTGAGAGTGATAGTCACAGTTGATTTGTATGGGGTCAAGCTCCAGAAACACTGGATCCTCCATTTCCCACAATGCCACTCATTTGGGTCATTATGGAGCATCAAAATCATGTAGTTTAGACAATGGCTCCTCAGAGTCTGAGCATGTCGCCCTTCATTCAATTTGATTGATTTTAAACCAGCTACATAACCTTTTGTTTGCATGTAGCTTCATTAGGTTTTATGCAAGAATGGAAAGGCCAAAGGGATGGGGGAGGGACTATGCTGGGCTCTCTTCTGTGATTGGTTGTTACATCCTCATTTAGTTAGGTCTGAGGCATCAGACATAAGCTGTATTATGTGCAACTTATTTGTAGTTTAATTGTGGTTGATTTGTTAAACAAACAGTCAGCGGCGGCGCTAATACAGGGGATTGTGTTCTGTAGTTTCCCCTGTAAACACACCAACCTCTTCTGCTGTCACAGTCATTCCTGACCAGCTGACTGTTGCTCTTCTCAGATTACGCTAGTGCTCCAAGTCTGCTCTTCGCTGCAGAGGGTCTCTGTGCTTGAGAAGACTAGCTTTTCACTAGTTAATGTACAGAAACAACCCAAAAGTAGCTAATATTGGCATTTTGTTTTTAATATAACGAGCCTGTGACCATTTTTGAATAATGCTTGAACACTCCCAAGACAAAAAAACCTCCTGTTCTTACCATTCTGCAGATCTTGTGTTTATGCAGCATTAGATCTGTCCCGCTTGGTAAACACTCATGTCTGATGACACTGTCAAGGTTTATCAGTCTTTAAAAACGTTCCTCCTGACTCACAGATGACTTTAAAACACTGTGTGAGAGATTTAGGAGTAAACTGAACTTCATGTGTAAAATGGCCCTTTTAATGGCTCTATAAATAAATGATCTTGTGATGCATAAACATCCTTCACCTAAAGCAAAAAAAATACAAGTACACCTGCTCAGTGAAATATTGGATAATGAATAAAAACTTTCTCACTGTGCTCCTTCTGAGGTTTCTTCAGGATGTACAATAATGTGCGTACCTAATTAGCTATTCATTGGCTGTTGCTACCCAGCAACCAGTTGGCGTGCATGAGTAAACACGGCATCCTTTACATTCATTCCGTCGCAGAGATTACCCAGATGTATTGTTAATGTACATTAAATATGTAATTGGCAGTGCGCATACTTTAATGTGATACTGCTCCACTGAGGCTGTAGAGATCAGACGATTTCCTTTGCAGATGGGTCGTCAACCTTGTTGAAATACTAAATAATTGAAAATATTCTTTGCAATCAATCATTAAGACTTCATAGTGCGGGCAATATTTTGTTTTCTTAATTAGCCATGATGCTTCATTAATTCGAAAATCATCGCAAATCCGTTAAAAAAAGCCAGTATAATCAACACATAATCAGAAAATTACATTTGGTTTAATGCTGTGTAGTTAATGATATTTTTACCATGTGATTTTAATAATTATTCACTCCTAATAGGTTTTAAAATATGCTTATTATGCCTTGTGGTTCTTCATGCAAGCCACTTAATGTAAGCTGTTGAATTTTAAATATATATATTTTTTTATATCTCTTACAAATTTCTCAAAAGTGAGACACATTCAAGCCTGTAAATAAAAGAAATGGGACCTAGATCTGGAGGTCATTATCCTGGTCGAGGTGCATTTGAAGTAGACCTTCTCTAATTTCCCTCTGTCAAGTGAATCCAATACACTTGTAAGAAGTCGAGAGGCTTTGGTCGTCCCTCCTTTGTTCTTTCAGGCCTGTGACATGAAACACTTCTGTGCGTTTCACCACCATCACAACCTTCACAACGTACTGATCATTGGGAACAAAGCGACAGAGTTTAAAGATAGACCGTTGGTTTGCAAGTCTTTGATTTTTCAGTCTTTGACATCCTGAGCATTAACACAGTGAAGGAGGTGTTCTGATTAGTAGCCGGAAATTATTCTCACTCATCATAAGTTAGGACACTGAGGACGTGACCTCACTGTTCTCAATGACAACTACGACCCTGCCTCTGATTAAATTCCTGCTGCATTGACAGCAAAAAAAATAATAATTTATTCCCATTTTTGACACTCAGACAGTATGTTGAGAAATTAAAACTTGAAGTAGAGACGGCGCATCCTCTTCACTGATTCAGTCACTTCTTATCATGTCTCTAATGCAATACATCAACATTTTTCCAGTCCCTGTCCGATCCAACTGCTTTTAAACTTCCTCTGTTTACCTGCTGTTGTATTGAAACTTCCAAACCCACGTCGTATTTCCAGATGTGCAGGAGAAACCGTTAGTGATTCAAATGCAGGCAGCAGCAGGCAGTGGTGAGGCTGAGATGGAGACAGAGAGCCCAGGAGGTATTTCAGAGACTTTTCACAGTAAACCTCTGTTTTCCCTCCTTGAGTTGATTTCTGTCACTCCTCCCTCGTTCCCTCAGCCCTGATGGCCCCTCACAGGCATTTCGGGTTGGAAACTCACCGGTGTTTTTGTCCCACAGCGTCTACCTGGTCTCTGTCCTCTGCATGGTTTCTGTTTCCCAGTTCCTCTCCAATGAACGGCACCTCTGCAGAATATTGATGCCTTCACTGGAATGCAAAGTTTCAGTTACAGACATTTGTTGCCTGAAGTTCTTTTCTGTTTCCCATGCTGGTATTCGGTTACCAAGTAATCATTTTACGACTCCTTCTCTAAGCTTTTTCATTTGATGCTCTAAAGATCTTTTTTCATTTGGCACATTTCCACGTATTTAATGCTCCTCTGCACCTTTTCCACAGCTAATGTTGCATCGTGGTAATGCAAAAGACAAAAGCAAAATATGTTTTGAAGGGCAGCATACACAAAATGATAAAAGGAATACATTACTCCTCTTCAAAAACATTTTAAAAAGGTGTTTCAAGATATCAATACAATGCTACAAAAAATCCCCACTTTCTCCTGGTTGTGGATGAATTAGAAGAAGTACTTCTGGCTGCAAATGCTGTGAAAATGACTGAATTAACTTCTAGACATTGACATGTCCCAAATGAGATCGATTCCTGCACCGTTGTTCCCTCCGTCCTGACTGCTGCCTCTCCTCTGTGTCTTCACTCCTGTTAATTTAGCCGAGAAACATCAGATAACGAATAAAGAAGCGGTGTGAGGCAGACTTCACGAGCCTGAGATCTCCACTTGTGTGTTCAGTGGTTATTTTTACCCTTTGTTGTTTGTTTGTTTCAGCTCCTTTTTTTTGGAGCACAGCTCTCTCCCCGCCTGTTAGCACAAGGATTAGACAGATACGTATTTTTACTAGAAAAATCCTTTTGATGTGAAGCTGGTTCCTCCCTTTTTCCTGAGCCGAGAATCCTGCCCCGACTTAATTCTAAACTATTTCATCAGACTGTCTTTTGAAGATCTTCTGGGAGGTTTTTTACCAAGAAATAAGCCAAATAGAGTTGAATTATTTGCCTCTAGAAGCGCCATGCAGCTGTCTTCAAAGCTTTTATCGGTCAAACCCTTTGGACCAGTCGCACTACCACCTCAATGGGAGGTATCATGTCCTCACATGGCCTACTTAAAGCCTCCACCCAGCTGTTGCCCTGTGAATGAACTCGGAGCTCAATCACCTTTAAGGCTGTTTTAATTTATCTCCTGGTAGATCTACATTAATGCTCCTCTTTCCCTCCCTTCAGTCTGTTAAAAGGCAACCAACCAGCTGACGACATCGCCCTGTCTGTCTTCTCCTCATCCATCCACCCTATCACCACTCCCCCCACTCTCGTTCTCCATTCCCTGCGTACAATCTTTAAGTCTCACCTATCTGTTCCTCCCCACAGTGGAGGTCGGACCCGCGGTGCCGGCCGCTCCACTCCTGCAGCTGGAGAAGTGCTGCACCAGGAACAACAGCGCCACCCTGGCCTGGAGGGTGATTGCGCCCCCTAGCAACCCCATCGAGGGCTACATCCTGGAGCTGGACGATGGCAACGGAGGACAGTACAGGGTCGGTGCCTCACAGAAACACACACAGAGTCAGAATACAAATAATGTCACTTCCGTAGCGAGTCTTTTATATTTAATTATTAATAATCCATACACTGCTCGACTCTGAGTAAAGCTAGCGGGCTAGTGTGTGTAGTAGATGTCATCAATAAACATTCATTTTAAGTGCGTGACTTCTTGAGTCCATGCAGCAGAGAATATGCACGTGCATGCACTTAATCTGCATCTGTAATGGTTGGATTAACATCTGCATGTGCCCTCAGGAGGTGTATGTTGGGAAGGAGACAGTGTGTACGGTGGATGGGCTCCATTTCAACAGCTCCTATAACGCCAGAGTGAAGGCCTACAATGGCATCGGAGTGGGGCCATACAGTAAGACTGTGGTGCTCAAGACCTCTGATGGTAGGTTACGTGGTAGGTTGTTCTTGCTTTTGCGAGATTTTTGTTTCTTCACTTTGATGTGTGATGATCTTGATGATAAAAACGTGTTTCATGACGTTCATTAATTTGTGAAAATTCATTAGATTTTCTCAGAAGATTAATCTGGAGGTAAAGGAAGATGATTAAGAAGCAATAAAACATGTTTCACTCTGGGACATAGATACTGAGGAGAGATAAGGACAATGGATGAAAAGATGGGAAAGAACAGGAGGGGATAGGAAGAGAGAGTGGCAGACAAGGGAAGTAAAGAAAAGGGGAGAGAAAGGGAAAAGGAAATGAAAGGGAGTGGGCAAGAAAAAAGAAAAGATATGGAACAGGTAAGGAAGGAAGGAAAAAGAAGGGAGAGGAAACAGGAGGGAATATAATTAGAAAACAAAGACAAGGACCGAATAGATGAAAGAAATAAAAGGTAAGTAGAGGACAAGAAAGTAAGGAAATAAGGGGAAGTAATGAGAAGCAAAGGAAAGGAGAGAAAAGCCAAGAAAAGAAAAGCGATGGAGGGGTGTAAATGAGGAAGAAACCAAAGGAAAGGGAAAGTATGAGAAAGAGAGAATAATGTAAAAAAAGAAGAGAAATGAGTCAGATAAAGGGGAGAAAAAAGGAGGGGAAAAAGGATAATTACAAAACCTTTCATAACCGCTACAGTGGGATGAGGGAGCAGAGTTTTCCTAAATCATTTCACTCCATACACACACAAACACACATACACACACACACAAACACACATACACACACACACACAAACACACACACACACACACACACACACAAACACACATACACACACACACACAAACACACATACACACACACATACACACAACCAACAATGGGCGTTAGTCTGTTTTCTGACTGATAACCGTTCATCCCTCCCGCCTGTTTCTTTCTTCCGTCTTTGTTCATCCGTAATTCTTTCTGCCTACTCGACCTCTTTTTCTTTCACTCACCCTTCATCGCCTCCTCCTCTTTTTCCTCCAGGAATGTGGCTTTCTTTTAGCTACACGGAGAGAGTTAAATTATGGGATGTGACACTTGTTGGCATGACGAGTAATAGAGGAGGCGACAGAGACTCTGAATTTGACTTTGATGCACCAACACACGCACCAATTCAATTTGTGTATATTTTTTCGTGCGTGTGAATATCGCATGTGTCACCTTGTATTTAATGATGCAGCAGTATTTGTAGTGAGCAAATGAAGCATTTTTGCTCTGTACTCTGTGTGTTTTTACCCTGCAGCTAAACTCCCTCACATGGCCTGCACGACATAATTTACATAAACATAGCCAGACATGGATTCCTATACGTACATTTGTCTGTTCTCTGACTAACAAAAAATAAATGTGACTTGCATATTTCTGTGAGTTCGCTTTACATTAAAAAATAATACAATCTGAAGATTAGCAGGTGGTTATAGCGTCACCAATGTCTGCCCTTTTCTTCCTGTAGTGGCCTGGTTCACCTTTGACCCCAGCACAGCCCATCGGGACATCGTTCTCACTAATGAAAACCAGACCGTCAGCTGCAACAGCTACGATGACCGCGTGGTGCTGGGAACCGCTGCTTTCTCTAAGGTATTTGTAGTCTGCTAAGTCAAGCTTCCTATCTTTGGCACTTGAAATGTAATTCTACTTCCTCTTTAATCTCAGGGGACCCACTACTGGGAGGTCGCCATCGATCGCTATGACAACCATCCCGACCCTGCATTTGGCGTGGCGAGGATCAACACCATGAAGGACATGATGTTGGGGAAAGATGACAAGGCTTGGGCCATGTATGTGGACAACAACCGCTCCTGGTTCATGCACAACAACTCCCACACCAACAGGTAGGTTCAGACAAATGGCTGACAAATATATATTGATAAATAAATAAAATGCGGACATATTTTCTTTACGTCAGTCGTCCTCAGGAGATGGAGTTTGTGCATTTGTCAAAGAAAGATGTTTACAGCACTTAAAGGACTCACAGCTACCGAGTGGACCTTGAGTCAGGAGTGTTTTACTAACTGCGGTTTCTAAGGTCACCTTTGATAACTGTCTATAAATGTATAAACACTAAGTATGCAGCAGTAAAGAGTTGACAAAAATCTATTTATTCAAAGTTAATATTTATAGATGGAGACTTGAGTATTTTAGTGGAATACCTCTTTATCAATAACTCACTCACATTTGTAACTGGCTTATCATAAAGCCACAATCTATCACTGATATTTTACTCACTTTATAATAAAAAAAAACATTTGAAGTTAAAAAATTTTTTTTCCAACCTGGCAACTGAAAAGCTGTATGTACTGATGTTTACACACATCAATACATTACTTTTAACCAATAAATAAGCCAGTTTGTTCAAATCTTTAAATGTGTATGCTTCATCAGAAAGTCACACTCATCTTTCAAATTAATTTAAAGAACAGAAATGATATGTCGATAATAACAGCAGGAGACAGAGACTTTGTGAGGTGATGTTTTCTGCTGTGTACTGCATTCAGTCTCACGTTGCAGAAGTAAACACACACACACACACACACACACGCTGGATAATGATACATACACAGGATGACAGCGGGACCCCGGGGGTTCACACAACGCCAACTAACAAACACACCAGGGAACAGCACAAGAAAGACTGCAGACATCAAAACGTCTCTGCAGCGTCTCTGTGTCACAATGCAACTATCAACCCCTCATTAAACATTTATTAACAAAAAAAAAAATCTTTCTTCACGTCAGACTTTATTTCTCTTCCTCCACCTCCGTCTGTCCAGCCTGAAGATTTATTCGCTCTGCCATTCGCTCTCATGTTGTTAATCATCTCAGATCTCACCTCGTCTCAAATGTTGTTATTTACCACGTATTGATTCTTCATCTCTCGCTGCGCCCGGTCCTGAGGCGGCGTCACGTGTTTGAGCAGGCAGCGTAGAGAAACACGTTTATAGAGGAGGTTTCGATTCTTAGCTTCCAAGTAAAATGACATTTTCAGTAGCAACAGTCTGTGATTTCTTTGATTTTTAACAGGTCAAGAGTAAGGGTTCACCCCAAAGTTATAGTTAGCAGATAGTTAACAGAGGTCTCTTGGTCTGAGGGTACATTTTCAGCACAGACCATACTTAATCACAGCCTATCCTATCGCTCTTCTGTGACTACACTTTTCTGCCAAGGATCTGACACACCAGACGAAGACCCAAATGCACAACTCTTAAGACGGTTCTGTTCTCCAAAAAAGCAGTCTCTTCTGAAGAGAGTTCTTTTCATAGGAAATCAGTCAGTGTAGCAAACAGCCACAAAAAGGGGCTAAAGCAGAGGCAGGACAGGCTGGAAAACAGGCTCAGAAAGCACTCGGAAATCAAACGCCAGAGAGAATTCTGGAACGCTTGCAGCGAAGGGGGAAGAAGAGCTGGCAGAGAAGACGGGGAACACGCAGACTGAATGCACGAGGGAGGTGGGGATAATTGGACACAGGTGAAAGCCATCAGGGAGGGGCAGACAACAGACACGCAGGGGACAGGAAGTGGATCTGAAACCAGAGGAGGGCTACACACCAGAATAAAACGGCAAACAGAACTGAAAGGAGGGTAAAACAAAAACTACAATACGCTGTTTAGAGAATAAAGCATTTATAGTAAATGGTTTAGAGACTATTATAGATCCAATGTGAGACTGAGAGAAAAAGGTGCAATCACAAATGTGTCTGCTACCTCAGCACTATGGGCAGAGCCGTGGATTCATCAACACACAGCACAGTGAGGCTGCTGATGTTTCAGAGCCGTGGTCGGGGCCATAACCTCCGTCAGATACAGTGAGTCAGTCAATCAGTCAGGCGGACCACAGTAATGCTACGAGTCCACAGGGGCATTTTTTTGTACGCGAGGGCTCGTGCAGTTTCCAGCTTTGCACTCTTGACCACCAGCTACACTCTCTGACAATCGCACACACACTCACTGGCTGCATCTGATTGGATGAATGCCACTCGCCATCGTATTTGGACACGTTCTCTTTCTCTGAAATGAGAGGCAGAGAAGCTGCCATACGCACCGGCATCTTAGATTCTTATGGTTTTAAATGTGTAAAGACATTTTAAGCGAGAACTAAGTCATGCAGTTGCTGAATCTTGCATTTGAACTTTTTTAATATAGCTTATCAGGGGTTTCCTGAGGTGGTGAGTCAAGCTGGATGCCCCTGAGGTGCATGAAGTAGCAAAGACCTCAACTGTATGCGAATGGACAATTCCTTTGGACACAAACCTAACTCACTCTCTCTAGTCGCACATTAATTGTCTCGTTGCCAGAGTTAGAGTTAGAGTTTTAATGATGAAAATCACTGAATATTGGATTTAAATTGTAAATACTTTATTAGCAGATGTAAAATAAAACAAGAATATTTTAACAATCTTGAATGGAATCTGGCTCAATTGTGAGTCTCAGTTTTTTAACTTATTCTTAATAAGCTCTCAGGAAAGAATAAAAGACAGAAGTGAAGACAAAAGATTCTTGAATATTTGTGTCAGACTCCCTTATTCATGGTTTTTGACACCTGCTCTATTATATTGTCATTATGATGGATGGGAAAATTGCCATATTTATGCACCTTGTCCACCCTCTCCATCATTTATCCAAGACATTAATTAAAACAGAGCCTCTTTATATAAACCACAAATGAACCTGTTTTGCTGATGTATGAACGTAGATCACATGACTCCAGGTTTAAGATCTTTACACTGGCTTCCTGTCTGTCAAAGAATAGAGTTTCAAAATATCACTTGTGGTTTATGGAGCACTGAATGGTTCAGAGCCAAAATACATTTCTGATCTGCTGTTACGTTGTGAATCTACTAAACTTGGAGAGGCAGCATTCAGTTGTTATGCACCATATATCTGGAACAAACTCCCAGAAAACTGCAGGTCTGCTCCAACTCACCTGTTTTAAATCAAGACTGAAGACCTTTTTATTTACCACAGCCCTTCACTGAAGCAGTGTTATCAATATATATTGGATTTCCTACTTCCTTGATGTCTCCCTACTTTTTTGATGTCTTTTTAATGTGATTTTACACCCCCGTAAAGCACTTTGAGTTGCCTTGTGTTTGGATTGTGCTATACATATAAACTTGCCTTGCCTTATGTGTGTTTGTGTGTGTGTGTGTGTGTGTGTGTGTGTGTGTGTGTGTGTGTGTTCAGGGCGGAGGGCGGCATCGCTAAGGGCTCGACTGTGGGCATCCTGCTGGATCTGACCAAACACACACTGACCTTCTTCATCAACAAGGAGCAGCACGGGCCGACTGCCTTCGAGAGCCTGGACGGGGTCTTTGTTCCCGCTGTCAGCCTCAACAGAAACGTACAGGTCAGTTTGTGTGTGTGTGTGTGTGTGTGTGTGTGTGTGTCGGGATGGTAATTATTGTATATTCTTCAGTGTGCCTGTATGTACTATGTATGTATGCCTTCAGACAGTTATTGCATGAATGAGCAACCCGAGAGATGAATTCAGCTGGGAGATCAGAGCAGCCAAGACGAGACACGATGTGTCTGAGAGCGCTGCAGCCCGAGAGCAAATGATGTAAAAACTGCAGCCTTGTATTCTCTTGTGTCTTGCTGATATAATTCATCACTACATTGATCAACAAAATAAAGCATTAAAGCAACGTGTTCTGGCTCCAGCATTTCTAATGTGAGGATTTATTGAAAAGTGAATATTCTCAGATTTTTAGTCAAACCAAACAAGCAGTTTGAAAACATTACCGCGTTTGAATGAAAGGACCTAGAGATTAATTGGATTAAAAAAGAAAGGCAATACAGAATATGTGGCAGCAGACTGTTCATTTTGCTGATTTTCCAGAGACAAATTCTCTCTCTCGTCTGTATTGCTGCTGTTCACGACCTAAAGCACTTTAAAGCAGCGCTGAGTTGTACATTTGACATCTGAACTTGGATGTGGGAGTATTTTAAGGGAAAGAGTCTGATTCCAGCTTCTTAAATGTAAACATTTTCTGGTTTCATCTCCGCTCTATGACGGTAAACTAAATATCTTTGGGTTGAGGACAAAACAAGACATTTGATGACGTCATGTTGAACTTGGACATTGATAATAACTGTAATTGCAGCCCTGCTGTTGAATATGTTCAATCAATCATGGGTTAATCCAGTGATTGTGACATAAATCTAACTCACTATCATCTGTGTGATCTCAAGTAACTAAGTGTGTCCTCCCTAAATTAAACTACAGGTCAAATACGTGACGGATCTCCTCACGGTCTGTCCTCCGTCTCTTTAAGTGATGATCTCACTTCGTGTTTGCTCTGTTTGTCCCTTCCAGGTGACCTTACTGACGGGCCTGGAGGTGCCAAAGAATACCAAACAGTAGGATGTCCTTCCTCCCTCCGAGCTCGCCCTGGATACAAACCAACGATGTCAGACGCAGCCTCCGCTTCGCTCCGTCGTCCTTCTCAAGGTGCCCTGTGTCTTGGATGCGCTTCAATGTGAAACCCTGCTCCGTAATTCGGGACGAAGGAGATAAATCTGAGTTATTATTGGCTGTAACAAAGTTGATCGGAGCTTGTGGACGTCCCTGCAGAGAGGACTGGAGTTACTGTGGACTGCCATACTGTTCATATCTGAGTTCTTTCCCAGTGAACTCCAACACTTGTGTTATATTCGAGCTTGTACCTACAGCCTGAAACTTCTCCTCGAGGCCTGAAACTAAACTAATCGACCTTCTCACTCTGACAGATTCAACGGTGCAGATCCCCTCGCCGCGCTATAAGTTATGTTTTGAGCTTTTTAGGGGTTTCATTTAAGATTAACCATCAGAAAACAACAACGCTATTGTTTTATAAGTGATTTCAGGAGGCAGAATAACAAGAGAGAATATGATTCAGCAGTGCCCGTTGTTGCTTCTCTCTCAGGTGTGTTTACAGCTTTCAAGGCAGAAACTAGATGAAGAAAGCGTTTTGCAGGAGTTGTAGCAGCACCGCGGGATGCTTCGCTCATGAAATATTTAAAAGCTACGATTTCAGTGCCGGTTGTATCTCAGTTGTTGCTCCGACAAGCACTTATTCCTCTGTTTTCTCTTTTTCATTCTCGAGATTATTTGGTGCTGTTGCCAAAGACATTTACACTCTGAGGTTAAGCTGGGAAGGATCCGGCTTCCGTTCCATTTCATTCTTCAGTAATGTGACGAATCTGCACAGAACGGGAGAGGCCACCCTGCAGGGGAAATGCTCTGTTTCACAATCTATAGTGGCTAATTCATTTATGTAAATCTTTTGGCAGTTAGCGGCGGCTCCTTTCTGATGATGAAGTTTATAGTGGATTTCGGCCCATCAGTCACAGTTTACTAGCTCTACACGTCGTTCTACCTCTAGTAGTAGAATAAAAGGCAGGGAAAGCATTCTACATGCTATATTTGGCCACCTAAGGTAGTTAAAGCCAGGTACAGCCTTAGCTACAGTTATTAGTATAAAGACTGGGACTTGGTGAAACAGCTTTGTTTTTCTGTTTAGATTAAACACACCATGTTAATCTGATCTTTTGAGGTGCTGTTTCCCCATTTCAATGCTATGTGCTAAGCTAACCAGCTGTTGCATCTAACTTCATATTTTGGCTGCAGACATGAGAGCATTATCGATCTTCGCCGATCTTGCCTCTTGGCAAGAAAGCAAGTGCATGCATTTTCCCAAAAGTTAAACTATTCCTTTAAATTCACAGAAACAATAGCCTGACTCTTGCATGGATTTCTTGTCAGTTCTGTCCCTCCAGCCTGCATATTGTCAGTAGTGAAGCCATTAAGTTCTTATCGTCTTTGCCGTTTTATTAATAGCAATATGCTACGACTGGCCTGGAAACCAGACTGATCTGTGAGCTCATCTTTCATTTGTGAATTAGTTTGTCCGTGGCAACTTAGATCATTATCAACATAATTCCACATCGTTTCAGATGTAGTTCAAACAGACATTCTGCATATAAGATCAAGTTTTCCCTTTTAATTCCTCTTAACATTTCATCACACGGGAATATTCAGCCTGACGCGTTTAGCATTTTGGTTAACTTTGGTCTCTCCTCCAGAATTTTAATGAAGTTCTAGGTGTGAAAATGATTTGGCCCCTGAGCAGAAGTTTGTCATGACTAAGACAGCGACGTGTCAGTGAGGTTAGAGGTTAAAACACGCCTGTAGTGCTATTTAATAAACTGAGGGGGGCCTGTGTTAATTTGGTTGCCAAAATTGTGTGCAAACAGTTTTTTACCTTGTCCTGTTGAATTAATCAAAGCGATGGAACGAGGTCTGCTCGCTGCCTGCGGGAGCATCTCCTGCCTTCATGTTGTTTTTCCTGCAGCCTCTCCCGGACTTTTCACCCCGTCTCATACAAAAATGAAATGGAACTGAGCCGAAATCTGACTTTTTTCGTGTCTTGTTTTATAACACCAAGAAGCAGATGAGGAAAGCGCGGCCGTCTCATGGTAATTTCATCCTGTGCTCATCTCTCAGTCTCTCTGTAGAGTCTCCGACGCTTTCAGGCATCTTCAATCTGCCGCACTGAAAAACGATCTTGATAAGTCACATCAGGTAGAGCTACGTTTGCTGCTACGCTTCTCATCAGGGATTGGATACAGCAGCCTGTAGAGGACAGTAGCTTCAACATTCAACCAAACCACTGTGACTACGACTATAAGATGTTTGGACATACATGACCCATGATGTATATTTTATCTTTTATCTCGATGCAGCAGAGAATGGAGGAGGTTTTCTTTTTGATCAGTTAATCTTGGATTTTATCATTAT
>CAEMYA010000321.1:624090-639912 GCA_903131615.1 Diplodus sargus | reverse complement strand
ATCAAAAAAACCTGTAAATATTGCTCTGTGAGTTGTGATTATGACGCGTGATGTTAAGCATGGATTAAGCATCGAACACGTTTACAAAAATATCTGAAGCTGTATTGTAAATAGTGTACTGTGTTACTGTCTCTGCGATGAGTGATGTTAAAGCCAACTGCTGCCACAGATCGCCCTCTGCTGGCCGACGGTGGCGACAACAGGATTCATGCATTTCTCTCCTGATCCTGTCGTCCGGTCTTAACCAACTGTGTGTTTTCATACCTTTAAATGCCGACTTTTTAAAACATGTCAGCAGCCAAGACAAGTGTCACATCTCGTACTATCTCATGATATTCAGACATTTAATCAGGGACATAAAATAGCAGCCATTACGTTTTTTTTTATACATACTCTGACAAATTATTATGATTGCAGGCAACACTTAGCTCTGATTTAACTTATTTTCTTATAAGCTCTCAGTTCAACATAAACTTTAAATATCAGGTGACAGAAACAGTCAATTAAAGTGGGTATTTCCCACTGTAATTAGTGAGTTTTATTTTCAATACAGCAGCAGAACTATAATTATAAATTGTGTTAGCCTGCAGATACATTCTTTTAAAGGATTTATTTAATTGTAGAGCATTAGAGTGGTTAAATAAGCTAATATCTTTAAACCTTGGTTGGTTTTCCTTCTTGATTTTGGGTTGTTTTGTAAAAACAAACAAGGGTCACGATCGAGGCCATTTTGGGAGTTTGGGACGGTGGGATTATGTTTTTATTCATGACTTTATAAACTGTTACCTAGAATGTTAAATGACATTTAGATCCTAGAACCGTTAACACGCAGCATATTAAGCTAACATTTAAGTATGCAAGAAATCCAACGAGCTCAACTGGCTATTTACACCTGATGCTGCAATCAAACTGTGTGGGAAAGATTATTTTATAGCAGTTTAAAACATCTATAATGTATAAAGCGACTGAGTGTGGAGTGAAAGGAATCAGTCATTATAATGAACCCACATCCAACTCTGCATTTTAGCATCTCTCAGCTCATTGTTTTGGTTTCTGGCCATCAACTTTGCCCTTTTGATTCACTCGGGCTGCTCTCAAATCGCAGTTTTTAATAAAAGAAGCCCACTGTGCAGCAGACAGACACAATAAGCAACCAACTGCTGAACAAAGAGGAGCATTTGTGAATGCGGATTGTGTCTCCTGTGTGGTTTCATACAAGAAATTCACTGCATTGCTAAGAATAAATCAAGTGGAATCATTCAAGTCTATTTTCTAGCGGTGCTGTCTACTAGTCCTTACGTCTACCGTTTTTCCCACATGACCTGAATGCAGCATTAATGTAAAAGTCAGGATTTGAACCAGTTTGTCTCGACCCAGAAAGCAAACGTCTAACAATCTGCCCAAAGGGTTTTTTTTTTTAACCGATGCTCCCCAGAATGCCAGCCACCACCTAAGGGCTACATTTGCATCTCGCTGCTCGACTCCGCTCAACCTTCCCCTCTGACCGTCCTCCCACCTCTCACACCAGAGCGGAGGTGCAAAGTCGACCTGCCCCGAGGTTCACTTTGCTATAACCAGGAATAGATTTTAGGTCCATGAGTGAAGCGAGGCGTCTATCGCATCACCACGAGGGGAACCATTTGCTTTTTCGGAAAGTCTGGACGATTCTGGGTTACACGTCTGCGGGCTGTGTTGGTGTCAAAAACGGCACAGAGGTGGTCGTGACTGGAGGGAATAAAAGCTAATACTGCACGGTGCAGAAAGTTAGATGGTGTGTCAGGTCAAGTGAGGTCATGCGTTTTCCTTTCCCCGAACACACCGTTTTAATATCCAAACAATACTTTATGTGACAGATACAGACACAAA
This sequence comes from Diplodus sargus, assembly GCA_903131615.1. Classification (NCBI taxonomy): domain Eukaryota; kingdom Metazoa; phylum Chordata; class Actinopteri; order Spariformes; family Sparidae; genus Diplodus; species Diplodus sargus. The sequence goes on along the minus strand of CAEMYA010000321.1, from coordinate 638,046 downwards.
TCACATATTTAAGTCACACTGTAGTCACTCCTGTCTCAATATGGTATTGTTGAGTGCTTGTTTTACGGCATGTCCCTTTACCCGACACTTACCCACCCATGAATGTGAGATATTTTACTAATTTAACTTCAGGATTTGATGCAGGGAAGGAAGCATGTCACTGCTGTTAGCTATTTAAACAAATGGCAGATTTATTTACTCTATAAACCATGTAAATATATTTAATTACATATTTATTTTCTTTTGGATATCGCCCTGTTCAATTTGCTCGGTATAGAAGTTGAATGGCTACTGATGATATATATATATACTGCTTATGGTTTGTTGCCCAGGGTTGCAGGTTAAAAAGAGGCTCGCCGGCTACAAAAAACAGATTCGCTTACAGCTTGAAACATGTGCGATGTTCTGCAGATAAGCTTCAGATTTCCTCATGCTCTTTTTTTATATATATATAAATATATGAATAACACAAAAGCTGCTTCAAGAAAACGGTGGGAATTTGTGACCTCACCCAGACGCACACTGCCAGATCACACACACTGTTTCATCGTCGCTCAGAGTCCATCCGTTTTTTCGTTTGAAAAGAGCTGGTTCCTGGAAAGTTCTGTGATGTTTACACCAAGAGCGCAGAAAAACTACACTGGCCAGACCAGACCTGCTTTTCTTATGATCCATTTCGGAGGGTTTGTATGCATTTCTTCATGAAAACTTCTGCCAAGACTTGTGTGTATGTTGTTTTTTGATTTGAATAATTACCCCCATCTGTCCTGTCATGACCCCCTAACCCTCCCTGCTGATGTAAATGTAAATGTTTTGTACGACTACATGGTTTGTATATGAGAAATGCATTGTAACTGCATAATTTTGAAAACTTTACAGTGTAAAAACACGAGAAATGCAAATGTCTCCTTTTTTTTTTGGTCATTTATAAAAACAAAATAAATTAACTGTGAAACAATGATTTATAAAAGTCTCCAGTTTTATGCGTTAGCGTTCTGACGTGGTGTTGCGGTCAGAGTCCATTTTGGAGATGGATAGATTGGATTCTTGACTCAGCAGTCTGTCACCATTAAGTCTCATATTTTACTGCAGACCAGTGATGTGTCCTCTGGAAATCAGCCTTACAGCTCACGTCCACTTCCTCCTAACACTGCCAACAGTCCTGCAGTGAGCTGAGTCACAAACACAGTCATGGATATCAGCTCTTCCTCTCGGTATGCTTGTATTCTCCCATCGTGGAGGATTTCATCTCTCACCTGCAGACATAAACACACACATTTACGAACAGTAAAGACTTGAAGGCGTCACCTTATTCATGAATTCCTCTCAGGTTCCTGACAAGATTAAACTCACCCACACCTATTTGCCGCGCTTGTTGCCTTTGATTTTCTGGATCTCCTTGGTGCTGAGGATCAGCATGCCGTTCTTGAAGCGGCCCACCTGACCTGTGAGGGCCTTATCAGAACCAGAGGACCCCCCCTTCTTCTTGTTCCTGTCCCTGGTGCAGATGGAAGCAGAGGAGAACACAGGCTTCAGCCAAGAAGATCAAACAAGACCGACTGTTAAAAAATCTGGCAATTGTAGATTTTCTATGCTTAATCTTGACGGAGGATGTTTAAAATATTAGCGCTGTTTTCAATCCATATATTATGATGAATTACTAGTAACGAAAGATGCATTATATCCTGAAATACTGAGGTTAGGCCTGGGCAACATATCAGTATTAAACTGTTACCGTGATATGAGACTACATCACGTCTTAGTCACTGGATATCGTGTGACGGCATGAGTGTTCTCTGTTCCTGGTTTTAAAGGCTGTTACGGCAAACTGATGTAAGTTTCTATACTCACTGTTCTAGTCGGTCTAATACTCATCTTTACCCTGGCAGTTATTATATCCACATGACAAAGAATATTTATCACATTGTGCCATGAAACACATGTGAAAGTACCTTCTGTCACCCTGACAATATTGAAACAATATCGATAACGAGGTATTCGGTCAAAAACATGATATCTGATTTTGTCGTCCAGTCCAAGCATTTCAAATTACTGACATAGATATTGTGTATCGCAACACCCTTTTTATGTTACATCGTCCAGACCTATTATGAAGATAAAATGCATGCTGCTGTGCTGAATCCAGACTGTGTTTTGCAAATGAAAATGTTGGCTTTGATTCTCTTCACAGCACCCTTATGCTCTGCAATCTCCATGAGGAAAACGCTGACAGATGTATTCAGCAGTGGCTGTCTCACTCACCTTGGACCACTCTGCTTCTTCTTCTTCTTCAGGTCCTACAGAGCATCGACAGAAGGTATAAGAAGGAGAAGAACAGACAGAATAAGAATTTGATAACAGACTTAACTTAACTACAGTCCTGATAACCTTTTAACTGAAGAAAACTAAACAAAACACATGTGCTTATAATGAGTAGACGAGTAAAGCTGAAACCCCTCAGTGTGGACTGAGAGCAGCTGAGGGTGCAGGTCTTACCGGCTGGACCTCCTCCTTCGCCTTCTGCTTCTTGTCTTTGATCTGCTGCTGCAGCACTCTGTAGTTCACATACTCCTTCTTAGGCGGCTGATTAAGAAACAAGACTTTAGATGGGGGAATTTTTTTTGTCTCCAAGCTATTAAAAAGTCTAACTAATGAAAGAAGCTCGCAGCGTGAAGCTAATTCATTATGTATATCGTGGATCTTACTCTGGCTCCCAGCATGACGGCTCGGTCCTGTTCAAAAACACGCTGCTGCTCCTTTTTATAGCCTGTGATTCCGAACCGATGGACCTCGAGACGAGCCTGAGGAGAACACACACGGATTCAGAATAATGACAGTTCTACATGTCGACGCGTTAACGGTTTTCACCAGCAGTTAAAATTTGCATGATCAATTTTTAATAAAATGTAATAAAAGACCTTTTCCAAGTTGAGAACTTCTATCGGGTCATTTTGCTTCTTCTCCGTCATCTGAAGGGCCTTGAAGACAGCGCGCACACCGGAAGGCAACGGAGATCAGAGGGGGAGATAGGGGAGATGAGTTGAATGCATTATGACAAGAAGAACATACACAGAGAAGACGGACTCAAGGTCACACAGTCGCATGGAGGAGGGCGGGTCTTAAAATGTCAACTGGAAAAAGACAAGTTTCTCAAATGAAAATGGTTCCGTGTTCATTGTCCGTAAGATATAAAGTTCTCGTGAGCGGACATGTGGTCACTTCCCTTTGAAAAACAGATTTAAATCACTTCACTGTCACCACCTTCTACTCTTTCTTAGATCAGAAACTGTAATGGTCATTTCCACCGTTTCATCCTGTAAAACAATGTGTTTTGTGCAATAACATACAAAAAGGTCCAAACAGCCGGGTCCTGATCATTTGAATAATTTAATCACATTACATTTTGCAGTAAAATTGGATGAAAACTGCTTAAAGTCTGATTTGAAAAACACAAAGTGAAATGTATTTTGCATGAAATTCCAATGCAACAAGGACAGACAGGCACAATCGATGTTTCTAAGAATCTGGACATGTGTTGGATTGTTGTTTGTGACTCAGGTCACAAGAATCATCCAGTTCCACAGATGAGGTGTTTGGAAGATGCAGAATAAACTTTTTTGGGTTGTTCTGTTGTTGTGCTGATTTTGAGCCTGGATATGACACTGAAGAGCAGAATGAACTTTTAAATTGAAGGTTTAATGATTGGACAATTACATTAATTGATAAGTCGATCAAAGACTATTCAGAAGCTATTCTGAAAGTCTATTATGAGTTTTAGTTAATTTTCAAACAGAGAAGAGAAACATGTTGAACTTTAAGCTTCTCAAATGTAAGGACTTTAGTTTGTTTTCACGTTATGGGACGGCTATAGCTTAGGAAGGAGAGCGGGTCATCTAGTAATCAGAAGCTCGCTGGTTAAATTCACGTATGCACATATACCTTTATGCTACTCTTAGATCTTCACCTCTAACGTGACAAGACGTTGACATGAACGCATCAGAGATCAGGCCATACCGTATGGAATCAATGGGATTGGGCCATCATACCATCAGACTTTGCTGGACTTTAAGTATCATGCTGTAGACTTACAGGCACTTGGTCAGGAGCTGCCGTCTGCTTGGTTTTCAGTTTCTTCCTGGGGTCCTGATATGTGACCACCTCCACCTGACTCACCTGCTGGGCAGCTGGACCTGAATAAGACACGACACAGAGAAATGAGCAGTGGATGGAACTGTGCACACAGTGTGTCCGGAGCCTGGGATGCTAAGATAAGACGTTTATTATGCATCAGTTTAACTGCTCAGTGAAGCGTATTTAAACATGAATGTGCCATGACAAATGATCTGGCTCGACTCCTGGAGACGAAATGAGCCAGTGGAGGGCATTCGGTCTGTGTCACAAGTGAGTGGTGTTGTTACGCAGCTCGTTGCCAAGCTGCCTACCTGTTCGCTCCGTCTTTTGTTGCAGCTGCTGCTGCTCGGTGCCAAAATGATCTGCTCTGCCGTCCTCGGGGTCACTGCAGATATTCTCGCCGGCTGAGAACTCTTCTTCCTCATCTTCTTCTCCACATCTTTTTCGGTTTTTCTTCTTCTGAGACTTCTTTTTGGATGCTGGTCCATTACCTGCACCAAACGTCAACAACATGAGCATGAAATACAGCCAAAATACATTTAATCCAAGTTCCTGCAACTTTTGGTAAAACATGATTAATTATTCAGTGCTCTTAATATTCTTTCTCTGGTGAAGTGAAGGACACACAAGGACAAAGCTGATATTAGAGCTGCAACAGTTAATGCATTATGTGTCAACTATTATCATTATTATTATTAAATGACAATGTGTCCTGGTTTATTTACCATTTACTTCTCTATGAAAGTAATCTGGGTAACTTTGGGTTGTGAACAAACCAAGACATCTGACGACATCAACAGGCTTTGGGAAACACTGATCCGATCATTTGTCACCATCTTCTGACACTTGATAAACAGAACAACTAATCTATTAATCGCAAAAATTATCAGCAGATTAATTGACATTAAAAATAATCTTTAGTCGCAGCTGATTACAATCTTCAATCCAGACAACAGCCTGGCTCGGCTTCGGAGGCACAAGTTAACAACTTATACCTGCAGTTACACGTTCATTTAAAGCAATCTAAGCAACGCAGTATGAAAACCTTTGCCGTACCTTCTACCATTAAAAAGCTCATAATGTTCAGTTTGTATTGCCACTGTCACAGAGGCGTTCAGTTAACTTATTATAGAGGTTGCAGTTAGTGAAAAAAAAGTGGCCACTGATACAAATATTTGCTTATGTTTGTAATGTTTGACAGTTAACTTACTATATATATATATATATATATTAAACTGAATGGGTACATAGACATGCAAATCCAGCTGGCCTAATATCACACACACACACACACACACACACACACACACACACACAGCAAAGGGTTTCTCTTTTTAATCTGACAATATCTACTTTTAAAATGATTTGAATGCTGGGGACATACATGAACCTTATTAGAGGTGGAAAGTAAACATGTCGGTTGCTAAAGTAATGTAATTTAGTGCCGTTTAGCGGAGCTTTGAATATAACTAGAGATTATTGTCATTCTCTGCCACTTTATTCTTCTACTCCACTATAATTCAGGGGCAAACACTGCACTTCAGATAAATGCTCCACTGCATTTATCTGAAAAGCTTAGTCACTGGTTACTTTGCAGATTTATTTTAATCATACTAAATATAATCAACAAATAAATGATGATGTTATTAAGTTTATTGATCAGAGGGAAAATTCTAAACATTATTAAAGTAGTCAAAGCACCGTCACCAGCACCAACGTTGTAGAACCAACGTTTGGCAGCCCGCTGGATTCACCAGCAATCACTTCCAGGACTTGTATTAATAGCAACGACTCGCTTTCACTAAATGTTTATGTGATTTCAGTGAGAGGTGACCAGCTAATGCTAGCATTGGGGTAACATTAGGTACATTAACGTAAGTTAAATAGTCCTGGCTGAGATAAAGTGCCACGACTCAGACAACGGCGAATTTATTATTGTTTTAACTACTATACTGTAGCAGCAGCGCCATGCTGACACAAACCAGAAAGAAGGAACAGTGTTTTTCAGGCAACACCAGCCTGCTAGAGTATGCTAGTAAAGTTAGCTACCTAGCTAACTCCACTTACCAAAGTCATAAAGTTTATCCAAGACGTTTTCGAGAAACAGAGAGTCTTCGTCTGCTTCTCCGTTTGTCTTCGAGGTCATTTTGGGCAAATGATACGAGCAGGTTAACGTACAAATACAACGTTTCAGCACTCAAGTCAGCGAGAACAGTCCTGGTCAGAATGACAACAAACCGTGAACACACGTGGGATTTGCAGCGCAACCGAGTTGTTCCTTCCCGGCTACCGTAGATGAGGAAGTGGCACGGAAATGCCAGTTTACTCGCCCATGAGAAGTTCCTCAGGTGCTGGAATCAACTAAAAGTGTCATATCAAGAGGAGGAACCGTAAAATAGTTCGTGCACGTATAACTCCACTTCATGTAGTGTGTATGTGTTGCTGAAGTGTGACAAAGTATGGCGACCGAAGCTATTTATCCGGTACGTATGCTAACGCTCACTTAGCTCGCTGCTATGGCTCAATGCACTCTGACATTTGACGTTTCATTCAAACAGCTGTTTGCCAAGTTCATATTAATGTGACAAAAGGACGTCGACACATTGTCTTCCGTCATGTACAATTAGAAAGGTTCATGTTTTGCTTTGCGGCAATTTTTTCACTGCTACAACGGACTGTTAAGCAATCACCACTTTTCACATTTCACATGTTCTGTAGCCTGACGGACATTTTGTTCTAATGTCACCAATTCGTCACTGTTTTAGTGCAACACTCTTCAGGTTAATGCTGCTACGATGTCACTGTTTTTTGTACTTGTGGTTTAAAATAATTTAATTGTCTAAATGAACTCATGTGCTGCAAAAATGCCAATCTGCAATTGAAACACTGATACTCCAGATAATACTGTCTGCTAATATTCTATACTATCTTGGACATTTATAATATAACTGTATACTTTAATTTGCTGAGCACCCCTAAAGGTGCAATCTGCAAGAATTTGCCATCTATCAAAATTCCATTCAAACCAAGCAGGGGGCAGCATATAACCAGATTAACCGCTGTAGCTATGTTTAGCTCAGTTAGCTGTGCAGTTAGCGGTCCCATTAAAGGAGCTCGGAGCACCGGGGAGTGATGGTGTCTGCATCACTTGCACAGAAGCTTTGGACCAGAATGGGGCAATGCTAGCTGGTTGTCATGCTAACCAAATAGATACCTCTGCAACACAAAACATAGACATCTTAAAGTCAAAACTGTTATTCTTTTCACATTAAATTGACAATTCATTTAATTTTTAGAATGTTTTTAGCTAAAATTGTTGCATATTGCACCTTTGATTACAAGTAAGCTCAATCTTGGCTACATTGAAATGCAGTGAAGTGTTGTAAAACAATTTACTTTTGATGTACATTTGCTTGAGTGTTTTAATCTACTACTTTGCATCATTACTACGCAAAGGGAACTTTTCTTGTTTTAGTGTATTTCTGAGCTCTAATCGTTGGTTATGTTATATTGTGTAATATTTTTTATACAAAATGCACAGCAAACAAATCAAATATGAAAAAATCAAATCACAAAACATGTATAAAACAGTAAATTAGCTCCACCTCAAAAATGTCACAATGCATTTGTGCTTTCACCTAAGAACATTTCTAAATTCAGAACAGTATTTTATTATCTTATTACTTATTCATTTGTTGCAAAGACTGGCACCCTATAATCACGGCATCTACCATATTTTTCTGTGCATCAGAGAAACCTTACTTGTCAAGATTTATTCAACCCATGAGGCTTTTTTGTAGTAAATGTTTCACAATCAGGGCACTGCACTTTCGTGCCTTTTACAAAAACTGTAGAATAGATCCTATTCAGTTGGTTTGGTCACTGCTTCTACACTGTGAAATGTATCAATGAAAATGTATAGTCAAATATTTTATGGCTACAATTATCAACACTGAGAAATATGAGTATTGTCTGATTATAATGTAGTGTGATGTTCTTGTCTTTCCAGCACAGAGACCCAATGCTGAAGAAAAGAGATGACTTTGAGGACATGTTGGAGGAGAGGAGGAACTCCAGCGACCTGCGATACGCCCTCCGATGTTACACTCCTGTTCTGTACAAAGGACTGGCGCCCTGTAAAGCCAGCATGCTGAAGAGCATGGTGCTTCAGTCGGATCAGCTGCACCATGTCATCGGTCAGGTTAGTTAGAAGTGGGCTGACAGCAGGTTGATATCCTGGTTTTACTTGATGGATGGATCTCAGGTTAGTTCAGGCAGTTTTAAGCCTTTATGATTGAGAGACTCAGCTGTTTTATTCAGACACGGCATCGACTCTCATACAGTATATAATGATTCGTAAAAGCAGCTTTGTGCAAACTACAGTGTGAACTTATTTGTGTATCTTTTTGTATGAGTCATGCTGTAGCATAAAAGCTGTAAGTATTAAAGGTGCAGTTTGTAAATAGTTGAGCCATAGATCTCATTGCCAGGTCGTTGAATACTGACGCTTTGGGATGTTGATTGGCCGGGCGTACCAACCCAAAGCGCCAGTTTATAACCTGGGAATGAGATTCAACAATCAAGTGTATTTCTGCAACATGTCTTTTTGCACCTGTTAACCATAATCAGGTTGGTACAGAAATGTCGAATTTTATTAAGCTTTTAATTTAGAGCAAAATATTACATAAGCTTCAAAAAAATTTGAGCAGACTATAAATACACAGCTGAACAACTACAAACTGTGTTGGGGAAGCATTTTTAAAGTCATTGCTTTTCAAGCTACCAGTTACTGCACGATGGAATATGCTACAGCATACAGTAAGCGAGGGAGAATTCTAGGTTGGTTAAGTAAAGTTACTTGGAAAAATTAATTCAACGTACTTGGTAAAAACAAACAGAAAAACAAAAAAAAGTCACACGGCACCAAAATATTACACTCAGTTGAGTTTATTGCAAAAATGTGTACTTTGTACTTTCCTTTTATGACACAAAGCTGTTTGTAATCCAGTAGCTAACTACACAAGAACTTGCAAAGAAATAATTTAATTTGATTGAATTGTAATGAAAATATGGCGAAGACAACCAGCAAGTTACTTATATAATGGCTTCAGTTCATCTCTCCACAAAACTGAATACAGAGTGATAGAAGCTAGAAAACAAAAAAAGTAGGAACATAGACAAATATATTTTAAGTATCCTCTAGGTTTCAGAAGTGGAATGTATTGACCTGATTGACCAAAAATGTTCTGACTTTTTTATTTTGTACTTGACGGGATAACTTTTTTTTTTTTTAATTGTCAAGGTTTCCAGAGAGACGGGCAGGGCGGCTGACGACGTTCAGGAGGAGGCGTCGGCCATCTTGGAGGAGATGGCTCACTGTCTGCAGCTCAGCACGGTTCGCTTCTTTGCTTTCACGCTCAGCAAGGTTTTCAAAACCTTGTTCAGGAGCATCTGTGTCAACGAAGAAGGCATCCAGAGGGTGAGAACACACACAGGAAATGTGATAATATCAAGATGACTATGGCAAATAATGATACACAGCTAATCTGCTCTCTGCTTTGTTGTCAGCTCCAACAGGCCATTCAGGAGCACCCAGTGGTCCTGTTACCCAGCCACCGTAGTTATATGGACTTCCTGCTGATGTCATACATCCTGTACACCTACGACCTCGCTCTGCCCGTCATCGCTGCCGGCATGGGTGAGTCCATGAAGACATAAACATGTCTCATAATATTTGATTCATCATTACAGTAAAGTATATTTCTCATGTTTCCTTTTCAATCAGATTAGAGACACTCCTTAATTTTGTGCAGTCCAATACAACATCACTTTTGCATGTAACCCTACAGTTTGTGTGTCCCTGCAGACTTCATGGGGATGAAATTTGTTGGCGAGATGCTGCGGATGTCTGGAGCTTTCTTCATTCGCAGGTCGTTCGGTGGAGACAAACTGTACTGGTCGGTCTTCTCAGAGTATGTCAAGACCATGCTCAAGGTGAGGATGATGTTTTTTTTTCTTTTTCTTTTAATCATTAGGAAGTGACCCTTCCTGTTGTGTCCATTTTAAGTGTTCGGGAGCCCTGTTCTTTAATCAAGAGTGGACAACCCGCACAACTTACATATGTCAGGTCATATTGTTGTCTGTAGCTTGTAGATGGAAAATACTGGAAGAGAATATTTGAGATTTTTACATCTTTGTTTTTCCTTTCAGAATGGTTTTGCGCCAGTTGAATTTTTCTTAGAGGGGACCAGAAGCAGAACGTCCAAGTCTTTGACGCCAAAGTTAGGTAAGTCACAGGAAGAAGCAACTGAAAACTCTCCCAGCTTCACATGGAAAAATAAAATTCAGGACAGATCTGATCCTGTATTTTCTTTTTCTTTGGTGTGTCCTGTTGGTCCAATTGTTAAAACAACAGAAACATGCACAGAATATCTTCTTGGTATTTTGGCACATAACAGTCATTGTAAACCTAGTAAAAGAGAAGAAAATAGAAGAGAAATTTCCCTACAAAATGCAAAATATGTTTTTTTTTTTTTTTTTAAAAGAAGCTGAACAGGATTTTTAGAAAACAACTGTATACGCAACAAAAAAGCAAAGCCGTTGTGCAAGCATCGTTGCTAATTTCCTCAAGCTGGAAATCCTTAAACAATTTGATTTCCATGTTGTCACCCTCATGAAACATAGTTTGGGTTGTTTATAGCTCAATAAAATGTGATTTCATGTGATGAAGTAAATGAATCATTTTGAGTGTATACGTGTATATTACTAACTCATGTACCATGGAAGTAAGTCAAAGCTTGACTGTTCTTGAAAAGTGCTCAACAGAAGCCTGTTTTCTGTGGTGATATTCCCTGATGTGAGTATAGATCTTTGTGTCCTTTTGCAGGCCTGTTGAATATAGTCATGGATCCATACCTTAAAGGAGAGGTGTACGACATTAACGTGGTCCCTGTCAGTATCAGCTATGAGAGGATCTTGGAGGAGGCGCTTTATGCCAGAGAAATGCTGGGTGTTCCCAAACCCAAAGAGTCCACTTCAGTGAGTCATTGAAACATCCCACTTGTTTTATAAATGAAAAATGAAAACATTTATATGAAAAACCTCAAAAGTGATATTTGCAGTATGAAAAATCCTGCATATATGTGTCTTTAAACCCCAGCTTGGACTGCTCATCACTGGTTCATTTTCTCCATTTTAGGGTCTGTTTAAAGCCAGAAAGGTCCTCAGTGAGGACTACGGCAGCATCCACGTGTACTTCGGTCAGCCAGTGTCTGTGAGGAGTTTAGCTCAGGGCAGAGTTAATCGCTGCCAGTTTAACCTGGTACCAAGGTATCAACCGGCCCAGAGTTTCTCTGTCTACACTAATGTGGACTAACTATATGTTAGTCCCTAACTATATGTTTTTCTGTGGACAGACACATCCCCAGGAGACCCAGCGAGGAGATCCAAAGCTTTGTGAATGACTCCGCCTACAGGCTGGTGCGAGCCCAGGAGGAGAACATGGTCCTGAAGCCGTGGGTCCTTCTGGCCTCCCTGCTGCTCCAGAACCACCACCAGGACCGGACAGCGGGGCAGAAACAGGGCATGGTGCTAGAAGAGCTGACTGCACAAGCTGTGTGGCTCCGGGACATGTTCCGAGAGTACGGAGCCTTCCTCCACTGGCCCGGTATGAACACAGTACTCAGCTTTTAGTGTTCATCAGTGGTGCTGCTGGATCTCTGTGTGGGCCGACTGACAAGAAGGCTTTGATGGAGTTTAAAATGGAATGTTAAAGGGGCATTCTGTCTGTTCTGATTTGTCTTTCCCTTTCAGACCACATCTCTCCATCAGAGGTGGTGTCCTCCAGTCTTTCCCTGCATCGAGGTCTAGTGAGGGTCTGTGAGGGCCGAGTCCAGCTGGCAGTGGAACAAGGTTTGTGTTTGAACGATGGGTTCAGTTTCTGTTTTTCTTTCTTTTCTTTTTATATATACATACACCCCACACAGTTAAGTTATACTGAGTACATTTCAGGCTTTTATCTGTCGCTTACACAGTCCAGTACATACAGGGCAACATGAGATGATTCCGATTCAGTCAGTGTGTTTGAAAAGCCAACAGCTGGATTTGTACATTTGCTATGAAACTTTTCTATCACGCCACTTTTTGAAAGACATTCCTGCCATTATAAAATGGCTGTCTCATGTGAATGCCTGCACTCAGACTCAGTGAAGCCCCCGTCCACACTGCCTGTTCAGGGCGTGAATGTTATTCCACCACGCCATTCTGTGTAAAAAAGCATGAATGCTGAATGGAGGGTCATTGTTTTTCTGCCCTTTTAAGCCGTGTAAAAAAACAAAGCCTGCACAATGACTCTTCTTAATGGCAGTACTGTTGGACCTCTTTTTAAAAGAGAAAGGCAAGACAGTCTGTAATTGTATTGACCATAGCTTTGACTTTCATGTAATATTACAGTTTTTAACCATCCATTTTCTGTTAGTGATTTTAACAAAATAAACTGTATCATGAAAACAAAATCAAAAAATCGAAATCAAACTTCAAAATGTAAATCAAAGAGCTGCTGCTGCACCATGGTCCTGTGATGTACACAGGTAAAAAATAATTAATTTTTCCAGAAAGCAAGCAAACAACAAATGAACTATATTGTCATTCATCATCTGTTCATACACCAGCCTCCACTTATAAGTGCCCAGAAGTGGAGTTATAAATGATGACACAGACATTCATAAACACTTGGGTCTGCGTACAACCACATCATAGCGGTCATAAAACATTTTTACTGTTTACAGATGCTAAATCATGAGTGATGTAGCTTCGTCGTCTTCTGACTTTAAACTTTGACTTGACGCAGGTGGACAGGTCAAACCAGGGGAGCCTCGCAGCACCGTCACTCCAGAAGAGGAGCTCTTGAGCCAGGCAGTCATCGTACTCTCCTGCGCCTCGTACAGGAACCAGGGGCTGCACGTGTTCCTCCGACCGGCTCTGCTGGCGTCAGCCATCAACGCTGCTTCCTCCAACCAGAAACGTAAGGCGTATGCTGCTGTTTAAACGCTCTCTACTTTTTTATTTAACTTTAGCCAAATTTAGTCAGACTTTGTACTTAAATGAATGTATTTTGACATTTCTTACTGAAAATTATTCTATTATACCTCAAAATTAAAGGCCCAAATACAAAAGAATTTTTTTTTAAATTTTTGTTTTTTATTACAGAGGAGGTCTTCAACAGTTTCAGCTTCCTCAGGAACATGTTCTCCAATGAGTTCATCCTCTGTCCTGGAGCTACAGTGCAGGTGAGGACAACAATATTTACAGAAAACTGAATGGTTTTTCAGGTATGCAGCACTGATTCGTATTTCACTCATGTCTTGCAGGACTTCGAGGAGGCCTGCTACCTTCTGGTGAAGACCGGAGCTCTGCAGGTTACGCAACAGGAGCTTCTGGTGACAGAGAGAGGACAGAGAACAGTGGCCTTCCTCACCAGCATGCTAGATCCTTTCTTGCAGGGATACCAGGTGAGGGAGAGTACAGCTTTAATACAAAAAACAGAAAATAAACAGTTGGTACTGTAGATGCAGAATGTTGTCAGTATCATTCTGACAGGTTATATTTACATGCTTACATGGTCTTATAATGTAATGCCTGCGAGCATTTAACGTGTCTTAAGTTGGATATGTGCACAAATGTACACATATAATGCACATGAGTAACAGTACATGCAGACATCATGCGTGTTTTCTTTAACAAATTCATTTTATAGCATCAAAACTTCTGTAGTGAGCAGTTTGAGTGTTAACCTGTCGTTGTCCTCTAGAGGGTGGTATTAGCACA